>OZ024713.1:4434849-4544858 GCA_964016945.1 Microplitis deprimator
AGTCATTCAGACATCACATGGGAAATGATATGAACAAATATGTTCAGGGCCTCCTAACCTCGCGTTCTAATAAAAAACTCGATTGCCGAATATCGAGGTAAAAAAAAGGAATTGTCACTATCCCACTCTAAAGCTACGATTTGACGACTGTGGTGTCAAATCATCATAAAACTACAGTCAAATCACCATAAATTTAATGTGGAAATCATGGTAAAATCACCATCAATTTACCGTGGAATCAGAGTGAAATCACCATTAATTTACTGAGAAATCATGGTGAAATCACCATCAATTTACTGTAGAATCATGGTGAAATCACCATTATTTTACTGTGAAATCATAATGAAATCACCATTAATTTACTCTAAACTCGCAGTGAAATCACAGTGAAATCACTTCTAAATCACAATGACAAAATGGCACAAAATGACTGTGAATTCACGATGAAATCACCGTAAATACACCGTAAAATTACGGCGAAAGTGAATTCACTGTGATTTCACTGTGATTTTACAGTGATTTCAAGTCCGCGAGAGCTAGTGGATTTGAAACGATTCGAATGAATTTTTCGGATCGAATGTTACTTAACCCTTTCGAATTGTATAATAATATGTGAATTCCTATCATCTTTAAAGGACTTGAAATGATTCAAACGGATTTGACTAGAAATAAATTATTTTGCTTGAAACTTATCTTGAGCCAAGAAACTTTTGAGGATATGGAACGGAAATCGAGATTTCCCTTAGGGAAGTAAAAAATTCATTGGGTTTCAAATCGTGACCAAAGAAAAAATATTTTTGACTCAATAAATCTTGAAAGATTGATTTAAAAGTTGAGCTATTTAGTTATAAGTAATTTTAATTCCTTGATTTAATAAATGTTGTTTCTCACTGTAATATATTTATTACTCCAATCAAAAAATCGAAATGTTCATTAAAAGAAAGTAACATTATAGAATGAATTAATGCGATCGTTTGAATCAATAAAATGTTTTAACTTTGAATCCAATACAAATCTCAAACCAAGATAAATGCCGTTTTGAATCAAGTAAGTTTTGTCTTGGATTCGCGCAGAGGTTCACCACTTTTTTTTTAACTCCACTATCTTTGTCGCTCCTACATAATAAATGGAAATTTTGTCCACGTAATAACGTTAAGTAGATAAAAATAAAAAAAAAAATAATAATCATTATTATTTCATAAATTTTATTACAATTATTTATAAGTTTAGCAAATATTTGGGCACATATGCATTTTATTTATTTTTAATTAAGATACTTAAGGAATATCCGAACGGAATTTTATCTGTTTTTTCTTCTTATTCATTAATTAATTTAATCAATTTAATAAAATTTTGAATTGACATTTTTCAAGATTATGAAATAAAAAGAAGCAATTGTATAACTTTTTTTAAAAAACTGCATTAATTGAATTTAAAACTCTTACAAAAAATAAAGAGAACATCATATTATCAAAATTTTAATAATAAATAAATATAATTTATTATAATTTAAAATAACATATTCTTTAATTAAGAAAACTGTATGTTCTAAATGAATGCAAAACTTTCTTTAATATAAATATGGAATTCATTTACACTTTTAGTATATTAAATAAAATAATTTTTTTTAAGCTTAGTCTTGGGCATTTATAGCGCTGGACACACGAAAAAAAAAATTTCGTCACCCCAAGATAAGATAACTTACGGTAACAAATATCTGCCTTAGTATACGGATAACGAACCATTCGTTGTAGTTACAATGATTTTGTAATGGTAGCAAATCGCTTGTTATGTATATCAATGGTTTGTTACTATAACAAAACTGTTGTGTTACAGTAAAAAAAACTGATTTGTTAAAGTAACACACTTCATTTTTAGCACTGACAAAAATATTTTGTAACCATAAGCTAAGATTACTTACGGTAACAAATTCCAGGTTTGTAATACGAACAACGAAACTTTTGCTAAAGTTACAATGTCTTTGTAATACTAACAAACCATTTGTTACGCTAAGTAATGGTTTGTAACTGTAGCAAAACTGATTTGTTAGAATAACACATACGACTTGTAGTAAATATTGGAAATGTTTTGTAATAATTATGTAAAAATTTTAGACATACGATTAATTCAATTATTAAGAAAAAATTAATTATTTTATTGAAGGATTAGAAGCTATCGCAAATATGTATTAAAAACAATATTCCATCGAAGCTGTAGGATAACATTAAAACAATTATTTATTTCCTTCATTAGATAAGTTCAACAATTTTAATGTATTAATAAATTGCATTCACGTCATCGGTTGTCTCTGACTTCAAAGGAGTATGGGTTACTCTCATTCAAATATAAATAGCAACAACGTACTTGAGACCTGTGACACGCTTCCTGTCATATGAGACATATAAATTAAGATATTCCTTGTGTGAGTGTCAACTAAAAGTATAGCATAAGATAATAATAATAATAATAATAAAGATAAATAATAATAAAAAAAAAGTAATAATAATAATAAATAAATAAATAAAAGTTTTGCTTATATTTTCTCCATTGCAACGCTCGTTGTTTATTAAATAACGTACGTATTCGTGTATATTAATCATCAAGGAAAAATTTATACCGCATTACTACTATTTAATTTACAATTTTGACCAGGTATAAAACGCATCTATACGCATTATTCAGTTATCATTAATTTAGTTAACAAGTATTTTTAATCAACATGGATTTGTGTACTATATTGAAATCCTGGGGATTGAAGACTCAAACCATCGATAAATTTATCGGTAAGTATATACTGTTTATCACAATTTTATTTATTTATTGAAATTGAATTGACTACTAATTTAATTTTTCTACTATATTATAACTTAATAATTTTTAACTTAGAAAAAAAAAAAATTCAATCTCACTCATGTACATCTGGATCGTTATGGAAATATAGATTACATTTCCGTACATTTTGATATTATTATACAAAAGTACAAAATATTTCTATTAATATTAAAAAAAAAAAAAAAAAGAAAAAAACGATTAATTCTTACAATCCACAATAATCATTGTAAAAATCTAGGTTATCGACAGTTAATTTTTATTTATTTTTTTGTCTTTATTTACTTCATGGCGTGGCAGGTATAGTCCAATTCCATTACATATCCGTCCAATAACAACCTCCCCCTTACATCACTTTTAACCTTTTCAACGCGTTAGGTGCTCCTTCACTTGATGATAAACATTTGTATACTTCCGTAATTACCTAAAATTTTTGGATCATTTTTACTTTAAAATTCTTAACGTGTATTTAATAATCAACTAAACTCTAATAAGATATATTTCACAAATACACTCATGCCATAAATTAAAGGAACAGAAAATTTTAGAAATTTTTTAGTGATATTTGAAAGGCTGTAACTTTGTGAAAAATAATCGTATCGAAAAACAAAAAAAAGCATTTTGTAGCTTGAAATCTCTAGTTTCAACTCATTTTCATCAATTTTTTTTAGACCTCCAGCCATTGCGCAAACATGAGAAATACCGCAAGAAAAAAATTTTCTAAATTTTTCCTTTTCTTTGAGAGAGTCCACGGGCTGCGAAAAAAATCGTTCAGCTAAACCAATGCATAGGTCGGATAGCAAATTTAATCAGCTTTAATTTCTATTTTTTTGGAGATTCGTACGATAACTTATTGCTGAGATATCAGCCTTCAAACGGAAAATGATCCTTTTGGGTTTGATCGTCGATATTTCAGGTACTAATCAGCGCACAGTAAATTTGAGGGTGGCGTTGAAAACTTGAATAAATTCCCTACAAGACCCTTTCATCAATTTTTATAAAAAAAATTTTTTTTTATCCTTAACATCCCTATGAAGTAAGTACAAAAAAGTGACTTTTTTTGGCTAAACAGTAAATCAACCGCTACTTTGTAAATATTGTTAAAAAAAATAATGTTGCCAGGGAATTTTTTAGCTTAATGTACCTTCAATAACCCTGTAAATTTTTAAATTGATCCATCGAGCCGTTTTTCGGGGTGGATTGATCAAAATTTTCCAAAACAATTAAAGGAACAAGTTTTGTTCCTTTAATTTTGTTATGACTATCGAAATGAAAACAATTATCGTTTTTTCAATGTTTTTGTCAATTTGATACTCATTAGCGGTTGAAATTAAGAAAAAAAAAAAAATTTTTTTTTGAATTTTTTTTTTTTTAATTTTTTTTATTTTTGAATTTTTTTTTTTTGAACTTTTTTTTTTTTTTGTGTTTTAAAATGTTTCAAACATCTCAGGAAATAATGCTCACTGAATTTTGACATGATTCGGCATAGGCGTACCACAATTTTCCTTATCCCAAATTAATTGCATTAAATTAAAGTTGATACCCCTAACCGGTATTCATGTACTCAACCTACGAAAATGTATGCGATTAATTATTGATACTCTCAGCGAAGTTTATTTGTACTATAAAAAAAAAAAAAAAAAACAGTTTTTTTCAAAACTAATATTTATTTTTTTAATTTTGATAAATTTAAAAAAAAAAAGTTGTTAAAAATTTTTGCAAACTTTATTTTTTTTTCAATTTTTGATCATGCCTAGGCGGCATTTATCTGAGCCAGAAGTCGTTCGGCTAGTAACTCTCGTTGAAGAGGGTTACAGGTATCGGGATGTCGGTGACATGTTAGGCGTTAGCGCATCGGTCGTGTCTCGTGCCTATACGCGATATCAAGAGACAGCTGGATACGGGCGACGGCCAGGACAAGGACGTCGACGTGAAACGACTCCTCGCGATGATCGAGCAATAGTTCGACGTGCTCGGCAAGAACCTTTTGTTTATGCGAGAGTCATTGCTCAGGATGTTCCAAACCGTCGACAGCAACAGCAACAACAACAACAGCGACAACAACAACGACAACAACAACGACGACGACGACAACCTCGAAACATTTCACGCCAAACAGTGACCAATCGTCTTCGTGAGTTTGGGTTGCGAGGCAGAAATCCGGTTCGGGAACCAATGCTGACGGTCAGACATCGCCGAGCTCGTCTAGCGTACGCTCGCGAACATTTTGGGTGGAACTGAAGGCAATGGACCAATGTTTTGTTCTCTGATGAGTCTCGGTTTTGCCTGTACGGTGACGACAGAAGGCCCCGAGTTTGGCGTCGCCAAGGTGAACGTTTTTTACAAAACTTCACTCGCCCTGTTACTGCCTTCAATGGAGGATCGGTGATGGTTTGGGCTGGGATTTCATGGTCGTGGCGAACTCATCTAGTAATCGTTCGTCAATCCCTCAACGCCAGACGCTACATTGACCAAATTTTGAGGCCAGTTGTCTTGCCTCGACGACAAGCTGTGAGGAGATCCATCTTTATGCAAGATAATGCTCGCCCTGTTATGTCCGATTTCGCAAACTTCGCTTACAGTCACTCATGTTGAACACTCCCTAGGAATAGATATTCCATTTTCTCTGAGAGAAACAAGGATGGGTTCAATGAAGTGTGACAAAACCTATTCTACCCATTCCTTTCCTTCTGTCTTTCATTCTATCATTCGTAAGTCCCCACTTATCGTCAGCTAAGATTGTTATAATGCGCACAATTAGCATTGACTTAAATTAAGTTCCGTCAACGGGACATCTCAAGATGCAACTCACCAAAAATTTCTCCTTCCCCTAAACTCGAACCCCATGGTTGCGACGTTCAAAATTTTCAAGTGCAAGACCACTCTACCGAGCACCGGCTTGCATTGCGGTTTGTAACTGAGTTACCCCTCAGCAAAGAGTCAATTATTAGGTACAGCAGGATCCTAAATCTTTCATATTCAAAAAGAAATAAAACCGACCACGTCGCTTTTATAATACAATACAAATCAATAAAATAAATTATTATTAAATCGCATCGCGAAAGAAGAAAAAAAAAAAAAAAAGAAATTACAACAGTGAATATCAGTTCGCTTAATTCAAGCAATTATTAAATCGTGGAAAAAGAACATATTAAAATAAGAAATATTAAACGAATGTTTAACAAAAAAAAAATAAAAACACATTCCTTTAAAGAGTTTTATCTCTATTTCCTGAACAGGAAAATAAAGGAAATAGTAACCGAAATAAATTTATAAAAAAAAAAATAAGCGTTATTGGTTGTGAGTGATAAGTTAAGTGCTAATTCAAATTTGTATCTAAAATAATAATCAGTGTAAAACTCTGTGAAAATTTTTAGTGTAATTAATTAATGATTAAAATAGTAAAGATATTCCTTTAAAGAGTATCACCTCTATTTTCTTTCAAGAAAATTGAAGGAATCTTTATTATCCATTTCGAGTTTGAATTTAAAAATAAAGCAAAAGCAAAGTGATAATAGCTGTTGGTGTATTATTCATAAAATAAGCTAAGTTATAAGTCACCACCTAATCCCTCACCTGGAGATTGCCGTCATCGAGAGCTAGCATACAATCCAAGGGTCTACAACGCGAGTATTATCTCCAGGAAAAGAAAATATATACATACATATATTTACTCATCAGCACAAAGGTAAGACCATTACAATTGACCTCTTTTCTTTCTCTAACTTTAGCAATTTTTCCAATCAGTCTCAAAAATCTTAAGAGGAAATAAGGACGCTATTAAAAATAAAATCGTATTGATTGACCAAGCGCATTTTATATCCTTCTACTGTAATGATGACTATATTTTAAGTAAACTAGAAATCCAAGAAAGTTCACATCGAAACGTATCCCAAAAATAAATAAATTAAGGCTTGAACTAAACATTTGAGCCGAAAATTGCATTGGTTAGTCCGAACGCCTAATCCACGCAACCAAATAAGTAAATAAATAATAGTCGGACATAACAATGAATTTTCTGGTGGCAGCGGTGGGATTCGGTCGTTAGAATACTATTCTTGAATTTCATGTAAAAGTAAAATCATAAAAGGGAATCATTTTGAATTGTTAAATTTTAGTCTGAAAGAAAATTTTTAATTATAATAAACTTTTGGAAAATGTTTATATTTAAAAATACATTCCTTTAAAGAGTTTTATCTCTATTTTCTTTGAGAAAAATAAAGGAATCTTATTTTTAATTCATGCAAGGAAAATCGCGTTAGATTTTATTGTATCATTATTACAAAGGATCGGTCACTCAAAAATCGATGGTTTCATTTTCTTAGATTTATTTTTGTATGGTGTAGAAATTTTTACAGCATCTTTCTCTCCTCTTAAGAATAGATTTAAGTTACAATAATAAAAATGCTTATACTCATTTGAAACTTTGATATTTTGTTATCACCGGAAATAATTTCTTGATTTATTTAAATAACATTTTAGTATATATAAAATAAAGAAACTAAATAGAATATCTCTAAATTTGTTGATCCGTATGAATACAGATAAAGTATTGTTTTATGGTGTTTTTGCTCTGCTACAGATTTATTTAAATCTATTTCCTAGAAAAGTGAGGAATCCATTATATTCCATCATAGGAACATAGCGGAAGTAAAAATTTCCATAGAAGAAGCACACAGAATAAAAAAAAAAAAAAATACTTTCAAAAGTTTCAACCCAACTGTTAATTTTATATTTATATATTTTATTATACTATTTATATTGTGCATGTGATTGAGACTGATCATAAATTATTCGTACTAACATATAGCTACATACACATATATGGATATATGTATATATATATATATTTTCCCAAAAGCGGTATAGAAAGCGATAAAAGTTAAAAATTTTCTTAAAAGAAAAGAAAATTTTCGTTGAAAAAAAAAAAAAAAAAAAAAAAGATCTGATTTTGCAGCAAGGTAGCTATTTAACGTTAGGTAACGGGGAATTCGTTTTAATTCATCTAGTTTTCACAAGTAGTCCTTTCAAAATATTATAGAAAATAATAGAATATTATAATAACAGCGAAGCATTACCGAGAGTAATACTTTACTCTTCTCAGCATAAATTTTCGTATTTTTAAACAAATAAAATTTTTGAAAATTTAATTAACATATAAAGAATTTTGTTTCCTCTTCCTCGGTTTAGTATAATAAAAAAAAAAAAAATTCAAAATAAGTAAATGTATACTTATATATATAAATATATTTAAGCAATTAAATAATTATTCAAAAGTTACTGTAGTCTTATCGCAGGAAGTATCATATTTCGATGACTCGTGATTCTGAGAAAAAAAAATTATTTAAATAAAAATCATAGTATGATATAATAGTAAACTAAGAAGAGAAAAATAATTATATAGATTAAATAACTATAAATTATTTTCATATATATATATATATATATATATATATATATATATATATATATATATATATATATATATATATATATCATCTTACGCGCGTCAGAAATTTAATAAATAAAATAATTTATCTTATGTTTATGTCTACTCGGCAGTTGGAGCCGTGTGAACATTTTCGGTTATTGTAGCCTAGTATTGAAATTCAATATTTAAACTTTATAGTTTAATGAGAAAAGAGAACAAAGAATTATTTGTATAATCAGCGTAACGTATTTATTTTCGTGAGAGTCTTTGAAAGAAAAAAATAATAATAAAATAAAGCCAATTACAAAACTTTCACTTTTATATTTTGGATATTTTCTTTCCTAGAAATATTTATTTTAGAAAATAAAATATATTTTATTTTTATTAGTTCTGAAACGTGAAAAACACATTTAAAACATACTTGTGCAGCTAGAATAGGATAGCCGGCATAGGCTTGATTTTATGACCTCCGGTACTTGAGTTGTACAAAGGATTCCTTAATAATAATTTTTATACAGTATAACCAAATATTACGGTCCTAGCTTAAAAGAAAACACGTGTTTTGCTGAGGACAATACGTAGCGTTGAGTTTTGTAACAAACAGTTTAAACATTATTGTTGGACCTTCGACAAATTATATGTGAATCATTTTATGTTTTATTATAGGATATTTCTTTTAAAATAAAAAAAAAAAAAATTAAGAAAAAAATTATTTTTACACTTCATGCAATAAAAGAATTAAAATAAATTCAAGCTGTAAAACATAACAATTATACAACATAAGCAAATTCTATTTCCTCTTTCTTTCTTGCGTTATTTGAAAAAAATATAAACCCTAATAAAGCAAATTTGTAGAATATAGAAATACAATTAAAATAAAATTTATTTCATAAATTGACCGACCCAGGTACCTAAGGTCATAAAGCCCAGGCCGAATTGCTGTACCTTTTTCCTCCAAAGGAAAACGTATATTCTAAATTCACCCTTAATATTATTTTTAATATTGAATAAAATATTACTTTAATTTTTACTCAAACATCTAAGAAAGTATCTTTAATTTAACAAATATTTTTAGTAGCATTTAGTTTATTATTTACTAGAAACATATGAATTTTAAGATTTAATTAGTTAAAATACAATAAAAAAAAAAAAAAAAAAAAATATTTATAGGTATACAGTACGTATATGTATAGTTGTAACTACGCATCAAAATATCACTTCTGAGTTATTAACTCTTTTCTCTAATCGAGAACAAAAGTGATTATTTTGTTGACTCGAAACATTTAAAGGGGTTATTAAGAATAAATAGTTAAGTTTAGTTTAATTATAAATAAACATGTCTGAGGCAGAGATTAATCGTTTAAAGGCGGAGGTAGAGCGTCAAAAGCGTGAACTTGAACGTCAAAGACAAGAACTGGCAGCCGCCGCCATTGCGAATAACGCCGCGAGTAACGCTGCGAATAATACCCTGAATAATACACTTAACAATGCGAATCTCACAGTCAACATGGATCCTATCGATCGTTTTTACACACCCGCAAAAGATTTTGCTGCTACTGTTCCTATTTTCTCAGGAGATGGCGATATAACATATGAAAAATTTGATCGGGCGGTTACACGACAACTTCATCTATTGCCCAAAAATAATCAGGAACTATACGAGGGCCACCTGTTAAATAGAATAACGGGGCGAGCAAGACGTTACGTGGGAGCAAAAGATTTGACTACCGTAGATCAAGTTTTAGAACTTCTCAGAAAAGAATTTAGGCCTCTTAACCCTATAAGATATTTAAGGAGGAAGCTAGCGCGTTGCCAACGGGATCGTGAAGAATCTATTGAGGATTTTTATTACCGTTTAAAAGACATCTTATCTAGCCTGGATGTGATCAAAAATCAAGAACCGAGCGGACCCGCAGCTTACATTTCGGCTTGCGTTGACGCTAAAGACATTCTTTATGAAAATTTGCCGAAACAGTTAAAAATTGCTTTCGTTAATCAGTTTAAAGATGAAAGGACTACATTAACTACTCTGTTTGAGGAAATTAAGGAAACGCTCAAACTTACTGGCGATCATGTTAATAACTCGAATCGAACACGGAGATATGACGGTGACAATTCTCGCGCTGATGCTTGGGAAGCTTCTAAACTATCTCGGGAATATGATGACTATAGAAATCAATTTAGAAATCGTCGGGAGTATGATAATGCTTCTACCCCGATTTACGGGCCCGATCCTAGTAAAGAGGCCGAGTCATTTGCTTATTCTCCTAGCTCCGATCAGAAAATCAATATTTTCAAAAGCGAGCCGTCAACGTCTAATTTTACTAATTCAGAGGACCCAATGGCAAGGCCAGAGGGTTATCGGATCGCGAAGCACGTGCAATTTCAAGAGAAAGTACCGATTCAAGGGCCGGATAATAAGAACAAAGAATTAGAATTTTACCGGAAAAAATACGAAGAAATGCTGCAGCAAATGGAAACGTTAAAAGGCAGTAATTTAAACTCCAATGGTGCTCGACGCATGGGGGGGATGTCGGGCAACCAAACTACCCCACCCCCTCAGAGACGAATCATGCAAAGCCCGATCCGTGGCGCGGATCTGCAGAAGAAGTTCAATGCAAAACCTTTTCCAGAACAATAGGAAATGGCCCGGTAGTCATTTTAAATAATAAAGATTATTTTAATAGGCCGATATCGGTTTTACTCGATACAGGGTCTTCTCATAACTTCATCAACTTATTTACACTAAAGGAAGAAGTAGAAGTTCAAGAAATATCAAAATCGGTGAATGGAATTACTCCAGAGTTGGTTCCCATAATCGGTATAACAACATTTAAAATTTGGGACCTAGATATTGACTTCTACGTAACAGCAGTTCCTATCAACCGATACGATGCTTTCATTGGCAATGACTTCTTTATTAATAACAAAGCTATCATCTCGTTCTTTACTAACACGATGGTTCTAGGAAACAGGCCTGTACGCCCTATTCCTATTGTATACAATACACAAAACCATAAGGTTATATTGAACCTTGATTCGGGCCCTGTTATTAAGATATCATGTAGCGACTTGCACGGAAACCAACAAAAATTTTTAATTGATACAGGCGGAGATGTTAGCCTGATAAAACTAAACGCTCTTAAGCCCCATGTTTTAATAGATATTAGTAGAACATTAGAATTAAGCGGAATAGGTACTAGAATTATAAAAACTTTAGGAGTAGTTTCATTAAGAATTTTCGAATCCGAATCCCTTTCTGAAGAATTTGAATTTCATATTGTAGGAGACGATTTTCCTATCGCCGGTATGGGTATAATCGGTAATGATATTTTGAAAAAAGAAAAAGCGGATTTATCATATAATAAACAGTCATTGACATTGATAGATATACCTACACGGAATATACCTTTCGTTAACGGTGGTAGGGAACAGCGGTTCTCGTTACCACCAAGAACTAGCACCTGCTATTCGATTGCCGTTCAAGCGAGTTCCCTAGATGAGGGGTATCTACCCCAAGTCCAGCCTTTTCCTGGAGTCATCTTAGGGAACGCCGCGGTTAAAGTAAAAAACGATCGAGCTATCGTAATGATAACTAATTTTAATGAATGCAGAGCTGAGTTTGAAATGCAACTAATTCCTATCGAAGAATACGAAGTAAACCAACATTATATACCAGGAGAAAGCGATAGCGAATCTCCGGATGAATTACTTAATTCTCAGTTAGAGACCTCAGATCGCATTGAGGAAATTTTGAAAAGAATTCCTACAAATAATTTAACATCGGAACAAAAACAACATATCCTCGAGTTAGTTCGGGATTTCCACGATAGATTTTTCCTTCCGGGCGACGAGCTAGGTCTATCAAAAACTACATTCTGTAGAATTCCATTGATGGACGATAGGCCGGTAAAAATAAAACAGTTTCGGTTACCCAAAGAACATCAGGATGAAGCTAAACGTCAAGTGAGAGAGTTAATCGAGACCAATGTCATCAAGAGATCCAGATCTCCATATAACGCTCCATTATGGATCGTTCCTAAGAAAGCGGATGCGCAAGGACGCAAACGGTGGAGAATGGTTATAGATTTCCGAGCTCTTAACAAAAAGACGGTCGGTGATTCGTATCCTCTACCCAATATCAACGATATGTTGCTCAGATTAAGTGGAGCAACAATGTTCAGTGTCATGGATTTAGCTCGCGGTTTTCACCAAGTTCCCATGGCTCCGGAAGATCGAGAAAAAACAGCGTTCTCTACACCCGAGGGACATTATGAATTTGTTAGAATGCCCTTTGGTCTCAGCGTAGCGCCTCCAACTTTTCAAAGAATGGTAGATGATGAAACAGAAGACATGAGAAATGCTGGGGAATTGGAGAATTTGATAGACGATTTTCTGATCCCTGCTAAAAACCTGATAGAACACAACAACAGATTGAGAAAATTTTTACAAAGACTTCGAGAAGCAAATTTAACCTTGCAACCCGAAAAATGTAAGTTTTTCTGTAAAGAAGTGGCTTTTCTTGGGCATACTATCAGTCCTCAAGGGATCAAGCCCGACCCAGCTAAAGTTTCAGCTTTAAAAGCCGCTTCCCAGCCTACTAACCACACTCAAATGAGAAAATTTTTAGGGTTGGCTAATTATTTGCGTAGATTCATCGCTAACTTCGCGGAAAGAACTAAACCATTGACGGAACTTACAAAGAAAAACAAAATTTTTCAATGGTCTAGCGAAGCGCAAACAGCTTTTGATAATATAAGAGATGCGATTTGCGAGCAAACACTGTTGCTCCATCCTGATCCAGACAAAGCATTTGTCTTGATAGTTGATGCTTCGGAGGTAGGATTAGGTTGTATTTTAGGTCAAGAATTTGAAATAGAATCAGAGTCAAATAACACTGAAAGAATCATGCAATTTTTACCCATCGCTTATGGGTCGCGTACATTAATAGACGCGGAAACTAGATACACTAAACAAGAACGGGAATGCTTGGCACTCGTATTTGCTATTAAACAATTTAGACCTTATTTACACTCTCGTGAATTTATTGTACAAACAAATGAAGGTTGCATATCATGGTTGAAAGACGGAGTCCATTTAACCGATAGACAAGTCAAATGGAAATCTTTGTTAAACGGGTATAGGTTTAAGGTTGTCCTTAAACGGAAAGTAGGCGATCAACTAGCCGACGCTTTATCAAATAATCCTCCAACTCGTTTGATGGAACCTTTTCCTACAACTCAAGTCAGCATGTGTCCAATCGACAACCCTCAGAATTTAACAACTAAAAGGGGGCCAGGTAGACCCAGGAAAATTGATAAATCTAATCCTACGGGAAAGGCTAAGCCCGTTTTCCTGACACCTAGGGATACCATAGCCTCCAGATTACGACAAAGAGTGGTCGAGTCAAGATCAACTGATCATCTCTATAAAAGACCTAATTATAAAGAATTAGAAACTTCTGAGCTTTCGTCAGCAGATGAAAACATCAGCAAGTCCAATCCACAGTTATCAAATATAACAACTTCGCCACCCAGAGCATTTCCTAAGGAAATACCCTCCGTGGTAGAAATAGAGCCGAATTTTACCGAAACCGATGGAACTGAACCTGAGAACCCTCAGTTAGCAGAAGATAGTAGTGCGCAACCAGTGGATAAAGATTCGAGTCCTAAGACGGTTGAATCGGGTAATTTACAAGACAGTTTTAGAAAATTTGACGAGATTATGCGGAGAAGAGAAGAACAGGAGCAAGCGGCAGCACAGTTACGAGAAGAACAAGAACGAGAGGAAGCTGAAGCCCGAGAGAACCTCGTAAAAGAAATTAGAAGATCTTTTCACCGTTTTGACCGTACTCTACAAGGCATGGAAAATGAAGATTCTGAAGAAGAATATGGAGAGGAAGCAGCTTCAGATGCAGACAATGAAGAGATCGATGAGTCGGATGAATGTGAGGAAGAATCCGAAATTGAGTCTATTGATGAAGCGATCGATGAAAGCCGCAGGCAAGTAACTAGGCCCTCTTTCGGTGAAGTAACACCTTCTATCAACCGACAACTTATGTCATCCTTTGACGGAATGTACTGGGATGCGGGGGCTTATAAATTATTAGAAACTCCAGTGGGAGAAAAAATTTGTCTTTCGCCGCGATCTCCACTAAATTTTGATTTAGATATAACTTCGGAGAACCTAGCGGGACAACCGGATGAGAATCGGATCTCAGTTTCACCAAAACAAAACATACTAAGCGAAATCGAAAATCCAGTAATGAATAAAAATCAAAATGCAGAAACAACGGTTTCTTTGAAACCAAATCCTAGTTATCCAGTACCCAAGGCAGTTACAGCTCAACAGACAACTAAAGCCTTTGAAACAGAACCAGAATTATCTGAAGTAGATAGAAATCCTGTTGTTCCTGAATTGAAAAATACAATCGATTCTGGATCAGTAGGAGAACCTCTTTTAAAAATCTCTCATAGTCGAGACGGTCTCACTTATGTTAAGGATAATATAGCTCATTTTCTTTCAGCTGATTGTAAATTCACTCAGCCAGTACCCAAGTTACTGCAAGCGTTAAACTATATCTCAGAATCAGAATTTAAAATAAATAAGCCTAAAGTAGGACAGGTGTTTGTAACACAATATGGAAAAAGTCGGGTTTTCACAGTATTCTTTAAACCCCATCACTTCGATAAAACCACTCCAGAAATGATATCGGACGCCTTGTATAGATTAAGAGGCGCTCTAGAAAAATACAAAATTATAACTCTAAGAATAGCTGAAAATGGCGACGAAATTGGGGAGGGAATAGAACCTTATTTGACTAAAATATTCAGATTCTGCCCTCTAAATCTCACACTTACCAAAGGTAAAATAATGTGCCCGACAGAAGACCAAAAATTACCAATAATTAACGAGTATCACTCTAGTTTAATCGGAGGTCATAAAGGCGTAGTAAAAACATTTTGGAGAATTCGTGAACGTTACTACTGGCCTGGAATGAAAGAGGACATACATAAATTTATACAGAACTGTGACGTTTGCCAGCGCGAAAAATTATCGCGAATAAAGACTCGACAACCTATGATAATAACTGACACACCTTTTGAACCATTCGAAAAGATTTCAATTGACACAGTTGGGCCACTTGAGCTCACCCCAGACGGTAACAGACATATTCTCACTATACAAGACAATTTTTCAAAATTTTGTGCCGCGGTTGCGATACCAGACATACGGACTGAAACCATAGCCGAAGCTCTAGTTAACCATTTTATCAGTCTATATGGCTGCCCAAAAGTAATCTTATCCGATAACGGTACTTCTTTTACTAGCAAACTTTTAAGTAAATTAGCACGGATTCTACGAATCAAGCGAGTAACGACATCCGCATACCATCCGCAATCTAACGGAGCATTGGAAAGATCTCATCATGCCTTAGTCGAATATCTAAAAGTATTCATAGAATCATTCTCAGATTGGGACAAATATTTGGCTATGGCAATGTTTAACTATAATACAACTGTACATTCTGCAACCAATTTTACACCTTTTGAATTAATATTTGGTAAAAATGCTCGTTCTCCAACTTCATTCCCAGACTATTCACAGATAGAAACCTACCCTGAGTCAATTGGTAATCTATTGACCCGATTAAATGAAGCCCGAGCAATAGCTCGAATCAATCTAATAAACTCTAAAAATCATTCAAAAGACAGATACGACAAAACTTTACACGAGGTAGATTTTTCACCTGGTAAATTTGTGTATACAATAAAAGAACCGAGAAAGGGGAAACTCGATAGTCATTATCGCGGCCCTTACGAGATAGTAAAAACCTTAGAAAACGGGACTGTTGTTCTAGAAACAAATGAAGGACATAGATTTTCAAAGCACCCGTCAAAATTAAAATTAGCGTTCTCGGTCCATGAACTAGCAAAGAAAACTCTAAAATCTCGCCCTTCATAAAGGAAAATCTTTTGTTACAGATGTTAGCTATTCAAATCTTATTTTTGGCAATATTTTTCGGAATATGGAACCTTGCAAATTCAGACAAATCCTACGAAGTCCAGTACTTCGAACAGAAATCCGGAATCTATTACGAGAGATTCAACAATATTCACATAATAAGGGAAAAATGGACCATGCTAATCACCATCGATATAGGGCAACTCCTAACGGACCCATCAGAGGAGCAGAGTGAATACGAATCCATGTTTCGAGACTGCTTCTTAGAGAAATATTTCTCTAGGGAACTATGTTCCAGAGCACTTCAAAAACCGGCAATTGAATATATTAATAATGAGAGTGTTCACTTACTGGCACATCTCAGGGAAGTTATAGATAGAACTCCTGTAAGTGAACGCAGGAACTCGCGAAACATCTGGTGGGGAATTGTAGGGACAGTAGCTAGAAAAGTATTCGGAATATTAGATCAGGAAAATGATGAAAAGTACAGACAAGAAATTAATAAGTTATATCGAGAGGAAGCACAAATCATTAATTTAGTCAATAACTCTACACACATACTACGAACAGAAATTGATTCTCTTGTTACACAACTCAAAGACAACGTTAAAAATATCAATACACTTGCCAAAAGCATCAAAGATTTAGCTCAATCCCAGAATGAGCATATTAATATCATAGATCAGGAATTAGAATACAGCATATATGCAACTAAAGTTTATAGACAAATGCTGCATCGCAATAGCTTAATAAGAACTGCAATTACCGCGATAGAGGAGGCGAAAAGGGGAATTTTAAATGCCGAATTAGTTTCGCCTGAACAAATGAAAGAGGTTATGAGAGCCATAGAAAGTAAATTCCCGAATTTAAATCCTCCACAACCGTTAGATCACATTGATCTCCAAATATTAACAAAAATAGCCCGAATCTCTGCTGCAAAATCAGACAACGAATTATAGTCTCCGTCGAGATACCTTTAATGGATAAATATTTGTGGCAAAGCTACAAATTAAGACCGTATAGAATACCCTATCTTGTGGGGGAATCACTCGTGAGCTTATCTATAGAACCAATATCTGATTATATTTTTATTCAATCCGGGTTTAATAATTTCTATTCAGCTTCCCAAGAATATATAGACCGATGTTTGCCCGCGGGTGAGGAATTGGCATGCTTTCCAGATATACCTTTAGAGTCGGTTTCCGAGTCTACTGACTGCGGAATAGATTTATTCAAAGCTAAAGTTCCTAATGATATGAACGCGTGTAATGTAATCTTGTTTTACCAAAATACCACCCAATGGGTTGCTTTAACTACTGAAAACGTCTGGCTATTCTCCACATTTCAGCCGGAAAATCTTAAGATTAGCTGCGAGGGGGAGCTATCGGACACCATAAAATTAGACGGCATCGGGTTGTTGAAGTTTCCTCCTAATTGTAGAGCCGAAAACCATCGGATCACCCTATTAAGTCTGGGTGAATATAACGCCGACATGTCCGGATTAAATCCCGCGAAAGATCTAAACACTACCATGGAATTTTTACAACTTGAACAATCAATCAAGGACAAGAATCTTTATAATTTTTGGGCTTCTCCCTTAGTACTTTCGAAATCTTTAACGGGGAATAGCCTTAGCTCTATACAGGCGCGAATATCGGAAATTAATTTTGAAGATCGGAAAAATACAAATTCTCAGATTCTTGTATACGCCAGTATAAGTTTAGCGTCAGTCACAATTATCGTGATAGCAACCGTCGCGGGTCTCAAACTTAAATCTCGTTTTAGAACAACCAATGTTAAATTTATTCAGGAAAAGACAATCGAGGAGAATGTCTCCTCTGTTCAGGAAGTTCACCAATCAACTAAATCTATGATCTCTATGCTAACGGAAGAAGCTGATGACAATTTGATTAATACACCAAGCGTTAGCATGCCATCTCCTAGCCCTAGGGCCGTGTGTCTGCAAGCTGAATCGGGATTTTAAAGCAGGATTCCGACTCACAAGTCCAACGAAAAAAAAAAAAAAAAAAACTTTCTTTAAAGAGTATCATCTCTATTTTCTTTTAAGAAAATAAAGGAATTTTAGGTTTAATTATTTTTGATAGGAAATAGTTTTAGTATTGATAGGTTAGCAAATAAGAGGAGCATTGACTCCATTCCTTTATAAAGGGAGATTCCACATAATTTTTTTTATTTTTTCAATTATAGAACCTCCCATAACTATGCCCAAACGCTCTAACCCTTGGACCATGACCGAAGCTAAGGTGCATTTGGAGAAGTACCGTCACCTTGCGAAGGAGGAGCAAGCAAAGCGTAGAAAAGAGTTAGACGCGAAGCTCAACAGTACCCGGGTCTATCTCATCGATCCCCGAGACGGTGACTTTGAGTTTTACCACGATATAACTATTCACGAGCGCACACCCAGACCCATGCCTGAGATCTGGGGCGAGGCTAACCAGCCTATGCTCGAGTTATTAATCTACGGATTGCCACGAACCATCAGGAAAAAGAAGGTAATGGAAACCCTTCAGCTCAAACAGGAGGAGGTGAGAAGTCTAGCCCTTTTCCCCGGTAAAAATCATTTGACGGTGGGGCGCATAAAGCTCTATGCAGTCCTAACAGCTCTCCGGCTGCAAACCCAATCAAGGGACAATAAATTCAGTATCGGAAAAAACAAGCTGCGGATTGTCCCGTTCAAAAAACTGGGAGTCACACTTCCATCGGCGAGCGGGAGCTCAGATTCTCTCAATCTAGCAGAATACCTCGACCATGATTGCTGGATGGATATCTTCCAATACTTAAATTCAACCGATATGTGCGCCCTATCAATGTACTCGCCGGGTATGTCCCAGTTGGTACAAGAGGAAATGAGAATGTTCAATGTAGACATCGACAACATCGACAGAATGCTTAAGATTACCGGAACAGGGGGAACAGATGAACTATTATCCGGAGCTTTCAAGGCACGACTGGTAAACCTCCGCACGTTAAGAATTAGCCTGCCAGAAAACCTTCTAATGTCACCGGGAGTGATCGCCAACTTCATCAGATATAGGGTTCCTGACATATTAACTAGGTTGGACATATCCGGAACCATTATCTCCTGCGGGTTAATCGAGGAGTTGTGGAGATTAAAGAGATTAAGGTCTCTTGCTATTGGAAGATCCCAGGGCCTTCTAGATAAGGAATTGGTGGGGTTATTCAGAGAGTCAACCAACCTGGCAGAATTCTGTGTGAGCTATAATACCTTTTTCACGGGATCCTCATTAAAAGAAGCTGGTGAAAAATTGCAACAGTTCATTTTGAAAGGCTGTTGTTTGTTAAACCACGAACATCTTATTCAATTTTTCACGGACAATAAGACTCTGAACACCTTAGCTATTCAAGATTGCGACCGTTCCCGGCAACGATACCTGGAAAACATCGATATGCTTCCGTTTATCAACTCAATCGGAAGTATGAGAATCAAGACGCTCAAATTCGGCTGGGGAAATTACCAGGACGACAAGTGGAACCAATATTCGGATAGGATCACTATCAATGATGAGTTGAGAACCCTCGAGGTATCCTTGGGGAATAGCCGGAATAGCCTAGTCAATAACCTCGGGTCAATGGCAACCAGTCTCGAGCACCTTACCATCTACGATTCAAAACTCGACCAAATAAACATCCCAGATCATGAGAGTGTAAACCTCAAAACATTGAGCATTATCAAGCCTCGTAAACGTCCCGGAAGCTTTTACCGAACTCTCAGAACGGACATCAAGACACTGGTGGTGTCCGGCGCTCACTTCTTCTATTATACAATCCACGAGATCCTTGATGCCAATCACAGCATCGAAACTATCGATCTGAGGGGAATAAAATTTCTCACTCACCTACCAGCACTGTCAAACTTGTTAAAAAGGGAGGACGAGGTCAATTTGCGAATCGTTACGATTCTGATTCCATCTAAAAAAAACCCTGAGGGACTTAGAGGCAGCGCCCAGAGAAGCAACAAGCCGTATCGGGTCCTGGTGAAGATAGCCTAGTAGTCAATAGGAATTAGTATTTAGTATAGAAAGATTAGACCATTAGAGGTAATAGCCGACGCTTTCCTTAAGGAGTATCATCTCCATTTTCCGTCAAGGAAACATGAGGGAAGTCCTAGGTTACCCTAAATAAATAAATATCGTTATCTATTAAAAACAAAAAAAAAAAAAACAAAAAAATTTTTATTTTATAAAAGAAATTTCTTTAAGGAGTACCATCTCCATTTCCGTTAAGGAAACCTAAAGGAACGTTAGGTTAGTTCAAGTAGTGTTGCAAAAAAATTCGTTATAAGAAAATATTTTTACATAATATATACATGCATAAATGTATAAAGAAATAGGAAAAAAAAAAAAAAAAAAAAAAAAAAAAAAAAAAAACATAAAAAAAAGGTTTCCTTTAAAGAGTATCGTCTCTATTATCTTTCGAAGAAAAATAAAGGGATTTTATAAAATAACAAAAAAATATATAATGAATAGGCATGTAGGTTGCTAGAATAAGTACAGTAATCCGTAGTATATTAAGTTTTCTATTAGAATAATAATATCAAGCATTTGTCATTTTTATATAATATGTTTAATTACAGAACTGGAGCTATCACTATGAACAGTGGTTGTAAATCCTAGGAACCAGAAAGGATCAGGTTTAGAATCCAACCAACGAAAAGGTATTAGCAGGAAGACCTTTGTTTCTAGTGATAGGCCCATATACAATTATCAGAAATTTCAGTAAATGTAAAAGTTAGAATAAGAGATTGAGTTATATATTATAAGTATAAGCTCACAACCAATAACTCACATGACTCTTGTCTGACCATTCATTATTGAAACAAGAAAAAAAAAAAAATAACCTTGTTGTCTCCATGGTGGACCGAGTCAATTCCTTCTAACTTATTTCCTCTATTTTCATCTGTTAACCTACGGACATTTTATCTTCCCTCATTCTCAGCAGAATGCCCTTTTATCTGGTTCTAAGTGGGCACAAACCTGGAATATACAATTCCTGGGTGGACTGTCGCGAGAAAATTATCTCCTATCCAAATCCAATTTTTAAACAAATTTCATCCATAAAAGAATCTCATAAGTATTTACAATATTGGCAATCAATCCTCCGTCCGATAAACCAGAGCTTCAGACGAAATGTTGAGGGTCGGATCAGCATCTTCACGGATGGATCATGTTTTCGTAATGGATCCACAGAATCAGCAACAGGATTAGGTATTTATTTTGGACCAAATCACCCTCAGAATTTGTCTTTTCCCTGCTTTAACCGAAAAACCAACAACGGAGCAGAATTAGAGGCTATTCTGCAGGCTTTGAAAATTATAAAAAAATTTGATTTAATAAAAATAGACCTTTTCACGGACTCGGAATACTTATGCAATAGCCTTAATATCTGGTATGAGAATTGGAAGGAACGAGATTGGATTACCTCGACAGGAAAGCCAGTTTCGTATAAAGAAGAGCTGAAATATATTAAAAGTCAAATGGAAGTCCGAGACATCAAGATCTACCACGTTCCAGGTCACGAAGGAATTTATGGTAACGAACAAGCCGACCAATTGGCCAAAGATGGAGCTAAATTATATGAACTATTCAAAACAGAAGCAAAGGCAGAGTCCAACATCAGCCGAACAAATACAAGCTCCAAGAAATAGATTCATTCCCGAGCTTGGGGGGGAATGTTATGTCCGATTTCGCAAACTTCGCTTACAGTCACTCATGTTGAACACTCCCTAGGAATAGATATTCCATTTTCTCTGAGAGAAACAAGGATGGGTTCAATGAAGTGTGACAAAACCTATTCTACCCATTCCTTTCCTTCTGTCTTTCATTCTATCATTCGTAAGTCCCCACTTATCGTCAGCTAAGATTGTTATAATGCGCACAATTAGCATTGACTTAAATTAAGTTCCGTCAACGGGACATCTCAAGATGCAACTCACCAAAAATTTCTCCTTCCCCTAAACTCGAACCCCATGGTTGCGACGTTCAAAATTTTCAAGTGCAAGACCACTCTACCGAGCACCGGCTTGCATTGCGGTTTGTAGCTGAGTTACCCCTCAGCAAAGAGTCAATTATTAGGTACAGCAGTATCCTAAATCTTTCATATTCAAAAAGAAATAAAACCGACCACGTCGCTTTTATAATACAATACAAATCAATAAAATAAATTATTATTAAATCGCATCGCGAAAGAAGAAAAAAAAAAAAAAAAGAAATTACAACAGTGAATATCAGTTCGCTTAATTCAAGCAATTATTAAATCGTGGAAAAAGAACATATTAAAATAAGAAATATTAAACGAATGTTTAACAAAAAAAAAATAAAAACACATTCCTTTAAAGAGTTTTATCTCTATTTCCTGAACAGGAAAATAAAGGAAATAGTAACCGAAATAAATTTATAAAAAAAAAAATAAGCGTTATTGGTTGTGAGTGATAAGTTAAGTGCTAATTCAAATTTGTATCTAAAATAATAATCAGTGTAAAACTCTGTGAAAATTTTTAGTGTAATTAATTAATGATTAAAATAGTAAAGATATTCCTTTAAAGAGTATCACCTCTATTTTCTTTCAAGAAAATTGAAGGAATCTTTATTATCCATTTCGAGTTTGAATTTAAAAATAAAGCAAAAGCAAAGTGATAATAGCTGTTGGTGTATTATTCATAAAATAAGCTAAGTTATAAGTCACCACCTCATCCCTCACCTGGAGATTGCCGTCATCGAGAGCTAGCATACAATCCAAGGGTCTACAACGCGAGTATTATCTCCAGGAAAAGAAAATATATACATACATATATTTACTCATCAGCACAAAGGTAAGACCATTACAATTGACCTCTTTTCTTTCTCTAACTTTAGCAATTTTTCCAATCAGTCTCAAAAATCTTAAGAGGAAATAAGGACGCTATTAAAAATAAAATCGTATTGATTGACCAAGCGCATTTTATATCCTTCTACTGTAATGATGACTCTATTTTAAGTAAACTAGAAATCCAAGAAAGTTCACATCGAAACGTATCCCAAAAATAAATAAATTAAGGCTTGAACTAAACATTTGAGCCGAAAATTGCATTGGTTAGTCCGAACGCCTAATCCACGCAACCAAATAAGTAAATAAATAATAGTCGGACATAACAGCCCTTACACAGCCAACGTGACTAGACGATTTTTTGAGAGACATGACATAACGTTGCTACGACATCCACCAATGAGTCCCGATCTCCATCCTATTGAGCATGTGTGGGATATAATGGGGCGTCGATTGCGCCGGGAATATCCGAATTTGCCGAATTTAGCTGCATTAGAACGTGCATTGCAGCGAATCTGGCAAACGTTCCGCAATTGGCAATTCGTCGTTGCATTAGTATGCGAAATCGGTTGCGTGCAGTTATTAGAAGTAGAGGAGGCAACACACGATATTAGAACACATAGACACACCCACGCACAAATACACACACACGGACAGACACACACACGGGCATTTCACAGCATTAAAATGATCGAAACATTTCAAAACACAAAAAAAAAAATTCAAAAAAAAATTTTAAGAAAATTTGAAAAAAATTCAGAAAAAAAATTTCAAAAAAAAAGTTCAAAAAAAAAATTCAAAAAAAAAAAAAATTCAAAAAAAAAAAATTCAAAAAAAAAAAATTCAAAAAAAAAAATTCAAAAAAAAATTTTTTTTTTTTTCTTAATTTCAACCGCTAATGAGTACCAAATTGACAAAAACATTGAAAAAACGATAATTGTTTTCATTTCGATAGTCATAACAAAATTAAAGGAACAAAACTTGTTCCTTTAATTGTTTTGAAAAATTATGATCAATCCACCCCGAAAAACGGCTCGATGAATCAATTTAAAAATTTACAGGGTTATTGAAGGTACATTAAGCTAAAAAATTCCCTGGCAACATTATTTTTTTTAACAATATTTACAAAGTAGCGGTTGATTTACTGTTTAGCCAAAAAAAGTCACTTTTTTGTACTCACTTCATAGGGATGTTAAGGATAAAAAAAAAAAATTTTCATAAAAACTGATGAAAGGTTCTTGTAGGGAATTTATTCAAGTTTTCAACGCCACCCTCAAATTTACTGTGCGCTCATTAGTACCTGAAATATCGACGATCAAACCCAAAAGGATCATTTTTCGTTTGAAGGCTGATATCTCAGCGACAAGTTATCGTACGAATCTCCAAAAAAATAGAAATTAAAGCTGATTAAATTTGCTATCCGACCTATGCATTGGTTTAGCTGAACGATTTTTTTCGCAGCCCGTGGACTCTCTCAAAGAAAAGGAAAAATTTAGAAAATTTTTTTCTTGCGGTATTTCTCATGTTTGCGCAATGGCTGGAGGTCTAAAAAAAATTGATGAAAATGAGTTGAAACTAGAGATTTCAAGCTACAAAATGCTTTTTTTTGTTTTTCGATACGATTATTTTTCACAAAGTTACAGCCTTTCAAATATCACTAAAAAATTTCTAAAATTTTTCTGTTCCTTCAATTTATGGCATGAGTGTAGATAGTCTGGATAGAAATTCAAACGTGAAAGAAAATTATGTTCAAGGAAAATCATGGAAGGACAAACGATCTAGGTATGCTGATAGTGACATTGTCATCCCTTACTTCCTATCAGGTGATGATGTTGAATTAAATGACCCATTAAGAAGTCATTCGGGAAAAATTATGCCCATCTATGTGTCTATACCGTGCTTGCCTCCAGAGTGCAGATCATAGCTGAATAACTTTTTTCTCGTTCTAGTTTATGATTTGTGGGTTAGAATGGAAAAAAATAAAATAAATAGATCGATAAATATATATCGACCTCTTATTAATGATTTTAAATTATTTGAAGAGGAAGGTATTTATATAAAAACGCCTAAAGGTGTTCAGCATGTGTATTTTGTGCTAGGTTTGATTCAAGATGACAATCTAGGCTTGCACGGACTTTTAGGATTTACAGAATCATTTTCAGTGACTTATTACTGTCGATTCTGTAAGTTAGACAAAGAAAATTGTAAAAATACGGTGTGCATTCCTCCTAATTTTGAACGAAATAAAGAAAATTATGACGTTGATGTAGAAATAAATAAGCTCACGTTAACTGGGATCAAGGAAAAATGCATTTTCCATAAAATAAAATCATTTCATGCAGTAGAAAATTTCTCTGTTGATGAAATGCATGATGTAACGATCGATTATTATTATTTGATTCTGAACCCATTGACAGCTGTAATAAGCCACCACCTGTAAGAGAAGAAGACGTCAAAAAAGGGACTAAGATAAAGATGACAGCATCGGAGTTTACGTGCTCCATAAAATTTTTTGGGTTATTGGTTGAAAACTTAGTACCCGAAACGGACCCAATTTGGAACCTTTATATTCTCTTGCGAGAAATATTAGATTTTACTTTGGCAAAAAAAGTATCTGATGACCAAATACAAGGGTTTCAATCAATTGTGGTGCACCATCATGCATTGTACCAGGAATTGACGAGATAACATCTAAAACCAAAGTCACACTTTCTTCTTCACTATTGAAAAGTTTGTGAGCAAAGTGGACCGATCGGTAATTTATCGTCGATTCGAGCTGAATCGAAGCATACCCACCTGACTCGGTATGCTTCCGTGTGTCGGTCTCGAGTGAACATATGTTTTTCAGTCGTAAAAAAACATCAGTTACTCATGAATTACCGTTTTTTGGCTAATGAGTCTATTTTACCAAAAGCGATAATAGGACCATCGGTATTAATTGAGCGTAATGAACTATCTGGGCGGATTTGGTTAGACATAATAAAGAATAACCCAGAAAGTTACAAAACCAAATGGGTAGAATATAAAGGCACGAAATACATGCCTAACATGGTAGTAGTTTTAGGGATGAAAGATTTAAGCCCCATATTTGCCGAGATCACATCATTTAATGAATGTATATATGGTTACTAAGTACAACGTTCTGAGAACGAGATTTGTGTACATATGGATGAGCTATATGATCCGTTTCCGCTATATATACATATATCAACAAGTGATGAATATTATGTTATATTAAGAGCTCGATCTGTTAAAAATAAATGTTAATTAATGTGTAAAAAGTGTAGATAATACTGATGTAAAAACTAAAAGACTACCAATGATTATTTCATCAAAATTGAAAAAAAAAATTGTTTTATTTGAAAAAATAAATTTGTGACTTCACATTTCTATGACAATTTGTTGATGTGATTGTCAAGTTATATTCGCGTGTGTGTCTACAGAACGCAAACGTGAATGCAGCTAAACTCTTGGTGCAGAGATAGACTTCCTAAAAAAGCATGAATTACCATCCATAAACTACTATTTTATTGAGTTCCAGCTATATCTATAAGTTATCGACTGAGAAATCCGTGGACCAACTAGTGATCGACAACTGAAACGTTCAGAACTTAAATGATGCCTATATCTTACTTTCTAAGGCCCCAACTAATTTATCGTAACATGCGCCCGTGACTTTCCTACTCTGAAGCATCCGGGGTCGTTGCGGACGAACACAGCAGACCTAATATTCCTAAAAAGGCATAAATTACTATCCTCAATCCTCTATTTAATTTATAACTTCCTATACCTACGATCTATGAGCTTCAAAACGCTTGGACCAGTTACAGATCAACAACTGAACGTTCAGAACTTAACTAATGCCTATATCCTACTTCCTAGTGCCTCGTCTAATTAATTGTAGATTGCGCCCGTGACTTTCCTACTCTGAAGCATCTGGGGACGTTGCGGACTCACACAGCAGACCTAACATTCCTAAAAAGGCATAAATTACTATCCTCAATCCTCTATTTAATTTATAACCTCCTATACCTATGATCTATGAGCTTCAAAACGCTTGGACCAGTTAAAGATCAACAACTGGACGTTCAGAACTTAACTAATGCCTATATCCTACTTCCTAATGCCTCAACTAATTTATAATAGCTTGTACCTGTGACTAACCTACTCTGAATCATTTGGGGACGTAGCGGACTCACACAGCAGACCTAAATTTCTGAAAAGGCATAAATTAACATCCTTAATCTTCTATCTAATTTATAACTTCCGATAACTATGAGCTATGAGCTTTAAAACGCTTGGACCAGTTGGAGATCAACAACTGGAACGTTCAGAACGTAAATAATGCCAATATCCTACTTTCTAAGGCCCCGACTAATTAATTGTAGATTGCGCCCGTGACTTTCCTACTCTGAAGCATCTGGGGTCGTTGCGGACTCACACAGCAGACCTAACATTTCTAAAAAGGCATGAATTAATATCCTCAATCCTCTATTTAATTTAAAACTTCCTATACCTATGATCTATGAGCTTCAAAACGCTTGGACCAGTTAGAGATCAACAACTGGACGTTAAGAACCTAACTAATGTCTATATCCTACTTCCTAGTGCCTCACCTAATTTATAATAGCTTGTACCCGTAACTAACCTACTCTGAGTCATCTGGGGACGTTGTGGACTCACACAGTAGACCTAACATTCCTATAAAGGCATAAATTACCATCCTTAATCCTCTATTTACTTTATAACTTCCTGTACCTATGAGCTATGAAGTTCAAAGCGCTTGGGCCAGTTGGAGATCAACAACTGGACGTTCGGAACTTAAGTAATGCCTATATCCTACTTCCTAATGCCTCACCTAATTTATAATAGCTTGTACCTGTGACTAACCTACTCTGAATCATTTGGGGACGTAGCGGACTCACACAGCAGACCTAAATTTCTCAAAAGGCATAAATTACCATCCTTAATCCTCTATTTAATTTATAACTTCCTATAACTATGAGCTATGAGCTTTAAAACGCTTGGACCAGTTGTAGATCAACAACTGGAACAATCAGAACGTAAATAATGCCAATATCCTACTTTCTAAGGCCCCGACTAATTAATTGTAGATTGCGCCCGTGACTTTCCTACTCTGAAGCATCTGGGGACGTTGCAAACTCACACAGCAGACCTAACATTCCTAAAAAGGCATAAATTACTATCCTCAATCCTCTATTTAATTTATAATCTCCTATACCTATGATCTATGAGCTTCAAAACGCTTGGACCAGTTAGAGATCAACAACTGGACGTTCAGAACTTAACTAATGCCTATATCCTACTTCCTAGTGCCTCGTCTAATTTATAATAGCTTGTACCCGTGACTAACCTACTCTGAATCATCTGGGGACGTAGCGGACTCACACAGTAGACCTAACATTCCTATAAAGGCATAAATTACCATCCTTAATCCTCTATTTACTTTATAACTTCCTGTACCTATGAGCTATGAAGTTCAAAGCGCTTGGGCCAGTTGGAGATCAACAACTGGACGTTCGGAACTTAAGTAATGCCTATATCCTACTTCCTAATGCCTCACCTAATTTATAATAGCTTGTACCTGTGACTAACCTACTCTGAATCATTTGGGGACGTAGCGGACTCACACAGCAGACCTAAATTTCTGAAAAGGCATAAATTACCATCCTTAATCTTCCATCTAATTTATAACTTCCGATAACTATGAGCTATGAGCTTTATAACGCTTGGACCAGTTGGAGATCAACAACTGGAACGTTCAGAACGTAAATAATGCCAATATCCTACTTTCTAAGGCCCCGACTAATTAATTGTAGATTGCGCCCGTGACTTTCCTACTCTGAAGCATCTGGGGTCGTTGCGGACTCACACAGCAGACCTAACATTTCTAAAAAGGCATGAATTAATATCCTCAATCCTCTATTTAATTTAAAACTTCCTATACCTATGATCTATGAGCTTCAAAACGCTTGGACCAGTTAGAGATCAACAACTGGACGTTAAGAACCTAACTAATGTCTATATCCTACTTCCTAGTGCCTCACCTAATTTATAATAGCTTGTACCCGTAACTAACCTACTCTGAGTCATCTGGGGACGTTGTGGACTCACACAGCAGACCTAACATTCCTAAAAAGGCATAAATTACCATCCTTTATCCTCTATATATTTTATAACTTCCTATTTCTATGAGCAATGAGCTTTAAAACGATTGAAACAGTTAGAGATCGACAACTGGAACGTTCAGAACTTGAATAATGCCAATATCTTACTTTCTAAAGCTCCGACGGATTAATTGTAGATTGCGCCTGTGACTTTTCTAATTTGAAGCATCTGGGGACGTTGCAGACTCACACATCAGACCTAACATTCCTAAAAAGGCATAAATTACTATCCTCAATCCTCTATTTAATTTATAACTTCCTATACCTATGAGCTATGAGCTTTAAAACGCTTGGACCAGTTGGAGATCAACAACTGGAACGTTCAGAACTTAATTAATGCCAATATCCTACTTTTTGAGGCTCCGACTAATTAATTGTAGCTTCCACCCGTGACTTTTCTACTCTGAAGCATCTGGGGTCGTTGCGGACTCACACAGCAGACCTAACATTTCTAAAAAGGCATGAATTAATATCCTCAATCCTCTATTTAATTTAAAACTTCCTATACCTATGATCTATGAGCTTCAAAACGCTTGGACCAGTTAGAGATCAACAACTGGACGTTAAGAACCTAACTAATGTCTATATCCTACTTCCTAGTGCCTCACCTAATTTATAATAGCTTGTACCCGTAACTAACCTACTCTGAGTCATCTGGGGACGTTGTGGACTCACACAGCAGACCTAACATTCCTAAAAAGGCATAAATTACCATCCTTTATCCTCTATATATTTTATAACTTCCTATTTCTATGAGCAATGAGCTTTAAAACGATTGAAACAGTTAGAGATCGACAACTGGAACGTTCAGAACTTGAATAATGCCAATATCTTACTTTCTAAAGCTCCGACGGATTAATTGTAGATTGCGCCTGTGACTTTTCTAATTTGAAGCATCTGGAGACGTTGCAGACTCACACATCAGACCTAACATTCCTAAAAAGGCATAAATTACTATCCTCAATCCTCTATTTAATTTATAACTTCCTATACCTATGAGCTATGAGCTTTAAAACGCTTGGACCAGTTGGAGATCAACAACTGGAACGTTCAGAACTTAATTAATGCCAATATCCTACTTTTTGAGGCTCCGACTAATTAATTGTAGCTTCCACCCGTGACTTTTCTACTCTGAAGCATCTGGGGACGTTGCGGACTCACACAGCAGACCTAACATTCCTAAAAAGGCATAAATTACTATCCTCAATCCTCTATTTAATTTATAACCTCCTATACCTATGATCTATGAGCTTCAAAACGCTTGGACCAGTTAGAGATCAACAACTGGACGTTCAGAACTTAACTCATGCCTATATCCTACTTCCTAAGGCCCCGACTAATTAATTGTAGATTGCACCCGTGACTTTCCTACTCTGAAGCATCTGGGGACGTTGCGGACTCACACAGCAGACCTAACATTCCTAAAAAGTCATAAATTACTATCCTTAATCCTCTATTCAATTTATAACCTCGTATACCTATGATCTATGAGCTTCAAAACGCTTGGACCAGTTAGAGATTAACAACTGGACGTTCAGAACTTAAGTAATGCCTATATCCTACTTCCTAATGCCTCAACTAATTTATAATAGCTTGTACCTGTGACTAACCTACTCTGAATCATTTGGGGACGTAGCGGACTCACACAGCAGACCTAAATTTCTGAAAAGGCATAAATTAACATCCTTAATCTTCTATCTAATTTATAACTTCCGATAACTATGAGCTATGAGCTTTAAAACGCTTGGACCAGTTGGAGATCAACAACTGGAACGTTCAGAACGTAAATAATGCCAATATCCTACTTTCTAAGGCCCCGACTAATTAATTGTAGATTGCGCCCGTGACTTTCCTACTCTGAAGCATCTGGGGTCGTTGCGGACTCACACAGCAGACCTAACATTTCTAAAAAGGCATGAATTAATATCCTCAATCCTCTATTTAATTTAAAACTTCCTATACCTATGATCTATGAGCTTCAAAACGCTTGGACCAGTTAGAGATCAACAACTGGACGTTAAGAACCTAACTAATGTCTATATCCTACTTCCTAGTGCCTCACCTAATTTATAATAGCTTGTACCCGTAACTAACCTACTCTGAGTCATCTGGGGACGTTGTGGACTCACACAGCAGACCTAACATTCCTAAAAAGGCATAAATTACCATCCTTTATCCTCTATATATTTTATAACTTCCTATTTCTATGAGCAATGAGCTTTAAAACGATTGAAACAGTTAGAGATCGACAACTGGAACGTTCAGAACTTAAATAATGCCAATATCTTACTTTCTAAAGCTCCGACGGATTAATTGTAGATTGCGCCTGTGACTTTTCTAATCTGAAGCATCTGGGGACGTTGCAGACTCACACATCAGACCTAACATTCCTAAAAAGGCATAAATTACTATCCTCAATCCTCTATTTAATTTATAACTTCCTATACCTATGAGCTATGAGCTTTAAAACGCTTGGACCAGTTGGAGATCAACAACTGGAACGTTCAGAACTTAATTAATGCCAATATCCTACTTTTTGAGGCTCCGACTAATTAATTGTAGCTTCCACCCGTGACTTTTCTACTCTGAAGCATCTGGGGACGTTGCGGACTCACACAGCAGACCTAACATTCCTAAAAAGGCATAAATTACTATCCTCAATCCTCTATTTAATTTATAACCTCCTATACCTATGATCTATGAGCTTCAAAACGCTTGGACCAGTTAGAGATCAACAACTGGACGTTCAGAACTTAACTCATGCCTATATCCTACTTCCTAATGCCTCACCTAATTTATAATAGCATGTACCCGTGACTAACCTACTCTGAATTATCTGGGGACGTAGCGGACTCACACAGCAGACCTAAATTTCTGAAAAGGCATAAATTACCATCCTTAATCTTCTATCTAATTTATAACTTCCTATAACTATGAGCTATGAGCTTTAAAACGCTTAAACCAGTTGGAGATCAACAACTGGAACGTTCAGAACGTAAATAATGCCAATATCCTACTTTCTAAGGCCCCGACTAATTAATTGTAGATTGCGCCCGTGACTTTTCTACTCTGAAAAATCTGGGGTCGTTGCGGACTCACACAGCAGACCTAACATTTCTAAAAAGGCATGAATTACTATCCTCAATCCTCTATTTAATTTAAAACTTCCTATACCTATGATCTATGAGCTTCAAAACGCTTGGACCAGTTAGAGATCAACAACTGGACGTTAAGAACCTAACTAATGTCTATATCCTACTTCCTAGTGCCTCACCTAATTTATAATAGCTTGTACCCGTAACTAACCTACTCTGAGTCATCTGGGGACGTTGTGGACTCACACAGCAGACCTAACATTCCTAAAAAGGCATAAATTACCATCCTTTATCCTCTATTTATTTTATAACTTCCTATTTCTATGAGCAATGAGCTTTAAAACGATTGAAACAGTTAGAGATCGACAACTGGAACGTTCAGAACTTAATTAATGCCAATATCTTACTTTCTAAAGCTCCGACGGATTGATTGTAGATTGCGCCTGTGACTTTTCTAATCTGAAGCATCTGGGGACGTTGCAGACTCACACAGCAGACCTAACATTCCGAAAAAGGCATAAATTACTATCCTTAATCCTCTATTTAATTTATAACTTCCTATACCTATGAGCTATGAGCTTTAAAACGCTTGGACCAGTTGGAGATCAACAACTGGAACGTTCAGAACTTAATTAATGCCAATACCCTACTTTTTGAGGCTCCGACTAATTAATTGTAGCTTGTGCCCGTGACTTTTCTACTCTGAAGCATCTGGGGACGTTGCGGACTCACACAGCAGACCTAACATTCCTGAAAAGGCATAAATTATTATCCTCAATCCTCTATTCAATTTATAACTTCCTATACCTATGATCTATGAGCTTCAAAACGCTTGGACCAGTTAGAGATCAACAACTGGACGTTCAGAACTTAACTCATGCCTATATCCTACTTCCTTGTGCCTCACCTAATTTCTAATAGCTTGTACCCGTAACTAACCTACTCTGATTCATCTGGGGACGTTGTGGACTCACACAGCAGACCTTACATTCCTAAAAAGGCATAAATTACCATCCTAAATCATCAATTTGATTTATAACTTTCTATTTCTATGAGCAATGAGCTTTAAAACGATTGAAACAGTTACAGATTGACAACTGGAACGTTCAGAACTTAAATAATGCCAATATCTTACTTTCTAAAGCTCCGACTGATTAATTGTAGATTGCGCCCTTGACTTTTCTGATCTGAAGCATCTGGGGACGTTGCAGACTCACACAGCAGACCTAACATTCGTTAAAAGGCAGAAATTACTATCCTCAATCCTCTATTTAATTTATAATCTCCTATACCTATGATCTATGAGCTTCAAAACGCTTGGACCAGTTAGAGATCAACAACTGGACGTTCAGAACTTAACTAATGCCTATATCCTACTTCCTAGTGCCTCGTCTAATTTATAATAGCTTGTACCCGTGACTAACCTACTCTGAATCATCTGGGGACGTAGCGGACTCACACAGCAGACCTAACATTCCTATAAAGGCATAAATTACTATCCTCAATCCTCTATTTAATTTATAACCTCCTATACCTATGATCTATGAGCTTCAAAACGCTTGGACCAGTTAGAGATCAACAACTGGACGTTAAGAACCTAACTAATGTCTATATCCTACTTCCTAGTGCCTCACCTAATTCATAATAGCTTGTACCTGTGACTAACCTACTCTGAATCATTTGGGGACGTAGCGGACTCACACAGCAGACCTAAATTTCTGAAAAGGCATAAATTACCATCCTTAATCTTCTATCTAATTTATAACTTCCTATACCTATGTTCTATGAGCTTCAAAACGCTTGGACCAGTTAGAGATCAACAACTGGACGTTAAGAACCTAACTAATGTCTATATCCTACTTCCTAGTGCCTCACCTAATTCATAATAGCTTGTACCCGTAACTAACCTACTCTGAGTCATCTGGGGACGTTGTGGACTCACACAGAAGACCTAACATTCCTAAAAAGGCATAAATTACCATCCTTTATCCTCTATATATTTTATAACTTCCTATTTCTATAAGCAATGAGCTTTAAAACGATTGAAACAGTTAGAGATCGACAACTGGACGTTAAGAACCTAACTAATGTCTATATCCTACTTCCTAGTGCCTCACCTAATTCATAATAGCTTGTACCCGTAACTAACCTACTCTGAGTCATCTGGGGACGTAGCGGACTCACACAGCAGACCTAAATTTCTGAAAAGGCATAAATTAACATCCTTAATCTTCTATCTAATTTATAACTTCCGATAACTATGAGCTATAAGCTTTAAAACGCTTGGACCAGTTGGAGATCAACAACTGGAACGTTCAGAACGTAAATAATGCCAATATCCTACTTTCTAAGGCCCCGACTAATTAATTATAGATTGCGCCCGTGACTTTCCTACTCTGAAGCATCTGGGGTCGTTGCGGACTCACACAGCAGACCTAACATTCCTAAAAAGGCATAAATTACTATCCTCAATCCTCTATTTAATTTATAACCTCCTATACCTATGATCTATGAGCTTCAAACCGCTTGGACCAGATAGAGATCAACAACTGGACGTTCAGAACTTAACTCATGCCTATATCCTACTTCCTAAGGTCCCGACTAATTAATTGTAGATTGCACCCGTGACTTTCCTACTCTGAAGCATCTGGGGACGTTGCGGACTCACACAGCAGACCTAACATTCCTAAAAAGTCATAAATTACTATCCTTAATCCTCTATTTAATTTATAACCTCGTATACCTATGATCTATGAGCTTCAAAACGCTTGGACCAGTTAGAGATCAACAACTGGACGTTCAGAACTTAACTCATGCCTATATCCTACTTCCTAATGCCTCACCTAATTTATAATAGCATGTACCCGTGACTAACCTACTCTGAATTATCTGGGGACGTAGCGGACTCACACAGCAGACCTAAATTTCTGAAAAGGCATAAATTACCATCCTTAATCTTCTATCTAATTTATAACTTCCTATAACTATGAGCTATGAGCTTTAAAACGCTTAAACCAGTTGGAGATCAACAACTGGAACGTTCAGAACGTAAATAATGCCAATATCCTACTTTCTAAGGCCCCGACTAATTAATTGTAGATTGCGCCCGTGACTTTTCTACTCTGAAAAATCTGGGGTCGTTGCGGACTCACACAGCAGACCTAACATTTCTAAAAAGGCATGAATTACTATCCTCAATCCTCTATTTAATTTATAACCTCGTATACCTATGATCTATGAGCTTCAAAACGCTTGGACCAGTTAGAGATCAACAACTGGACGTTCAGAACTTAACTCATGCCTATATCCTACTTCCTAATGCCTCACCTAATTTATAATAGCATGTACCCGTGACTAACCTACTCTGAATTATCTGGGGACGTAGCGGACTCACACAGCAGACCTAAATTTCTGAAAAGGCATAAATTACCATCCTTAATCTTCTATCTAATTTATAACTTCCTATTTCTATGAGCAATGAGCTTTAAAACGATTGAAACAGTTAGAGATCGACAACTGGAACGGTCAGAACTTAATTAATGCCAATATCTTACTTTCTAAAGCTCCGACGGATTGATTGTAGATTGCGCCTGTGACTTTTCTAATCTGAAGCATCTGGGGACGTTGCAGACTCACACAGCAGACCTAACATTCCGAAAAAGGCATAAATTACTATCCTTAATCCTCTATTTAATTTATAACTTCCTATACCTATGAGCTATGAGCTTTAAAACGCTTGGACCAGTTGGAGATCAACAACTGGAACGTTCAGAACTTAATTAATGCCAATATCCTACTTTTTGAGGCTCCGACTAATTAATCGTAGCTTGTGCCCGTGACTTTCCTACTCTGAAGCATTTGGGGACGTTGCGGACTCACACAGCAGACCTAACATTCCTGAAAAGGCATAAATTATTATCCTCAATCCTCTATCTAATTTATAACTTCCTATAACTATGAGCTATGAGCTTTAAAACGCTTGGACCAGTTGGAGATCAACAACTGGAACGTTCAGAACGTAAATAATGCAAATATCCTACTTTCTAAGGCCCCGACTAATTAATTGTAGATTGCGCCCGTGACTTTCCTATTCTGAAGCATCTGGGGTCGTTGCGGACTCACACAGCAGACCTAACATTCCTAAAAAGGCATAAATTACTATCCTTAATCCTCTATTTGATTTATACTTTCCTATACCTATGATCTATGAGCTTCAAAACGCTTGGACCAGTTAGAGATCAACAACTGGACGTTTAGAACTTAAATAATGCCAATATCTTACTTTTTAAAGCTCCGACGGATTAATTGTAGATTGCGCCTGTGACTTTTCTAATTTGAAGCATCTGGGGACGTTGCAGACTCACACATCAGACCTAACATTCCTAAAAAGGCATAAATTACTATCCTCAATCCTCTATTTAATTTATAACTTCCTATACCTATGAGCTATAAGCTTTAAAACGCTTGGACCAGTAGGAGATCAACAACTGGAACGTTCAGAACTTAATTAATGCCAATATCCTACTTTTTGAGGCTCCGACTAATTAATTGTAGCTTCCACCCGTGACTTTTCTACTCTGAAGCATCTGGGGACGTTGCGGACTCACACAGCAGACCTAACATTCCTAAAAAGGCATAAATTACTATCCTCAATCCTCTATTTAATTTATAACCTCCTATACCTATGATCTATGAGCTTCAAAACGCTTGGACCAGTTAGAGATCAACAACTGGACGTTCAGAACTTAACTCATGCCTATATCCTACTTCCTAAGGCCCCGACTAATTAATTGTAGATTGCACCCGTGACTTTCCTACTCTGAAGCATCTGGGGACGTTGCGGACTCACACAGCAGACCTAACATTCCTAAAAAGTCACAAATTACTATCCTTAATCCTCTATTCAATTTATAACCTCGTATACCTATGATCTATGAGCTTTAAAACGCTTGGACCAGTTAGAGATCAACAACTGGACGTTCAGAACTTAAGTAATGCCTATATCCTACTTCCTAATGCCTCACCTAATTTATAATAGCTTGTACCTGTGACTAACCTACACTGAATCATTTGGGGACGTAGCGGACTCACACAGCAGACCTAAATTTCTGAAAAGGCATAAATTAACATCCTTAATCTTCTATCTAATTTATAACTTCCGATAACTATGAGCTATGAGCTTTAAAACGCTTGGACCAGTTGGAGATCAACAACTGGAACGTTCAGAACGTAAATAATGCCAATATCCTACTTTCTAAGGCCCCGACTAATTAATTGTAGATTGCGCCCGTGACTTTCCTACTCTGAAGCATCTGGGGTCGTTGCGGACTCACACAGCAGACCTAACATTCCTAAAAAGGCATAAATTACTATCCTCAATCCTCTATTTAATTTATAACCTCCTATACCTATGATCTATGAGCTTCAAAACGCTTGGACCAGTTAGAGATCAACAACTGGACGTTCAGAACTTAACTCATGCCTATATCCTACTTCCTAAGGCCCCGACTAATTAATTGTAGATTGCACCCGTGACTTTCCTACTCTGAAGCATCTGGGGACGTTGCGGACTCACACAGCAGACCTAACATTCCTAAAAAGTCATAAATTACTATCCTTAATCCTCTATTTAATTTATAACCTCGTATACCTATGATCTATGAGCTTCAAAACGCTTGGACCAGTTAGAGAACAACAACTGGACGTTCAGAACTTAACTCATGCCTATATCCTACTTCCTAATGCCTCACCTAATTTATAATAGCATGTACCCGTGACTAACCTACTCTGAATTATCTGGGGACGTAGCGGACTCACACAGCAGACCTAAATTTCTGAAAAGGCATAAATTACCATCCTTAATCTTCTATCTAATTTATAACTTCCTATAACTATGAGCTATGAGCTTTAAAACGCTTAAACCAGTTGGAGATCAACAACTGGAACGTTCAGAACGTAAATAATGCCAATATCCTACTTTCTAAGGCCCCGACTAATTAATTGTAAATTGCGCCCGTGACTTTTCTACTCTGAAAAATCTGGGGTCGTTGCGGACTCACACAGCAGACCTAACATTCCTAAAAAGGCATAAATTACCATCCTTTATCCTCTATTTATTTTATAACTTCCTATTTCTATGAGCAATGAGCTTTAAAACGATTGAAACAGTTAGAGATCGACAACTGGAACGGTCAGAACTTAATTAATGCCAATATCTTACTTTCTAAAGCTCCGACGGATTGATTGTAGATTGCGCCTGTGACTTTTCTAATCTGAAGCATCTGGGGACGTTGCAGACTCACACAGCAGACCTAACATTCCGAAAAAGGCTTAAATTACTATCCTTAATCCTCTATTTAATTTATAACTTCCTATACCTATGAGCTATGAGCTTTAAAACGCTTGGACCAGTTGGAGATCAACAACTGGAACGTTCAGAACTTAATTAATGCCAATATCCTACTTTTTGAGGCTCCGACTAATTAATTGTAGCTTGTGCCCGTGACTTTTCTACTCTGAAGCATCTGGGGACGTTGCGGACTCACACAGCAGACCTAACATTCCTGAAAAGGCATAAATTATTATCCTCAATCCTCTATTCAATTTATAACTTCCTATACCTATGATCTATGAGCTTCAAAACGCTTGGACCAGTTAGAGATCAACAACTGGACGTTCAGAACTTAACTCATGCCTATATCCTACTTCCTTGTGCCTCACCTAATTTCTAATAGCTTGTACCCGTAACTAACCTACTCTGATTCATCTGGGGACGTTGTGGACTCACACAGCAGACCTTACATTCCTAAAAAGGCATAAATTACCATCCTAAATCATCAATTTGATTCATAACTTTCTATTTCTATGAGCAATGAGCTTTAAAACGATTGAAACAGTTACAGATTGACAACTGGAACGTTCAGAACTTGAATAATGCCAATATCTTACTTTCTAAAGCTCCGACTGATTAATTGTAGATTGCGCCCTTGACTTTTCTGATCTGAAGCATCTGGGGACGTTGCAGACTCACACAGCAGACCTAACATTCGTTAAAAGGCAGAAATTACTATCCTCAATCCTCTATTTAATTTATAACTTCCTATACCTATGATCTATGAACTTCTAAACGCTTGGACCAGTTAGAGATCAACAACTGGACGTTCAGAACTTAACTCATGCCTATATCCTACTTCCTTGTGCCTCACCTAATTTCTAATAGCTTGTACCCGTAACTAACCTACTCTGATTCATCTGGGGACGTTGTGGACTCACACAGCAGACCTAACATTCCTAAAAAGGCATAAATTACCATCCTAAATCATCAATTTGATTTATAACTTTCTATTTCTATGAGCAATGAGCTTTAAAACGATTGAAACAGTTACAGATCGACAACTGGAACGTTCAGAACTTAACTCATGCCTATATCCTACTTCCTAAGGCCCCGACTAATTAATTGTAGATTGCACCCGTGACTTTCCTACTCTGAAGCATCTGGGGACGTTGCGGACTCACACAGCAGACCTAACATTCCTAAAAAGTCATAAATTACTATCCTTAATCCTCTATTTAATTTATAACCTCCTATACCTATGATCTATGAGCTTCAAAACGCTTGGACCAGTTAGAGATCAACAACTGGACGTTCAGAACTTAACTCATGCCTATATCCTACTTCCTAATGCCTCACCTAATTTCTAATAGCTTGTACCCGTAACTAACCTACTCTGAATCATTTGGGGACGTAGCGGACTCACACAGCAGACCTAAATTTCTGAAAAGGCATAAATAACCATCCTTAATCTTCTATCTAATTTATAACTTCCTATAACTATGAGCTATGAGCTTTAAAACGCTTGGACCAGTTAGAGATTAACAACTGGACGTTCAGAACGTAAATAATGCAAATATCCTACTTTCTAAGGCCCCGACTAATTAATTGTAGATTGCGCCCGTGACTTTCCTATTCTGAAGCATCTGGGGTCGTTGCGGACACACACAGCAGACATAACATTCCTAAAAAGGCATAAATTACTATCCTTAATCCTCTATTTGATTTATACTTTCCTATACCTATGATCTATGAGCTTCAAAACGCTTGGACCAGTTAGAGATCAACAACTGGACGTTCAGAACTTAAATAATGCCAATATCTTACTTTCTAAAGCTCCGACTGATTAATTGTAGATTGCGCCCGTGACTTTTCTAATCTGAAGCGTCTGGGGACGTTGCAGACTCACACAGCAGACCTAACATTCCTAAAAAGTCATAAATTACTATCCTTAATCCTCTATTTAATTTATAACCTCCTATACCTATGATCTATGAGCTTCAAAACGCTTGGACCAGTTAGAGATCAACAACTGGACGTTCAGAACTTAACTCATGCCTATATCCTACTTCCTAATGCCTCACCTAATTTCTAATAGCTTGTACCCGTAACTAACCTACTCTGAATCATTTGGGGACGTAGCGGACTCACACAGCAGACCTAAATTTCTGAAAAGGCATAAATAACCATCCTTAATCTTCTATCTAATTTATAACTTCCTATAACTATGAGCTATGAGCTTTAAAACGCTTGGACCAGTTAGAGATTAACAACTGGACGTTCAGAACGTAAATAATGCAAATATCCTACTTTCTAAGGCCCCGACTAATTAATTGTAGATTGCGCCCGTGACTTTCCTATTCTGAAGCATCTGGGGTCGTTGCGGACTCACACAGCAGACATAACATTCCTAAAAAGGCATAAATTACTATCCTTAATCCTCTATTTGATTTATACTTTCCTATACCTATGATCTATGAGATTCAAAACGCTTGGACCAGTTAGAGATCAACAACTGGACGTTCAGAACTTAAATAATGCCAATATCTTACTTTCTAAAGCTCCGACTGATTAATTGTAGATTGCGCCCGTGACTTTTCTAATCTGAAGCGTCTGGGGACGTTGCAGACTCACACAGCAGACCTAACATTCCTAAAAAGGCATAAATTACTATCCTTAATCCTCTATTTGATTTATACTTTCCTATACCTATGATCTATGAGCTTCAAAACGCTTGGACCAGTTAGAGATCAACAACTGGACGTTCAGAACTTAACTCATGCCTATATCCTACTTCCTAAGGCCCCGACTAATTAATTGTAGATTGCGCCCGTGACTTTCCTACTCTGAAGCATCTGGGGACGTTGCGGACTCACACAGCAGACCTAACATTCCTAAAAAGTCATAAATTACTATCCTTAATCCTCTATTTAATTTATGACCTCCTATACCTATGATCTATGAGCTTCAAAACGCTTGGACCAGTTAGAGATTAACAACTGGACGTTCAGAACTTAACTAATGCCTATATCCTACTTCCTAATGCCTCACCTGTTTTATAATAGCTTGTACCCGTGACTAACCTACTCTGAATTATCTGGGGACGTAGCGGACTCACACAGCAGACCTAAATTCCTAAAAAGGCATAAATTACAATCCTTAATCCTCTATTCAATTTATAACTTCCTATAACTATGAGCTATGAGCTTAAAAACGCTTGGACCAGTTGTAGATCAACAACTGGAACGTTCAGAACTTAATTAATGCCAATATACTACTTTTTGAGGCTCCGACTAATTAATTGTAGCTTGCGCCCGTGACTTTTCTACTCTGAAGCATCTGGGGACGTTGCGGACTCACACAGCAGACCTAACATTCCTAAAAAGTCATAAATTACTATCCTCAATCCTCTATTTAATTGATAACTTCCTATACTTATGATCTATGAGCTTCAAAACGCTTGGACCAGTTAGAGATCAACAACTGGACGTTCAGAACTTAACTAATGCCTATATCCTACTTCCTAGTGCCTCACCTAATTTATAATAGCTTGTACCCGTTACTAACCTACTCTGAGTCATCTGGGGACGTTGTCGACTCACACAGCAGACCTAACATTCCTAAAAAGGCATAAATTACCATCCTAAATCATCAATTTGATTTATAACTTCCTATTTCTATGAGCAATGAGCTTTAAAACGATTGAAACAGTTAGAGATCGACAACTGGAACGTTCAGAACTTAAATAATGCCAATATCATACTTTCTAAAGCTCCGACTGATTAATTGTAGATTGCGCCCGTGACTTTCCTACTCTGGAGCATCTGGGGACGTTGCGGACTCGCACAGCAGACCTAACATTCCTAAAAAGTCATAAATTACTATCCTTAATCCTCTATTTAATTCATAACCTCCTATACCTATGATCTATGAGCTTCAAAACGCTTGGACCAGTTAGAGATCAAAAACTGGACGTTCAGAACTTAACTCATGCCTATATCCTACTTCCTAATGCCTCACCTAATCTATAATAGCTTGTACCCGTAACTAACCTACTCTGAGTCATCTGGGGACGTTGTGGACTCACACAGCAGACCTAACATTCCTAAAAAGGCATAAATTACCATCCTTTATCCTCTATTTATTTTATAACTTCCTATTTCTATGAGCAATGAGCTTTAAAACGATTGAAACAGTTAGAGATCGACACCTGGAACGGTCAGAACTTAATTAATGCCAATATCTTACTTTCTAAAGCTCCGACGGATTGATTGTAGATTGCGCCTGTGACTTTTCTAATCTGAAGCATCTGGGGACGTTGCAGACTCACACAGCAGACCTAACATTCCGAAAAAGGCTTAAATTACTATCCTTAATCCTCTATTTAATTTATAACTTCCTATACCTATGAGCTATGAGCTTTAAAACGCTTGGACCAGTTGGAGATCAACAACTGGAACGTTCAGAACTTAATTAATGCCAATATCCTACTTTTTGAGGCTCCGACTAATTAATTGTAGCTTGTGCCCGTGACTTTTCTACTCTGAAGCATCTGGGGACGTTGCGGACTCACACAGCAGACCTAACATTCCTGAAAAGGCATAAATTATTATCCTCAATCCTCTATTCAATTTATAACTTCCTATACCTATGATCTATGAGCTTCAAAACGCTTGGACCAGTTAGAGATCAACAACTGGACGTTCAGAACTTAACTCATGCCTATATCCTACTTCCTTGTGCCTCACCTAATTTCTAATAGCTTGTACCCGTAACTAACCTACTCTGATTCATCTGGGGACGTTGTGGACTCACACAGCAGACCTTACATTCCTAAAAAGGCATAAATTACCATCCTAAATCATCAATTTGATTTATAACTTTCTATTTCTATGAGCAATGAGCTTTAAAACGATTGAAACAGTTACAGATTGACAACTGGAACGTTCAGAACTTGAATAATGCCAATATCTTACTTTCTAAAGCTCCGACTGATTAATTGTAGATTGCGCCCTTGACTTTTCTGATCTGAAGCATCTGGGGACGTTGCAGACTCACACAGCAGACCTAACATTCGTTAAAAGGCAGAAATTACTATCCTCAATCCTCTATTTAATTTATAACTTCCTATACCTATGATCTATGAACTTCTAAACGCTTGGACCAGTTAGAGATCAACAACTGGACGTTCAGAACTTAACTCATGCCTATATCCTACTTCCTTGTGCCTCACCTAATTTCTAATAGCTTGTACCCGTAACTAACCTACTCTGATTCATCTGGGGACGTTGTGGACTCACACAGCAGACCTAACATTCCTAAAAAGGCATAAATTACCATCCTAAATCATCAATTTGATTTATAACTTTCTATTTCTATGAGCAATGAGCTTTAAAACGATTGAAACAGTTACAGATCGACAACTGGAACGTTCAGAACTTAACTCATGCCTATATCCTACTTCCTAAGGCCCCGACTAATTAATTGTAGATTGCACCCGTGACTTTCCTACTCTGAAGCATCTGGGGACGTTGCGGACTCACACAGCAGACCTAACATTCCTAAAAAGTCATAAATTACTATCCTTAATCCTCTATTTAATTTATAACCTCCTATACCTATGATCTATGAGCTTCAAAACGCTTGGACCAGTTAGAGATCAACAACTGGACGTTCAGAACTTAACTCATGCCTATATCCTACTTCCTAATGCCTCACCTAATTTCTAATAGCTTGTACCCGTAACTAACCTACTCTAAATCATTTGGGGACGTAGCGGACTCACACAGCAGACCTAAATTTCTGAAAAGGCATAAATAACCATCCTTAATCTTCTATCTAATTTATAACTTCCTATAACTATGAGCTATGAGCTTTAAAACGCTTGGACCAGTTAGAGATTAACAACTGGACGTTCAGAACGTAAATAATGCAAATATCCTACTTTCTAAGGCCCCGACTAATTAATTGTAGATTGCGCCCGTGACTTTCCTATTCTGAAGCATCTGGGGTCGTTGCGGACTCACACAGCAGACATAACATTCCTAAAAAGGCATAAATTACTATCCTTAATCCTCTATTTGATTTATACTTTCCTATACCTATGATCTATGAGCTTCAAAACGCTTGGACCAGTTAGAGATCAACAACTGGACGTTCAGAACTTAAATAATGCCAATATCTTACTTTCTAAAGCTCCGACTGATTAATTGTAGATTGCGCCCGTGACTTTTCTAATCTGAAGCGTCTGGGGACGTTGCAGACTCACACAGCAGACCTAACATTCCTAAAAAGTCATAAATTACTATCCTTAATCCTCTATTTAATTTATAACCTCCTATACCTATGATCTATGAGCTTCAAAACGCTTGGACCAGTTAGAGATCAACAACTGGACGTTCAGAACTTAACTCATGCCTATATCCTACTTCCTAATGCCTCACCTAATTTCTAATAGCTTGTACCCGTAACTAACCTACTCTGAATCATTTGGGGACGTAGCGGACTCACACAGCAGACCTAAATTTCTGAAAAGGCATAAATAACCATCCTTAATCTTCTATCTAATTTATAACTTCCTATAAATATGAGCTATGAGCTTTAAAACGCTTGGACCAGTTAGAGATTAACAACTGGACGTTCAGAACGTAAATAATGCAAATATCCTACTTTCTAAGGCCCCGACTAATTAATTGTAGATTGCGCCCGTGACTTTCCTATTCTGAAGCATCTGGGGTCGTTGCGGACTCACACAGCAGACATAACATTCCTAAAAAGGCATAAATTACTATCCTTAATCCTCTATTTGATTTATACTTTCCTATACCTATGATCTATGAGATTCAAAACGCTTGGACCAGTTAGAGATCAACAACTGGACGTTCAGAACTTAAATAATGCCAATATCTTACTTTCTAAAGCTCCGACTGATTAATTGTAGATTGCGCCCGTGACTTTTCTAATCTGAAGCGTCTGGGGACGTTGCAGACTCACACAGCAGACCTAACATTCCTAAAAAGGCATAAATTACTATCCTTAATCCTCTATTTGATTTATACTGTCCTATACCTATGATCTATGAGCTTCAAAACGCTTGGACCAGTTAGAGATCAACAACTGGACGTTCAGAACTTAACTCATGCCTATATCCTACTTCCTAAGGCCCCGACTAATTAATTGTAGATTGCGCCCGTGACTTTCCTACTCTGAAGCATCTGGGGACGTTGCGGACTCACACAGCAGACCTAACATTCCTAAAAAGTCATAAATTACTATCCTTAATCCTCTATTTAATTTATGACCTCCTATACCTATGATCTATGAGCTTCAAAACGCTTGGACCAGTTAGAGATTAACAACTGGACGTTCAGAACTTAACTAATGCCTATATCCTACTTCCTAATGCCTCACCTGTTTTATAATAGCTTGTACCCGTGACTAACCTACTCTGAATTATCTGGGGACGTAGCGGACTCACACAGCAGACCTAAATTCCTAAAAAGGCATAAATTACAATCCTTAATCCTCTATTCAATTTATAACTTCCTATAACTATGAGCTATGAGCTTAAAAACGCTTGGACCAGTTGTAGATCAACAACTGGAACGTTCAGAACTTAATTAATGCCAATATACTACTTTTTGAGGCTCCGACTAATTAATTGTAGCTTGCGCCCGTGACTTTTCTACTCTGAAGCATCTGGGGACGTTGCGGACTCACACAGCAGACCTAACATTCCTAAAAAGTCATAAATTACTATCCTCAATCCTCTATTTAATTGATAACTTTCTATACTTATGATCTATGAGCTTCAAAACGCTTGGACCAGTTAGAGATCACCAACTGGACGTTCAGAACTTAACTAATGCCTATATCCTACTTCCTAGTGCCTCACCTAATTTATAATAGCTTGTACCCGTTACTAACCTACTCTGAGTCATCTGGGGACGTTGTCGACTCACACAGCAGACCTAACATTCCTAAAAAGGCATAAATTACCATCCTAAATCATCAATTTGATTTATAACTTCCTATTTCTATGAGCAATGAGCTTTAAAACGATTGAAACAGTTAGAGATCGACAACTGGAACGTTCAGAACTTAAATAATGCCAATATCATACTTTCTAAAGCTCCGACTGATTAATTGTAGATTGCGCCCGTGACTTTCCTACTCTGGAGCATCTGGGGACGTTGCGGACTCGCACAGCAGACCTAACATTCCTAAAAAGTCATAAATTACTATCCTTAATCCTCTATTTAATTTATAACCTCCTATACCTATGATCTATGAGCTTCAAAACGCTTGGACCAGTTAGAGATCAAAAACTGGACGTTCAGAACTTAACTCATGCCTATATCCTACTTCCTAATGCCTCACCTAATCTATAATAGCATGTACCCGTGACTAACCTACTCTGGATTATCTGGGGACGTTGTGGACTCACACAGCAGACCTAAATTCCTAAAAAGGCATAAATTACAATTCTTAATCCTCTATTTAATTTATAACTTCCTATAACTATGAGCTATGAGCTTTAAAACGCTTGGACCAGTTGTAGATCAACAACTGGAACGTTCAGAACTTAACTCATGCCTATATCCTACTTCCTTGTGCCTTACCTAATTTCTAATAGCTTGTACCCGTAACTAACCTACTCTGATTCATCTGGGAACGTTGTGGACTCACACAGCAGACCTAACATTCCTAAAAAGGCATAAATTACCATCCTAACTCATCAATTTGATTTATAACTTTCTATTTCTATGAGCAATGAGCTTTAAAACGATTGAAACAGTTACAGATCAACAACTGGAACGTTCAGAACTTAATAAATGCCAATATCCTACTTCCTAAGGCCCCGGCTAATTAATTGTAGATTGCGCCCGTGACTTTCCTACTCTGAAGCATCTGGGGACGTTGCGGACTCACACAGCAGACCTAACATTCCTAAAAAGTCATAAATTACTATCCTTAATCCTCTATTTAATTTATAACCTCGTATACCTATGATCTATGAGCTTCAAAACGCTTGGACCAGTTAGAGATCAACAACTGGAAGTTCAGAACTTAACTCATGCCTATATCCTACTTCCTAATGCCTCACCTAATTTATAATAGCATGTCCCCGTGACTAACCTACTCTGAATTATCTGGGGACGTAGCGGACTCACACAGCAGACCTAAATTCCTAAAAAGGCATAAATTACGATCCTTAATCCTCTATTTAATTTATAACTTCCTATAACTATGAGCTATGAGCTTTAAAACGCTTGGACCAGTTGTAGATCAACAACTGGAACGTTCAGAACTTAATTAATGCCAATATCCTACTTCCTTGTGCCTCACCTAATTTCTAATAGCTTGTACCCGTAACTAACCTACTATGAATCATTTGGGGACGTAGCGGACTCACACAGCAGACCTAAATTTCTGAAAAGGCATAAATAACCATCCTTAATCTTCTATCTAATTTATAACTTCCTATAACTATGAGCTATGAGCTTTAAAACGCTTGGACCAGTTAGAGATCAACAACTGGACGTTCAGAACGTAAATAATGCAAATATCCTACTTTCTAGTGCCTCACCTAATTTATAATAGCTTGTACCCGTAACTAACCTACTCTGAGTCATCTGGGGACGTTGTGGACTCACACAGCAGACCTAACATTCCTAAAAAGGCATAAATTATTATCCTTAATCCCTATTCAATTTATAACTTCCTATACCTATGATCTATGAGCTTCAAAACGCTTGGACCAGTTAGAGATCAACAACTGGACGTTCAGAACTTAAATAATGCCAATATCTTACTTTCTAAAGCTCCGACTGATTAATTGTAGATTGCGCCCGTGACTTTTCTAATCTGAAGCGTCTGGGGACGTTGCAGACTCACACAGCAGACCTAACATTCCTAAAAAGTCATAAATTACTATCCTTAATCCTCTATTTAATTTATAACCTCCTATACCTATGATCTATGAGCTTCAAAACGCTTGGACCAGTTAGAGATCAACAACTGGACGTTCAGAACTTAACTCATGCCTATATCCTACTTCCTAATGCCTCACCTAATTTCTAATAGCTTGTACCCGTAACTAACCTACTCTGAATCATTTGGGGACGTAGCGGACTCACACAGCAGACCTAAATTTCTGAAAAGGCATAAATAACCATCCTTAATCTTCTATCTAATTTATAACTTCCTATAACTATGAGCTATGAGCTTTAAAACGCTTGGACCAGTTAGAGATTAACAACTGGACGTTCAGAACGTAAATAATGCAAATATCCTACTTTCTAAGGCCCCGACTAATTAATTGTAGATTGCGCCCGTGACTTTCCTATTCTGAAGCATCTGGGGTCGTTGCGGACTCACACAGCAGACATAACATTCCTAAAAAGGCATAAATTACTATCCTTAATCCTCTATTTGATTTATACTTTCCTATACCTATGATCTATGAGATTCAAAACGCTTGGACCAGTTAGAGATCAACAACTGGACGTTCAGAACTTAAATAATGCCAATATCTTACTTTCTAAAGCTCCGACTGATTAATTGTAGATTGCGCCCGTGACTTTTCTAATCTGAAGCGTCTGGGGACGTTGCAGACTCACACAGCAGACCTAACATTCCTAAAAAGGCATAAATAACCATCCTTAATCTTCTATCTAATTTATAACTTCCTATAACTATGAGCTATGAGCTTTAAAACGCTTGGACCAGTTAGAGATTAACAACTGGACGTTCAGAACGTAAATAATGCAAATATCCTACTTTCTAAGGCCCCGACTAATTTATAAGAGCATGTACCCGTGACTAACCTACTCTGAATTATCTGGGGACGTTGTGGACTCACATAGCAGACCTAACATTCCTAAAAAGGCATAAATTACCATCCTAAATCATCAATTTGATTTATAACTTCCTATTTCTATGAGCAATGAGCTTTAAAACGATTGAAACAGTTAGAGATCGACAACTGGAACGTTCAGAACTTAAATAATGCCAATATCTTACTTTCTAAAGCTCCGACTGATTAATTGTAGATTGCGCCCGTGACTTTTCTACTCTGAAGCATCTGGGGACGTTGCGGACTCACACAGCAGACCTAACATTCCTAAAAAGGCATGAATTACTATCCTCAATCCTCTATTTAATTTAAAACTTCCTATACCTATGATCTATGAGCTTCAAAACGCTTGGACCAGTTAGAGATCAACAACTGGACGTTAAGAACCTAACTAATGTCTATATCCTACTTCCTAGTGCCTCACCTAATTTATAATAGCTTGTACCCGTAACTAACCTACTCTGAGTCATCTGGGGACGTTGTGGACTCACATAGCAGACCTAACATTCCCAAAAAGGCATAAATTACCATCCTAAATCCTCTATTTAATTTATAATTTCCTATACCTATGATCTATGAGCTTCAAAACGCTTGGACCAGTTAGAGATCAACAACTGGACGTCCAGAACTCAACTCATGCCTATATCCTACTTCCTAAGGCCCCGACTAATTAATTGTAGATTGCGCCCGTGACTTTCATACTCTGAAGCATCTGGAGACGTTGCGGACTCAACCAGCAGACCTAACATTCCTAAAAAGTCATAAATTACTATCCTTAATCCTCTATTTAATTTATGACCTCCTATACCTATGATCTATGAGCTTCAAAACGCTTGGACCAGTTAGAGATTAACAACTGGACGTTCAGAACTTAACTAATGCCTATATCCTACTTCCTAATGCCTCACCTAATTTATAATAGCTTGTACCCGTGACTAACCTACTTTGAATTATCTGGGGACGTAGCGGACTCACACAGCAGACCTAAATTCCTAAAAAGGCATAAATTACCATCCTTAATCCTCTATTTAATTTATAACTTCCTTAACTATGAGCTATGAGCTTCAAAACGCTTGGACCAGTTGTAGATCAACAACTGGAACGTTCAGAACGTAAATAATGCCAATATTCTACTCTCTAACGCCCCGACTAATTAATTGTAGATTGCGCCTGTGACTTTCCTACTCTGAAGCATCTGGGGACGTTGCGGACTCACACAGCAGACCTAAATTCCTAAAAAGGCATAAATTACAATCCTTAATCCTCTATTTAATTTATAACTTCCTATAACTATGAGCTATGAGCTTTAAAACGCTTGGACCAGTTGTAGATCAACAACTGGAACGTTCAGAACTTAACTCATGCCTATATCCTACTTCCTAATGCCTCACCTAATTTATAATAGCATGTACCCGTGACTAACCTACTCTGAATTATCTGGGGACGTAGCGGACTCACACAGCAGACCTAAATTTCTGAAAAGGCATAAATTACTATCCTTAATCTTCTATCTAATTTATAACTTCCTATAACTATGAGCTATGAGCTTTAAAACGCTTGGACCAGTTGGAGATCAACAACTGGAACGTTCAGAACGTAAATAATGCCAATATCCTACTTTCGAAGGCCCCGACTAATTAATTGTAGATTGCGCCCGTGACTTTCCTACTCTGAAGCATCTGGGGTCGTTGCGGACTCACACAGCAGACCTAACATTTCGAAAAAGGCATGAATTACTATCCTCAATCCTCTATTTAATTTAAAACTTCCTATACCTATGATCTATGAGCTTCAAAACGCTTGGACCAGTTAGAGATCAACAACTGGACGTTAAGAACCTAACTAATGGCTATATCCTACTTCCTAGTGCCTCACCTAATTTATAATAGCTTGTACCCGTAACTAACCTACTCTGAGTCATCTGGGGACGTTGTGGACTCACACAGCAGACCTAACATTCCTAAAAAGGCATAAATTACCATCCTTTATCCTCTATTTAATTTATAACTTCCTATACCTATGAGCTATGAGCTTTAAAACGCTTGGACCAGTTGGAGATCAACAACTGGAACGTTCAGAACTTAAATAATGCCAATATCTTACTTTCTAAAGCTCCGACTAATTAATTGTAGCTTGTGCCCGTGACTTTTCTACTCTGAAGCATCTGGGGACGTTGCGGACTCACACAGCAGACCTTACATTCCTAAAAAGGCATAAATTATTATCCTCAATCCTCTATTCAATTTATTACTTCCTATACCTATGATCTATGAGCTTCAAAACGCTTGGACCAGTTATAGATCAACAACTGGACGTTCAGAACTTAACTCATGCCTATATCCTACTTCCTTGTGCCTCACCTAATTTCTAATAGCTTGTACCCGTAACTAACCTACTCTGATTCATCTGGGGACGTTGTGGACTCACACAGCAGACCTAACATTCCTAAAAAGGCATAAATTACCATCCTAAATCATCAATTTGATTTATAACTTTCTATTTCTATGAGCAATGAGCTTTAAAACGATTGAAACAGTTACAGATCGACAACTGGAACGTTCAGAACTTAAATAATGCCAATATCTTACTTTCTAAAGCTCCGACTGATTAATTGTAGATTGCGCCCGTGACTTTTCTGATCTGAAGCATCTGGGGACGTTGCAGACTCACACAGCAGACCTAACATTCGTTAAAAGGCAGAAATTACTATCCTCAATCCTCTATTTAATTTATAACTTCCTATACCTATGATCTATGAACTTCTAAACGCTTGGACCAGTTAGAGATCAACAACTGGACGTTCAGAACTTAACTCATGCCTATATCCTACTTCCTAAGGCCCCGACTAATTAATTGTAGATTGCACCCGTGACTTTCCTACTCTGAAGCATCTGGGGACGTTGCGGACTCACACAGCAGACCTAACATTCCTAAAAAGTCATAAATTACTATCCTTAATCCTCTATTTAATTTATAACCTCCTATACCTATGATCTATGAGCTTCAAAACGCTTGGACCAGTTAGAGATAAACAACTGGACGTTCAGAACTTAACTCATGCCTATATCCTACTTCCTAATGCCTCACCTAATTTATAATAGCATGTACCCGTGACTAACCTACTCTGAATTATCTGGGGACGTAGCGGACTCACACAGCAGACCTAAATTCCTAAAAAGGCATAAATTACGATCCTTAATCCTCTATTTAATTTATAACTTCCTATAACTATGAGCTATGAGCTTTAAAACGCTTGGACCAGTTGTAGATCAACAAATGGAACGTTCAGAACTTAATTAATGCCAATATCCTACTTCTTTGTGCCTCACCTAATTTTTAATAGCTTGTACCTGTAACTAACCTACTCTGAAGCATCTGGGGACGTTGCGGACTCACACAGCAGACCTTACATTCCTAAAAAGGCATAAATTACCATCCTTAATCCTCTATTTAATTTATAACTTCCTTAACTATGAGCTATGAGCTTCAAAACGCTTGGACCAGTTATAGATCAACAACTGGACGTTCAGAACTTAACTCATGCCTATATCCTACTTCCTTGTGCCTCACCTAATTTCTAATAGCTTGTACCCGTAACTAACCTACTCTGATTCATCTGGGGACGTTGTGGACTCACACAGCAGACCTAACATTCCTAAAAAGGCATAAATTACCATCCTCAATCATCAATTTGATTTATAACTTTCTATTTCTATGAGCAATGAGCTTTAAAACGATTGAAACAGTTACAGATCGACAACTGGAACGTTCAGAACTTAAATAATGCCAATATCTTACTTTCTAAAGCTCCGACTGATTAATTGTAGATTGCGCCCGTGACTTTTCTGATCTGAAGCATCTGGGGACGTTGCAGACTCACACAGCAGACCTAACATTCGTTAAAAGGCAGAAATTACTATCCTCAATCCTCTATTTAATTTATAACTTCCTATACCTATGATCTATGAACTTCTAAACGCTTGGACCAGTTAGAGATCAACAACTGGACGTTCAGAACTTAACTCATGCCTATATCCTACTTCCTAAGGCCCCGACTAATTAATTGTAGATTGCACCCGTGACTTTCCTACTCTGAAGCATCTGGGGACGTTGCGGACTCACACAGCAGACCTAACATTTCTAAAAAGTCATAAATTACTATCCTTAATCCTCTATTTAATTTATAACCTCCTATACCTATGATCTATGAGCTTCAAAACGCTTGGACCAGTTAGAGATAAACAACTGGACGTTCAGAACTTAACTCATGCCTATATCCTACTTCCTAATGCCTCACCTAATTTATAATAGCATGTACCCGTGACTAACCTACTCTGAATTATCTGGGGACGTAGCGGACTCACACAGCAGACCTAAATTCCTAAAAAGGCATAAATTACGATCCTTAATCCTCTATTTAATTTATAACTTCCTATAACTATGAGCTATGAGCTTTAAAACGCTTGGACCAGTTGTAGATCAACAAATGGAACGTTCAGAACTTAATTAATGCCAATATCCTACTTCTTTGTGCCTCACCTAATTTATAATAGCTTGTACCCGTGACTAACCTACTTTGAATTATCTGGGGACGTAGCGGACTCACACAGCAGACCTAAATTCCTAAAAAGGCATAAATTACCATCCTTAATCCTCTATTTAATTTATAACTTCCTTAACTATGAGCTATGAGCTTCAAAACGCTTGGACCAGTTGTAGATCAACAACTGGAACGTTCAGAACGTAAATAATGCCAATATTCTACTCTCTAACGCCCCGACTAATTAATTGTAGATTGCGCCTGTGACTTTCCTACTCTGAAGCATCTGGGGACGTTGCGGACTCACACAGCAGACCTAAATTCCTAAAAAGGCATAAATTACAATCCTTAATCCTCTATTTAATTTATAACTTCCTATAACTATGAGCTATGAGCTTTAAAACGCTTGGACCAGTTGTAGATCAACAACTGGAACGTTCAGAACTTAACTCATGCCTATATCCTACTTCCTAATGCCTCACCTAATTTATAATAGCATGTACCCGTGACTAACCTACTCTGAATTATCTGGGGACGTAGCGGACTCACACAGCAGACCTAAATTTCTGAAAAGGCATAAATTACTATCCTTAATCTTCTATCTAATTTATAACTTCCTATAACTATGAGCTATGAGCTTTAAAACGCTTGGACCAGTTGGAGATCAACAACTGGAACGTTCAGAACGTAAATAATGCCAATATCCTACTTTCGAAGGCCCCGACTAATTAATTGTAGATTGCGCCCGTGACTTTCCTACTCTGAAGCATCTGGGGTCGTTGCGGACTCACACAGCAGACCTAACATTTCGAAAAAGGCATGAATTACTATCCTCAATCCTCTATTTAATTTAAAACTTCCTATACCTATGATCTATGAGCTTCAAAACGCTTGGACCAGTTAGAGATCAACAACTGGACGTTAAGAACCTAACTAATGGCTATATCCTACTTCCTAGTGCCTCACCTAATTTATAATAGCTTGTACCCGTAGCTAACCTACTCTGAGTCATCTGGGGACGTTGTGGACTCACACAGCAGACCTAACATTCCTAAAAAGGCATAAATTACCATCCTTTATCCTCTATTTAATTTATAACTTCCTATACCTATGAGCTATGAGCTTTAAAACGCTTGGACCAGTTGGAGATCAACAACTGGAACGTTCAGAACTTAAATAATGCCAATATCTTACTTTCTAAAGCTCCGACTAATTAATTGTAGCTTGTGCCCGTGACTTTTCTACTCTGAAGCATCTGGGGACGTTGCGGACTCACACAGCAGACCTTACATTCCTAAAAAGGCATAAATTATTATCCTCAATCCTCTATTCAATTTATTACTTCCTATACCTATGATCTATGAGCTTCAAAACGCTTGGACCAGTTATAGATCAACAACTGGACGTTCAGAACTTAACTCATGCCTATATCCTACTTCCTTGTGCCTCACCTAATTTCTAATAGCTTGTACCCGTAACTAACCTACTCTGATTCATCTGGGGACGTTGTGGACTCACACAGCAGACCTAACATTCCTAAAAAGGCATAAATTACCATCCTAAATCATCAATTTGATTTATAACTTTCTATTTCTATGAGCAATGAGCTTTAAAACGATTGAAACAGTTACAGATCGACAACTGGAACGTTCAGAACTTAAATAATGCCAATATCTTACTTTCTAAAGCTCCGACTGATTAATTGTAGATTGCGCCCGTGACTTTTCTGATCTGAAGCATCTGGGGACGTTGCAGACTCACACAGCAGACCTAACATTCGTTAAAAGGCAGAAATTACTATCCTCAATCCTCTATTTAATTTATAACTTCCTATACCTATGATCTATGAACTTCTAAACGCTTGGACCAGTTAGAGATCAACAACTGGACGTTCAGAACTTAACTCATGCCTATATCCTACTTCCTAAGGCCCCGACTAATTAATTGTAGATTGCACCCGTGACTTTCCTACTCTGAAGCATCTGGGGACGTTGCGGACTCACACAGCAGACCTAACATTCCTAAAAAGTCATAAATTACTATCCTTAATCCTCTATTTAATTTATAACCTCCTATACCTATGATCTATGAGCTTCAAAACGCTTGGACCAGTTAGAGATAAACAACTGGACGTTCAGAACTTAACTCATGCCTATATCCTACTTCCTAATGCCTCACCTAATTTATAATAGCATGTACCCGTGACTAACCTACTCTGAATTATCTGGGGACGTAGCGGACTCACACAGCAGACCTAAATTCCTAAAAAGGCATAAATTACGATCCTTAATCCTCTATTTAATTTATAACTTCCTATACCTATGAGCTATGAGCTTTAAAACGCTTGGACCAGTTGGAGATCAACAACTGGAACGTTCAGAACTTAATTAATGCCAATATCCTACTTTTTGAGGCTCCGACTAATTAATTGTAGCTTGTGCCCGTGACTTTTCTACTCTGAAGCATCTGGGGACGTTGCGGACTCACACAGCAGACCTTACATTCCTAAAAAGGCATAAATTATTATCCTCAATCCTCTATTCAATTTATTACTTCCTATACCTATGATCTATGAGCTTCAAAACGCTTGGACCAGTTATAGATCAACAACTGGACGTTCAGAACTTAACTCATGCCTATATCCTACTTCCTTGTGCCTCACCTAATTTCTAATAGCTTGTACCCGTAACTAACCTACTCTGATTCATCTGGGGACGTTGTGGACTCACACAGCAGACCTAACATTCCTAAAAAGGCATAAATTACCATCCTAAATCATCAATTTGATTTATAACTTTCTATTTCTATGAGCAATGAGCTTTAAAACGATTGAAACAGTTACAGATCGACAACTGGAACGTTCAGAACTTAAATAATGCCAATATCTTACTTTCTAAAGCTCCGACTGATTAATTGTAGATTGCGCCCGTGACTTTTCTGATCTGAAGCATCTGGGGACGTTGCAGACTCACACAGCAGACCTAACATTCGTTAAAAGGCAGAAATTACTATCCTCAATCCTCTATTTAATTTATAACTTCCTATACCTATGATCTATGAACTTCTAAACGCTTGGACCAGTTAGAGATCAACAACTGGACGTTCAGAACTTAACTCATGCCTATATCCTACTTCCTAAGGCCCCGACTAATTAATTGTAGATTGCACCCGTGACTTTTCTACTCTGAAGCATCTGGGGACGTTGCGGACTCACACAGCAGACCTAACATTCCTAAAAAGTCATAAATTACTATCCTTAATCCTCTATTTAATTTATAACCTCCTAGACCTATGATCTATGAGCTTCAAAACGCTTGGACCAGTTAGAGATAAACAACTGGACGTTCAGAACTTAACTCATGCCTATATCCTACTTCCTAATGCCTCACCTAATTTATAATAGCATGTACCCGTGACTAACCTACTCTGAATTATCTGGGGACGTAGCGGACTCACACAGCAGACCTAAATTCCTAAAAAGGCATAAATTACGATCCTTAATCCTCTATTTAATTTATAACTTCCTATAACTATGAGCTATGAGCTTTAAAACGCTTGGACCAGTTGTAGATCAACAAATGGAACGTTCAGAACTTAATTAATGCCAATATCCTACTTCTTTGTGCCTCACCTAATTTCTAATAGCTTGTACCTGTAACTAACCTACTCTGAATCATTTGGGGACGTAGCGGACTCACACAGCAGACCTAAATTTCTGAAAAGGCATAAATTACCATCCTTAATCTTCTATCTAATTCATAACTTCCTATAACTATGAGCTATGAGCTTTAAAACGCTTGGACCAGTTGGAGATCAACAACTGGAACGTTCAGAACGTAAATAATGCCAATATCCTACTTTCTAAGGCCCCGACTAATTAATTGTAGATTGCGCCCGTGACTTTCCTACTCTGAAGCATCTGGGGTCGTTGCGGACTCACACAGCAGACCTAACATTTCTAAAAAGGCATGAATTACCATCCTCAATCCTCTATTTAATTTAAAACTTCCTATACCTATGATCTATGAGCTTCAAAACGCTTGGACCAGTTAGAGATCAACAACTGGACGTTAAGAACCTAACTAATGCCAATATCCTACTTTTTAAGGCTCCGACTAATCAATTGTAGCTTGCGCCCGTGACTGTTCTACTCTGAAGCATCTGGGGACGTTGCGGACTCACACAGCAGACCTAACATTCCTAAAAAGGCATAAATTATTATCCTCAATCCTCTATTCAATTTATAACTTCCTATACCTATGATCTATGAGCTTCAAAACGCTTGGACCAGTTAGAGATCAACAACTGGACGTTCAGAACTTAACTCATGCCTATATCCTACTTCCTAATGCCTCACCTAATTTATAATAGCATGTACCCGTGACTAACCTACTCTGAATTATCTGGGGACGACGCGGACTCACACAGCAGACCTAAATTCCTAAAAAGGCATAAATTACCATCCTAAATCTTCAATTTGATTTATAACTTCCTATTTCTATGAGCAATGAGCTTTAAAACGATTGAAACAGTAAGAGATCGACAACTGGAACGTTCAGAACTTAAATAATGCCAATATCTTACTTTCTAAAGCTCCGACTGATTAATTGTAGATTGCGCCCGTGACTTTTCTAATCTGAAGCATCTGGGGACGTTGCAGACTCACACAGCAGACCTAACATTCCTAAAAAGGCATAAATTACTATCCTTAATCCTCTATTCAATTTATACTTTCCTATACCTATGATCTATGAGCTTTAAAACGCTTGGACCAGTTAGAGATCAACAACTGGACGTTCAGAACTTAACTCATGCCTATATCCTACTTCCTAAGGCCCCGACTAATTAATTGTAGATTGCGCCCGTGACTTTCCTACTCTGAAGCATCTGGGGACGTTGCGGACTCACACAGCAGACGTAACATTCCTAAAAAGTCTTAAATTACTATCCTTAATCCTCTATTTAATTTATGACCTCCTATACCTATGATCTATGATCTTCAAAACGCTTGGACCAGTTAGAGATTAACAACTGGACGTTCAGAACTTAACTAATGCCTATATCCTACTTCCTAATGCCTCACCTAATTTATTATAGCTTGTACCCGTGACTAACCTACTCTGAATTATCTCGGGACGTAGCGGACTCACACAGCAGACCTAAATTCCTAAAAAGGCATAAATTACCATCCTTAATCCTCTATTTAATTTATAACTTCCTTAACTATGAGCTATGAGCTTAAAAACGCTTGGACCAGTTGTAGATCAACAACTGGAACGTTCAGAACTTAATTAATGCCAATATACTACTTTTTGAGGCTCCGACTAATTAATTGTAGCTTGCGCCCGTGACTTTTCTACTCTGAAGCATCTGGGGACGTTGCGGACTCACACAGCAGACCTAACATTCCTAAAAAGTCATAAATTACTATTCTCAATCCTCTATTCAATTTATAACTTCCTATACTTATGATCTATGAGCTTCAAAACGCTTGGACCAGTTAGAGATCGACAACTGGACGTTCAGAACTTAACTCATGCCTATATCCTACTTCCTAAGGCCCCGACTAATTAATTGTAGATTGCGCCCGTGACTTTCCTACTCTGAAGCATCTGGGGACGTTGCGGACTCACACAGCAGACCTAACATTCCTAAAAAGGCATGAATTACTATCCTCAATCCTCTATTTAATTTAAAACTTCCTATACCTATGATCTATGAGCTTCAAAACGCTTGGACCAGTTAGAGATCAACAACTGGACGTTAAGAACCTAACTAATGTCTATATCCTACTTCCTAGTGCCTCACCTAATTTATAATAGCTCGTACCCGTAACTAACCTACTCTGAGTCATCTGGGGACGTTGTGGACTCACCTAGCAGACCTAACATTCCTAAAAAGGCATAAATTACCATCCTAAATCATCAATTTGATTTATAACTTCCTATTTCTATGAGCAATGAGCTTTAAAACGATTGAAACAGTTAGAGATCGACAACTGGAACGTTCAGAACTTAAATAATGCCAATATCTTACTTTCTAAAGCTCCGACTGATGAATTGTAGATTGCGCCCGTGACTTTTATAATTTGAAGCATCTGGGGACGTTGCAGACTCACACAGCAGACCTAACATTTCTAAAAAGGCATAAATTACTATTCTTAATCCTCTATTTAATTTATACTTTCCTATACCTATGATCTATGAGCTTCAAAACGCTTGGACCAGTTAGAGATCAACAACTGGACGTTCAGAATTTAACTCATGCCTATATCCTACTTCCTAAGGCCCCGACTAATTAATTGTAGATTGCGCCCGTGACTTTCCTACTCTGAAGCATCTGGGGACGTTGCAGACTCACACAGCAGACCTGACATTCCGAAAAAGGCATGAATTACTATCCTCAATCCTATATTTAATTTATAACTTCCTATACCTATGAGCTATGAGCTTTAAAACTCTTGGACCACTTGGAGATCAACAACTGGAACGTTCAGAACTTAATTAATGCCAATATCCTACTTTTTAAGGCTCCGACCAATTATTTGTAGCTTGCGCCCGTGACTTTTCTACTCTGAAGCATCTGGGGACGTTGCGGACTCACACAGCAGACCTAACATTCCTAAAAAGGCATAAATTATTATCCTCAATCCTCTATTCAATTTATAACTTCCTATACCTATGAACTATGAGCTTCAAAACGCTTGGACCAGTTAGAGATCAACAACTGGACGTTTAGAACTTAACTCATGCCTATATCCTACTTCCTAATGTCTCACCTAATTTATAATAGCATGTACCCGTGACTAACCTATTCTGAATTATCTGGGGACGTAGCGGACTCACACAGCAGACCTAAATTCCTAAAAAGGCATAAATTACAATTCTTAATCCTCTATTTAATTTATAACTTCCTATAACTATGAGCTATGAGCTTTAAAACGCTTGGACCAGTTGTAGATCAACAACTGGAACGTTCAGAACTTAATTAATGCCAATATCCTACTTCCTAGTGCCTCACCTAATTTATGATAGCTTGTACCCGTAACTAACCTACTCTGAGTCATCTGGGGACGTTGTGGACTCACACAGCAGACCTAACATTCCTAAAAAGGCATAAATTACTATCCTCAATCCTCTATTTAATTTATAACTTCCTATAACTATGAGCTATGAGCTTTAAAACGCTTGGACCAGTTGGAGATCAACAACTGGAACGTTCAGAACGTAAATAATGCCAATATCTTACTTTCTAAAGCTCCGACTGATTAATTGTAGATTGCGCCCGTGACTTTTCTAATCTGAAGCATCTGGGGACGTTGCGGACTCACACAGCAGACCTAACATTCCTAAAAAGGCATAAATTACTATCCTCAATCCTCTATTTAATTTATAACTTCCTATACCTTCGAGCTATGAGCTTTAAAACGCTTGGACCAGTTAGAGATCAACAACTGGACGTTCAGAACTTAACTCATGCCCATATCCTAGTTCCTAATGCCTCACCTAATTTATAATAGCTTGTACCCGTGACTATCCTACTCTGAAGCATCTGGAGACGTTGCTGAGTCACAAAGCAGAGCTAACATTCCTAAAAAGGCATAAATTACCATCCTTTATCCTCTATTTATTTTATAACTTCCTATTTCTATGAGCAATGAGCTTTAAAACGATTGAAACAGTTAGACATCGACAACTGGAACGTTCAGAACTTAAATAATGCCAATGTCTTACTTTCTAAGGCCCCGACTGATTAATTGTAGATTGCGCCCGTGACTTTTCTAATCTGAAGCATCTGGGGACGTTGTGGACTCACACAGCAGACCTAACATTCCTAAAAAGGCATAAATTACTATCCTCAATCCTCTATTTAATTTATAAGTGTCCTATACCAATGAGCTATGAGCTTTAAAATGCTTGGACCAGTTGGAGATCAACAACTGGAACGTTCAGAACTTAAATAATGCCAATATCCTACTTTCTAAGGCCCCGACTAATTTACTGTAGCTTGCGCCCGTGACTAACCTACTCTGAAGTACCTGGAGACGTTGTAGACTCTTTCGGCGACGAGAAATTTCCAAAAAAGCGTTGAATACTATCCATAAACTTCTATTTTTTTTCCTACCTAAAATCTATAAGCTAACGACATTAATCCTCGGATGAATTAGTGAATTATAACCAGAACTTTCAGGACTCAAATTTTCAAGTTCTCGGAGCGTTAAATAATTTATTCAAGTTCGTAACCGTGACATTTCTTCTCCGAAACACTTGAATTTTTGGGTTAATGTGACTTTAAATTCTTATGTCTATATTATATATAATGTCATTACTTTAACAGATCATTTTTTTTTTTTACAAATTTAGTTTGCTATGATAACGAATTTACTTGCTATGTTTACAAAGATAAGTTCGCTGCTACAACAAATATTATTCGCTATGACAGCAAAATATGATTTGTTGCTGTAACAAATCTCGTGGTGTCCTAAGAAATCGACTTCTCAACTACGACACGATTTCATTTGTTGTCACAACAAATCGATTTGTTACCGTAAGCTAAGTGTGTCTGTTACTATAACAAAATTTTTCTTTATCCCGTCTTTTGTTATAATGACGAAACTCTTTTTCTCTGTGTAGCTTTAAGTAAAAGAATAAATTTCTATTTCCAATTGCATGTGGTGGCCGAGTATGGTCTAAGGCACTTGACTTGAACTGTTTTATTAGAGCTCTTCAATCAAAGGGTTGGCAGTTCGAGTCCCATCACATGTCGGAAAAAATAAAGATTTTTTCGTTACCGAAGTTGAAAAATAATATATAACTCCCAGTGGTTAATGAGTTGTTACTAGTAATTAAATTATTTTTTTAAACAAAGAAATATACGATATTATTTTCTTATTCAATTTAATCGAAAATAATTTCAAAATTTATATTATTCCAAATAATTTAAAATTATCTGAGGAAACAGAAATATACGATATAATTTTCTTATTTCAATAATTCAAAATGACTCAAATCATTTCAAATAATTATATATAAAAATTCTAAAATAATATTTAACTTTTTCATGATTCGGTATGATTAAAAATGATTTATTTCAAAATGACGCTTGAAAGCACTATGATTTAACGATTTGGGAAGATTTGAAATTATTGAGATATTTCCGTAGCAAATTCGATCATACCGAAATTTTGGGTATATTTTGAGTGTGTTTTGAGCATAGTATACATTTGATAACATTTCGGTACGTTTTACGAATAATGCCCTAATCATACCGAAATAATACCGAAATTAACGTAAATGTTGGGTATGTTTGTGAACTTTTCATACCCAAACTATACTGAAAAAAATCATTATTTGTGAAATATAGTATAGATGGCGTTTATAAATGAAATCTTATTTTACTGTTCAGTTTGAATACTGTTGTACCAACTATACAAATACAATATTATGTATTTCTCTAAAGTCAGCTCATATACTCACATTTTTTAGAGTGGAAAGATTTAATTACATTTAATAAAAAGTATATTCTAAATTGTTTTACTGGCGCTGTTAGTGTAAGTTATAAATAATTGTGTCAACTAATAAAAAATAATGGACGTGAATATTATGCTCTATAAAGAACAAGATTTTTGAAGCATACGAAGAAACATAACCCTAAACATAATATCTATCAATGGATCACAGATTTTCTTAAAAACGATCGATTTGCTCAAAAAAAAACTGAACGAGAATTCTGTAATATCTCTCAACAGGCAGCGAAGAGCGAAATTTATTTAAAAATAATTGGAAATTATTTTCATGTTTTTTATTAATAAAATCAAAAACCTTTTCATTTTTATTGTTCTAAAAAAAATTTAATAAAATAACGAATTTATAATTTAATAAAAAATTCAAAATTTGAATAAACATGTATTTTATTTCTCTCCTATCAATTTCTTAGTTTTATAATTTGATTTTATTGGTTAATAGATTAAAATTTGACTTTGCTAAATTTAAAAATTAAGAAAAATGATAAGAGTACTTTTTAGGTATATAATGTTCACAAACATACCCAAAATAGAGGCATTATTTAGGTATAATTTGGGTAGTTTTTTGGTATATTACCGAAAAATGACCGAAACTGAGCTAAAATTCAGTGGATATTTTCAGTATTTTTCAAGTATGACCGAATTCGCTAGGGTTGTGATTTTGAATAATTTCAAATTATAATTGTATGATTTAAAATAATTCGGAGTTGAAAATTTTGAATTATTTTGAATAATTTTTAATTTTAATTTTATGATGATAAATAATTCGATATTGAGAATTTTAAATTGTTTTGAATTATTTCGAATTATAATTTTATGATACGATACAATATGAAATAATTAAAATTTTTCAAATCATTTCAAATTATATTTCGTAATCAGGGTATGACCGAGTGTCTGTATATATGTGTGTGTGTGGGTGTGTATGTGTGTATGGATGTAAACTCTCAATATCTTTTTAATGAACTTACCGATTAAAATGTTCGAGGTGGCAATCAAGAGAGTTTGTTGGCCGTCAACTTTTCTGAAAGTTTTAAATCGATCGATCAAATAGACTCTAAGATATGGAAGAAAAACAACAAAAAAAAATTTTTTTTTAGTTTTTTTGAAATTTCTCAAAAACGACTCGATAAATCAATTTTAAAATTTGATCAGCTCTAGAACTCAATAAAACGCGTCGATTGCCACCTCAACCGTTGCAATCGGTTCATTCGTTCGTAAGATATCGTGGGAGAAAGAAATGCTAAAAAACGGTTTTTTCCGAAAACAATGGCATACAATAGTATTTTCGAGCTCGAAGAGTAAAGTTTGAATTAGTTCTAATGTAATGATAATAAAATTTCGTAATTTAATTACCGCCTTATAATGGGTTTTACTTTTTTTTCGAAGTCGCCAATTTCGTAGATCTTGCCCGATCTACTATAACCGGGTACCCCTCGACTTCCGTGGTCTTGACGACGAGGCTTACGAGGTCACGATTTGGACACCTTTTGAACTCGAAAGTTCTAAGGGCGCCACTGAGAGTAAATTGCACGATCTCTCAGTATCGTGTGCAAGGCAAAACAAAGCAGAGAGAAATGAAATCTCAAGGACGAGTTCGAAAATCTCCTTACCGTGGCTGGACCACAAAGCTGCAGGGTTAGGTTTTAAATATCACAATTTCAATCACTCAATGAGCGGTCGGTTGGACTCAGCTTCATTAGTCAATTGAGAAATAACTATTTCAGTAATTATAATTTAATAAAATATATCCAAATTTATTTATCCTATTTATGTGGCAACAGATATGTTATCTAACTTACTATTAATTACTTTAACAATAATAAGATTTAATTTTCCCGACAATATTTACGTGTTTTAAAATTTGACTTAATTTAAAATATAAAACTTCTTCAACTAGTATAACAATTATTTTCTCCTTTGTATATAACAAATTTTGCTGGCGGGGAAATAGATAAATTTCAATACTCTCACACACAAACTGTCCCCAATTATAAAATCTTAAATAACTCCTAAAGTTCTGGATTGTCTTTCTTGCCTAAATTTTATTTTATTCAAATTTTATCTCAATAAATTTTCCTTAATAAAGTTCCCAGTGATGCGGTCGGTGAGACTCAGCACCAAGGTCACTTTCAAAGACTGAAGTTCCAGCACCTTCTAGAGAGCGGTCGGTGGGACTCAGTATCTCTAGAAGAATGCCTACTAAGTTAAATTAAATTTAAATATTACGATTTTAATTATTAAATAATTAATCAGTGGTCGTTAGACTCAACTGAAAAATTTTTTAATATGACGCTACCTAATCAAGACAATTCCAGACACTTCCACAAAATGGTGACCGAACGCTTTCGAACCCACGCCGCGAAAAACCGATAACCTTTTATTTTACGTATTTATGAAAATTTTTTTTTTTAAATTTAATATAAATAAATATTAATTTTTTCTTTAAAAATTAAAAAGGTTTAAATCTTTTAAGATGGTCTTCATAAATTTACCGAAGTCGTTGATGATGTTGTTGCCGACGCCATTAGGTGGGAGGAGGGACGCCGCCCGAGCTTGCTGACGCTGGATAAATTTCACTTCCTTTTCCTGCTGCCAATTTGTAAAATTTTTCTTTATTAATTACGCGGTTATGAAACTCAGCGCAAAATAATTTTTTTTTTTAATTTCTTTGATGAAATTTTACAATTGCCACAACGTGACTTTTAAAATGGCGTCTGGGGTCAGACGTAGACTCACCGTAAATTTTTTTTGATATATCCAAGAGTGCGGGGTTTTCCCAACTCGCCGTAGGTCTCTTGATAATTAACTTTTCGCTATTTTAAACTCACTTTTAAAATATTTTAATTGACTGGGGTCTCACGACTCACCATGTAAGTATTTTATTTATATTTAATTTTATTGAATAAAAAATTTCTTTTGAAATTTCTGATGTAAGTGATCGTGGCCAGGTCTAGGCAGTGAGTGCCGTTCGAGTGCCTCTCTGTGCGCCGCGAAGCCCGTAGCTCCCCATTCTCAATCCCATGTTAGGCTTGTACCATCCAAAAATTTTTCCAAATTTAAATTTCTAGAAACGGCGGGACTCGGGGCCCCCGTAGAGTACCCATTCGTCGCACGGCCAAGCGTACCAATAAATTAATAGAGTCCCATATTATCGATCGTCGACGGCGTGGGGGCAACGGAAATGCGTGGGCCGAGAGCGCAGTCGAATCCAATTCAATTTTGAATATTAAGTCACAAATAAAATTAATTTATTTTTTTTTTTTTTTTTTTTTTTTTAAATCCCTGTTATACTACTTAGAAAGCTAGTGTTAATCGACAAGGATGTGCTTTTATTTTTCCACCAAATACCCTAGATAGCATCCAAGTCAGAAAGGCTACTGCAAGAAGTCTTTTAAATGACTTCTGAAAAAGGTCCAACATTGAGTTCTTAAAGACTTCATATTTAAGAACTCCAAATTAAGAACTCTTCGAGACGTCTTTTTTAAGACATCCGTTTTGAGACCCTTTTATTTTTGTTTTATACTTCTTAAGGTTACCAAAATTATGACTCCTTAAAGAACTTATAATAAAGACGTTCAGTTTTATGAACGCATAATGTATTCATTTTGTAGAATTCTCATAGAAGTCCTACATGCGAATTCTCTTATTCTTTAGCGCATGCGCGTAACGAGTTATAAGAGCATGCGTATTATATATTGTTTATATATACATTATATGTACAGTAACCAAAAATTTCCTATTTTATTATTGCATATATTTACTATTTATAAATTAATTATTAATATAATATAATTTATATCAACAACCATTCGTATTATCTCAGTGATTGTGAATTTTATAAAGTTAGTGGTTACATAAGGTAATATTCTTGATTTTTAATATTATCCAATTTTTATCATAACATTTAATGTTTATTTTTAAAGCTGAGCAGTACTAACCTTATTTTTAGAAGTTTTAGTTTTTAATTATTTCTTAAACAAAGTTCCAATTAATGTTATTTGAAGCTTCTGAGGAAGTAGTAGTTAGTTGGAATAATTAAAAAACTAAGAATTCTAAAAATACATAGAAAATACATTTAGTACTGCCCACATTCAATGAAGTAATCTGTGAATTTAGAGGGCACAATAACATATGGCTGTTATTAAAACTTCTATTTGTGATAGGAAATAATGCTCTTACGCAATCCTTTTGGAGAATTGTCAAAGAGCCAGAAAAATCGACGATTGAAACGAGATAGTAATGGATTACTTGTATCACAAACTCCCTCTCCAATTCAACCGAGTTGCGATGTGTTTAGTCACGAGCTTAAATTAATTCAAATAAGCTTCGTGCATTTCTGCTAAGTCCGGGAGCTGCCGAACTCGCGATTGTACAGAGAGCGTAGAGTGCCGGGTCACTCGCTATTTGGACCCGACACATACTAAAAACTCCCTCAGGACCGTGTCAAGACGCTATGGGAACCCGCTACCAGCCGGCCAATCAGATAATTAGTTTTATATTGGCCAACCAATAAGAAAATCCGCTATCAACTACTTCCTGTTGGCGCGCTTTTAAGCCAATGGGAAAATTCGTCTTATGCAGCAAGGCTGCCACGTCAAAACCAAGTGCCGACGACGACTCAACGACGTTTTCATCTACTCATTCTACAACGTGCTTTGCTACTTGCAACCTCGTGCTTTGAAACCGCTTCTGTGATTATTTCTTGTGTGACATAATTCAAATCGCATTGCTAATTATCCTCAATATTTAGTCAGTAAAATAAAGCTGCTATTTATTGGGAATAATTCTAATTGTTACTCGCGTGTAATTAATTATAAATTAATTTCCGTGAATATAACCGCTATCGACCACGTGTCGAATTTTATACGTGAATCTTTTCATTAGTTTGCATTCGCTATCGCGTATCTTTTAGTCGCATTCGCTATAATTGTTAAGTTTCTTACAATTTAAGGTGTAAATAAGTGTAAATAAATATCTGAATTATTTATTGTTAAAAACTGTGTAATGTTTAATTGTTTAATTCCTCACGCCTAAACCAGATCCAATTAGTTTATTCGCTCATTTTACATTTGGTCCTTCGAGCCGGATCTGGCGTGTTTAAACAATTAAAAATTATTTATAAAATAAAATTCATAAAAAATTGTGAGAAGAAGTTAGTGTAAGTGTTTTGTGTCGTGAAAATCGCTAAGTGCCGTTGGCATTGCTGAGCACTGCTAGAGTGCTGCCCGGGGTGATCTATTTTACACACCGGTGTAAAAAGACTTTTTTGCAAAAACGATCGAAAACTTAGCGTCGGGTTCACGTATCGCGTCCATTTTGTGTGCCACGTCGATTCAAGATGGCCGCTGAAGCACAAGTCGCTCTCCAAATGAACCGCATCGACACGATGCGGAACATGTCCAACCGCTTAACCAACGAAGTACTCGCTAACCAAGGTGTCGCCGCCATCGACGCTGAACTCGCTATCCTCAATGAATTGTGGAATCGCTTCAACACAACTCATGAGAGACTTTTCGAGGATGTGCCAGAGATCATCGCTAATGAATACCACACAGGTAATGCTTATGGTACAGCTAATCTTGTATACACTGAGCTCAGAGTGAGACTCAGCTCTGCTAGACCCGTTCCAGAACCTGTTCAGGAAGCTCCTGCCGTTAACCACGACCAAACGGCTTACTTTGGTGGCGCGCACAAGTCTAGCTTGCCGCAAATTAAACTGTCAACGTTCCAAGGCTCTTATGACGAGTGGGACTCGTTCAAGGACTTGTTCACGTCACTTGTCATTAATGAAGATTCGCTAACTGGGTCCCAGAAAATGCATTACCTGAAAACGCAGGTCAAAGGTGAAGCTGCTGCTCTACTCGCTAACGTCCAGATCACGGATGACGCTTTCCAACCAGCTTGGAATTTGCTGAACACTCGCTACACCAATCCACGCAGATTACTCGATATGCATATCGATGATTTGCTGGATCGTCGACCGGTGACGTCACACTCCGCTACTGATCTAGATGCACTGCTACTCGCTAACAAGAAATCGCTGGACGCAATATCAGCACTGGGAATTCCAATTGGTGAGTTGGACCCCTTTTTAATTCGCTTGACTGCTCGTTGTTAGCCATCAGATTTGAGAGTGGACTGGATGGCATCGCTTGGGTTGTCCAATGAATTTCCCACTTACCAACAGCTGCACGACATGCTCAAGGCCAAAGTTCGTACTTGGGAAAATTCTGAAATTGGCGCTAAACTAACCTCTACACAAGCTAAGAGTGTTAGTGAAAGACAACCATCACCTAAGTCTTACGCAAAGTCAGCCGCTTCTAACAAACAGGTGAAGTTTGTGAATAGTCGATCCGCTACCTCATCAACGCCATCTACATCTACTGGTTCCGCTAGTTACGTCGCGTTCACTCCCAAGGATCGTACGAGTGAACCGGGCATGTGCCCAATCTGCAAAGAGAAACACTTTGTTCTCTTTTGCCCAAGCTACCAAAAGGCGACGCCAGAAAACCGCAGAACGATTGTCCATCATTATCGACTGTGTTTCAACTGTTTGGGACGCCACCGCTACGCTGACTGCAGGACTAAGCAGAAGTGCCGCCATTGTGACCAGCCACATCACACGTCCACTCACATTGACGATGTTGCTGCCGCTAAACCAGTACAGGACGCTCCTGTAACTGAACCAGGTAACAAATAGTTCCAATTTTGGTAACTTTTGTTGTGAATTCGCTAACCTAGTCTGCTTTCAGCTCATTCGCTCAATGTTTTACTCTCTACCGCTATTGTTAAGTTGAATTCGCTAACAGGAAGTACATGTACTGCTCGTGTACTTATTGACCAAGGATCGGAGCTATCCTTTGTGACGCATTCGCTAATTAAGAAGCTGGATATAACTCTAAATAAGGCTGCTTTACCATTACGAGGGATTGGTAATGTTTCAGCTGGACATTCGCTTGGGTCATGCAAGATGACGCTGCATTCGCTACATAACAACGCTTCTATTACTATCCAAGCTCATGTGCTTGCTCTATTGACGGTAAACTTGCCGTCATTTACGCTAACCAATAAGAAATGGCCGCATATAACTGGTCTTCAACTCGCTGATCCAGACTTCTTAATTCCACGACCTATTGACATCATTCTGGGTGCAGCACCAGCTGCACATATAATCAACGCTAAAATAAGGAAAGGGAGTGACAATGACCCAATCGCTCAGTCAACATCGGTTGGCTGGATCATATATGGATCTGTGGACACCGCTACATCAAAATTGGCCGCTTATGGTCATCATGTTACTGTTGATGACCATCTACAAGACTTGTTGAGCAAGTTTTGGTATCAAGAAGAGCCACAGACAGAATTCGCTACACGATATACGAAAGAAGAAGACGAGTGTGAACAACACTTTGTCAATACACACTACAGACAGTCTGATGGTCGATATGTCGTTCGCTTGCCGCTTAAATCTTCGCCATGTCAACTGGGTGAGTCGCTACGAACTGCGCAATACGCTTTACTACGTCTTCGCAAACGATTGGAGGACGATCCAGTTTACAAGAAGTTATACTTCGACTTCTTGAAGGAATATGAAGATTTGGGACACATGAGACGTATAAAATTAAAGGATTTACCACCGAACAGCTACATGTTGCCGCATCATGGGGTTCTTAAAGAACAGAGCACTACCACCAAGCTCAGAGTGGTATTTAATGGTTCCTGGAAAACAACATCTGGTGTATCAGTCAACGAGATACTACATGTGGGTCCCAAGATTCAAGTTGACATCAGTGATGTACTGATTCGAATCCGCTGTCATCGCTACTTATTCGCTACTGACGTAACTAAAATGTTTCGTCAGATCGCAGTTGACAAAGAAGATCATCATCTACAGTGCATACTCTGGTTTGACAAAGATGACATCCCAACAGTATTTGCACTCGCTACGGTTACGTATGGAACAACATCAGCTCCATATCTCGCTGGGAGAGCACTTTTACAACTCGCTGAAGATGAAGGAAATAAATTTCCAAAAGCTGTTGAACCGCTAACTAACACACGCTACGTTGACGACATCTATGGAGGCGCAGATGAACTCGCTGAGGCAATTCAAGTTGCTCTCGACACAAAGAAAATGTGTGCCGCAGGATGTTTTCCGCTTGCAAAGTGGGCAAGTAATTCAACGGAATTACTCTCCCAAGTCGCTCCAATGGAAACCCAAGAAGATACACCAAGAGAACTTGGGGATACTACAGTAAAAGTGCTCGGGTTAACCTGGAATTCTACACAGGATAATCTTCAGTTTAATAATTCGCTTCCAGAAGCATCACCAACTACTAAACGCACAATTTTATCTGAAATTGCTCGCTTGTTTGACCCACTGGGTTTTTTGGCACCGATCATCGTGAGAGCCAAGATGTTCATGCAGAAGCTATGGCTGCAGAACTTCGACTGGGATGCTACGCTATCACCGTTGCTTCTTCAAGAATGGAATTTATTTCGAGATGAACTACATCAGATCTCGAAGATTCAGATACCTCGCTGGAATCATGTAAAACAAAACGTATCTATTGAATTACATGGATTCTCTGACGCTTCTCAACTCGTTATGGCTGCTGTCGTCTATTTAAAAGTTACTGACGCTACTGGAAGCTCCAATATTTCGCTAGTGTGTGCAAAAACACAAGTTGCACCACTGAAACCCATTACAATACCGAGGATGGAGCTCAATGCCGCTGTATTACTCGCTCAACTGGTACTCTACATCAAGAAAGTCTTGAAACTTGAAAATGTACCAATTTTCTTGTGGACAGACTCCGCTGTATCCTTAACGTGGATACGAACCAACCCAGCTAGATGGAAAGTCTACATTCGCAACAGAGTTACCAAGATTCAAGAATCGCTACCAAGTGTCAACTGGGATTTTGTTCCAGGGAAACTCAACCCAGCTGACTGCGCTTCAAGAGGTTTATCAGCAGCCAAACTAGAACAGCATTCGCTATGGTGGACGGGACCTAAGTGGCTCAGTCAATCAAAAGAAAACTGGCCATCCTTTGACATCCCTACGCAGACGGTATCACATCTTGAAGAACGTCCAGGTCTGGTTTTTACCATCTTCAAGGCAGATTCACACCTGCTATACACGCTACTGGAAAAATTCTCTAAGTTGTCACCATTACTTCGCACGCTTGGAATCTGTCTACGTGCCATCGCTAAATTTAAAAAAGTGCCACAGTCCACACTGGCCACACCACTCTCTACGGTTGACCTGGAACTCGCTAAGACTTTGCTGATCAAGTATACTCAAAGTCAGTACTATTCGCAAGAGCTGAAACTACTGAAAGATGGTGATTCTCTACACAGAAATCATCGTCTCGCTAAATTGATTCCCTACGTCGACAATAACGGAGTACTCGAATCGGCGGTCGCTTGAAGAATTCGCTTCTGGATGATGAACAAAAAAATCCAGCAATTTTATCAAGATCATCACGCTTAAGTACGCTATTGATAGACCATTCGCATCAGAGAACATTCCACGGAGGAACTCAATTGACTCTCGCTGATCTACGGAGATCTGTCTGGATAGAAGGTGGTCGAGTTCCAGTCAGATCACACATTCTTCGCTGCGTCGTGTGCACGAGAATTAGAGGTGTTCGTGCACAACAATTAATGGGACAATTGCCATCCGCTCGTGTAAGACCATCAAAAGCATTCTTACACACTGGAATAGACTACGCTGGGCCAGTAAGACTGAAGACATTTCAAGGTCGAGGTGCGAAAACTTATAAAGGATGGATCGCTGTGTTTGTATGTCTCGCTACGTCCGCTATACATATAGAAATTGTCACCGATTACTCTACTGACGCTTTCGTCGCAGCATTCAAAAGATTTACTAGTCGGAGAGGCGCCTGCAGTACCCTATACTCGGACTGTGGTACAAATTTTGTAGGAGCAGACGCCACGCTAAAGAAAGAATTCGCAGCAGGATCGAGACAGCTAAAGGAACTTCAGTATTTACTCGCTACAGATGGCACAGACTGGAAGTTCAACCCGCCAAGCTCTCCCCACTTTGGTGGCAAGTGGGAAGCAGCCGTAAAGTCAATCAAGTTCCATCTTATACGAACTATTGGTGAATCGCTATTGACTTACGACCAACTCGCTACGGTTTTAACACAGATTGAAGCTGTATTAAATTCAAGACCGATCGCTCCGCTATCCAAAGATCCTGCAGATTTAACCGCTCTGACTCCCGGACATTTTCTCATCGGTGAACCGCTAATCGCTGTGCCTGGGCCTTCGCTACTGGAGAACAATACCGCTACGTTGTCACGCTGGCAACAATTACAACAAATGTTCCAACAATTTTGGAATAGATGGTCATCAGAGTACCTACAACGTCATCAATCTATTTCTAAGTGGCATCATCCACAAAATAACATCAAGGTGGGTTCATTAGTCTTGCTGACTGATGAGAGATTCCCAACATCGAAATGGCCGCTTGCACGAGTACTCGCATTACATCCAGGCAGGGATGGCCTGACTCGAGTAGTAACTCTGAAAACCGCTACTACGGAACTTGTTCGACCAATCGCTAAACTGTGTGTACTACCAGTTCACTCTCCAGATAACAATCCAGTCGACACCGTCGCCAGCGCTGGGGAGAATGTTCAGTCACGAGCTTAATTAATTTAAATAAGCTTCGTGCATTTCCGCTAAGTCCGGGAGCTGCCGAACTCGCGATTGTACAGAGAGCGTAGAATGCCGGGTCATTCGCTATTTGGACCCGACACATACTAAAAACTCCCTCAGGACCGTGTCAAGACGCTATGGGAACCCGCTACCAGCCGGCCAATCAGATAATTCGTTTTATATTGGCCAACCAATAAGAAAATCCGCTATCAACTACTTCCTGTTGGCGCGCTTTTAAGCCAATGGGAAAATTCGTCTTATGCAGCAAGGCTGCCACGTCAACACCAAGTGCCGACGACGACTCAACGACGTTTTCATCTACTCATTCTACAACGTGCTTTGCTACTTGCAACCTCGTGCTTTGAAACCGCTTCTGTGATTATTTCTTGTGTGATATAATTCAAATCGCATTGCTAATTATCCTCAATATTTAGTCAGTAAAATAAAGCTGCTATTTATTGGGAATAATTCTAATTGTTACTCGCGTGTAATTTATTATAAATTAATTTCCGTGAATATAACCGCTATCGACCACGTGTCGAATTTTATACGTGAATCTTTTCATTAGTTTGCATTCGCTATCGCGTATCTTTTAGTCGCATCCGCTATAATTGTTAAGTTTCTTACAATTTAAGGTGTAAATAAGTGTAAATAAATATCTGAATTATTTATCGTTAAAAACTGTGTAATGTTTAATTGTTTAATTCCTCACGCCTAAACCAGATCCAATTAGTTTATTCGCTCATTTTACACGATGTCAGTAATGTCATGCCTAATTGCAAAGAAAACACAGTTGAAAATGCAAGTTTAAATAATTTAATCAGGCTAACAAGTGACACTGAAGTTGAAGATAATAATTGTGATACTGATACTAATAGTAATGATGGCGTTGGTTCAGTTCAGATAGATAGTATTGGAAGTAGTTCTACAATAAAAGATATTGATATCGATATTATAGAAGATGAAATTACTGTACCTGATGTAAAAGTTGACTTAGGATGTCAAATAGCACAATGGAAATGCCAATATAACATCAGTCACGCGGCATCCGGGTCTCTTTTAAAAATACTCACTAATATTAAGTCTATTGACGAATTGAAAAAACTACCTACAGATTCTCGCACTTTATTAAATACTCCTCAAACTACAGTCATCCGCTCCGTATCACCTGGGGAATATTTTCATTACGGCTTAGAACGAGGACTGATTGATCAGTTGAATTCTATTGAAATAAATAAATTCGACACAAATATTTTAATAAACGTTCACATCGATGGATTGCCGATTTCAAAAAGCTCCAAGAGGCAATTATACCCCATATTGGCAGAAGTATTTCCGAAAATTGCTATACCTTTTGTCATTGGAATATATCATGGGTTTAACAAGCCGGATAACTGTACTGAGTTTCTAGAAGAATTCATAAATGAATACAATACTTTACATTCTAAAGGTTTTGAATATAATCATCAACATTTTTTTGTGAAAATTAGAGCTGTCATCTGTGACTCACTAGCTCGTTCTTATGTAACCTATACGAAGGACATACTGGCTATTTTGGCTGCAGCAAATGCATACAAGAAGGTGATTATAAAGATTATCGAATGAGATTTTTAAGGACTGATGCACCGTTACGTACTGATGATAATTTTATTCAACGTGTTAATGAAGATCACCATCATGGAAAATCAAAATTTGAAGAAACCGACGTTGGCATGGTTTCCCAATTCCCAGTTGAATACATCCATCTTGTTTGTCTTGGAGTAGTGAAAAAAATTATTAAATTATGGGTCACTAAATGTCCTATGGATAAAAAAAAATTACTCAAGTTAAGTCACAACAAAATAGAAGAAATCTCGACTCTACTAAATTCAATGAAGAGTTGGATACCGTCAGAATTTTTTCGAAAAACTCGAGGGTTAGATGAGATAGATCGATGGAAAGCGAGTGAACTAAGATTATTTTTGTTGTATGTTGGTTCGATCGCCTTTAAAAATTATATTCCTGTAAAATATATCCCACCAAAAACAGATCCTCTGTATATCGTCGCGCCAAGTACACGCTCAACATTTATTTCTTACTACGTCAAACATAATTTATTTTTTTTTACAAAAAATGACTGAAATCACAAAAAACACCAAGTAACGAAGTTGTAAAATAAAAAAAAAAAAAATTATTTTTGAAAATATGAAAATCATAAAAAAAAATTGAGTAATTGGGATGCTGTCAATTGAAAAAACAAATTTTTTTCGATAACATTCGAAAATGAAAAAAAAATTATTGAACATACTTGGTGTGCGCTTTTGAGGTCTTAAAAGATCTGAAACGATTAAATAACATATTTTAGCATTAGTGCACACCAAGTATGTTCAATAATTTTTTTTTCATTTTCGAATGTTATCGAAAAACATTTGTTTTTTAAAGTGACAACATCCCAATTACTCAATTTTTTTTTATGATTTTCATATTTTCAAAAATAATTCTTTTTTTTTTTATTTTACAACTTCGTTACTTGGTGTTTTTTGTGATTTCAGTCATTTTTTGTAAAAAAAAATAAATTATGTTTGACGTAGTAAGAAATAAATGTTGAACGTGTACTTGGCGCGACGGTATACAGAGGATCTGTTTTTGGTGGGTTTATTTTTCTGAAAATTTTTTAATACCTATTTCAGTCCCTATTTAACATCCTACAAATATTAAATAAGAAGTCCTAACGAAGTCTTATTTCAGACTTCTTAAATATGAATTCTTTACGAATTCATCACAAAGAACTTGGAAAAGCGAGTCACTTAAGAAGTCATTTTTATACATAAGAAAAGAGTTCTTAAACCATTTTTATTTCTGAAGTCAGAAAAAAGAATTCCTTATAAGCTCTTTTCTATTTTTGCGAAGAAGTCTGTACTTGCGCATAAAGCGGCGCATTCGACTTCTTGAGAACTTCCTAAAGGGTTCTTTCGGATGGTAATTCTGACGTCTAAATCATAAATAAGAACTCTTTCGATATTCTTTCTGAAGTCATTTTGCTATCTGGGACGTTTGTAGATTCGTACTAATTGAATTCAAGGTTTGTCGAACAGATGTCTCGTTAATTTGGCTGGAAATATACCTCAACTTCTGTTGTTCAATTTTTCTACTACAAAATAGGAGTCCACATACTGCCCTAATAGCAGCCACTTTAGCTTGAAATTGACAGTAATTTGATAATTGAAATTACCTAAAATTTGCTGCCCAACTTTGCCGACAATTTGACATTAAAAGTTGGAAATTAAAATTTGCGGTTAATTATTCATCGATTTGGAGGTAACTTTTTTTACTAGAAAAAAAAGTTAAAAATTTTCATTTTTGCGCCCTGATAGCCAGAATTTATGATCAGAAAGTTGGTGTACCTAAGTTGCGACCAACTTGACGACATGTCGACAACTTTCAGCTTGTGCAACTGTTGACTACAAGTTGGCTACAAGTTGCTCGGAAACTTGGCGACAATCTACTGCCGCAACCTGTCACCAAGTTCCTGAGCAACTTGTAGCCAACTTGTAGTCAACAGTTACACAAGCTGAAATTTGTCGACAAGTTCCTCGGAAAATTGCCGTCAACTTATAGAAATGCCAACTTTTGCGGCCAACTTGGCTATCAGGGGCCATTACAGAGTTAGCAAATTGATAGATAAAAATGTCTAGAATTTGACGGTAAAAAAATATTTTACAATTGTTCAAGTCCAATTAACAATAAATTGATCTAAAAATTTTCTTAAAAATTAACAACTTTTTTCTACTGAACTTTTAAAGTAAATATGCATTCTAATGTGGGTAGTAAATTTACGTCAAGTTGTATAGCAAGTTGTATACAAATTGACGTCAAAAACGGTAAACCCGGAGTTGGCAGACATTTGATGAAAAATTCAAGGAAACTTTTATAAACTTAACTCTCGCAAAGCGAACTATGCTATTAAGATGGATAAATTGATAATAAGTTAGCTGCTAGACTTGCTCTTCAAATTTTGGTAGCAATTTGATTAAAAATTTTTGCCACGAATTTCGCTCAAGTTGAATTATTGTATTGACAATAACTTGTAATGCACTTCAAAAAGAAATTTTCAACAAGACCAAAAACTGGTAAATAAATATATGTCATCTAACAGTACCCTGTACCTAAGTTCATATCAGCGGATAAGGTCAAGAGGTCAACAATATTGTAAATAGTTATAGCCACCCGAATTTATCTGACGGTTTAATTGTTTCTAATAGAGACGCTGATTGGAAATTAAATACGAATAGAATTCAAATTTTATAGCTTTTTAAAGAATGAACTAAAGTTTTGAATTAATTATTCATAGAGTAAACAAAGGATTCATCCATTTTAGCAGTAATAGAAAGGTATTTCTAATGTTAAGCAGGAAATGAGTATTGGAATATTCTATTTACAGATGTTTGTTTAAGAATAATAGGGAAAACTATTTTTAGTTTATAGCATGCATTTGTTTATTAACAACCATGTTCTAGGACAATTTATGACAAGTAAGGATAGTGAGTAAACTGCTTTAGGGAAGAATAGTCCCTTGATGACGTAAGTGCTTTACGAAAAGGTGACGTAACGAATCATAGCATTTTCCTCTTCCACAACCTGTTTACTAGAAACTATGACCTTAACAAAAAGGGAATCCCATTATTCATCTCAAAACCGATTAAATAGACACGTTTGAGACGAGTATGACTTAGTAATAAACCAACAGCCGTGATATCAAGTCTAGTACCCGCGTTCGATATTGACTAGCTCGTTGAAACCAAGATGGGGAATCAAAACTTCAAGACACTCAGCATCGAGGACTTTTTGAAGATGACAAGTCTGCCGGACTTCTCAAAACTCGTTAAAAAAGAACACGCCCAGGTTTTGGCTGTACAATTACCAGGTACTTTTGCTAATTTTTCAAGACACGAAAATTCATCAAAGAATCGGTATGATGATGTTCCGTGTTGGGATCTGTCTAAAGTGATTTTAAGCCCACTCAGTGCAATATATGATGACGAAGATTGGGATTCATCACATATAACCACGACATCTGCAGAAATAGCATCAACTTACATACATGCGAACTTTGTTGATGGATTTGAGGAGATAAATAAATTTATTTGCAGCCAAGGTCCGAAGAAAAACTCGTGTGAAGACTTTTGGAAGATGGTTTCAGAGCAAGAATCTTGTATTATTGTGTCACTAACGGAAACAGATGATGACGATCAAGTGTGTTATGAATATTGGGTCAAAGAAGAGAATTATGAACTAGTATTTGGAAGATATATTATAAAAACCCTTGAAATTATAGAAGATTCTAGTTTTACCAGAACACGATTGCGACTCACTGATGTGAGCAAAGGTACTTCACGGGAGATCAATCACTTTTGGTATACTCACTGGCCTGACTACGGTACTCCCAGATGTCCGGCGGAAATATTAAATCTAATATCGCGAGTGAATCAAAAACGAAAAGAGATGACAAAGGCAGCAGACTCTCAACTAGGACCGATAGTGGTCCACTGTTCTGCAGGAATTGGTCGGACAGGAACATTTTGTACTATAGACAATGCATTATCACAGTTACGCAAACATAAAGCAGTGTCGCTTCCACAGACGGTGCTAAAAATTCGGAAGCAAAGACTTTCAAGTGTCTTTTTTTCTGAACAGTATGCATTCTGTTACACAACATTAGAGCATGCTTTGATGACAGAAGTTAAAGAAATAGCAGCCAATCAAGTGAGTCTGGATGCTATAAGATTGGAGCCAGAAACCCATAATTCACAGAGGAAAAGGTTGAGAGTACTATAGATATGAAAAAGATATCTGTAAGATCTATTTTAGTCCTGTGCATGGGCTGATGATAGACCCTACCGGATAGCCGTTAGTCTTTGATCCTGATGAATTTCAGATGACTAACAGGAAACAGTTGTTGGAGTACTTGAAGCACTTTTGGAGGATGGTTTTCGAGCAAAAATCTCATATTATTGTATCATTAACGAAAACAGATAAAGGAGGTTTCGTATGCTATGAATATTGGGCCAATGCAGAAAACAATGTCATATTGTGTGGAAGATATGTTATAAGAACCATTGGAATTATTGAAGAGTCTAGTTTCACCAGAACACGATTGCAACTTACTGATATGTGCACTGATACTTCACGGGAGATCCATCACTTTTGGTATACCAATTGGCCTGACTATGGTACTCCCATCAATTTGGCGGAAATTCTGGATCTAATACTGCAGGTGAACCTAAAACGGAAAGAGTTGACACAAGCAGCAGGCCCTAAACCAGGACCGATAGTGGTCCACTGCACAGCAGGAGTAGGTCGAACAGGAACGTATTGCACCATAGACAATACGTTATCACAGTTACGGAAAGAAAAAACAGTTTCTCTACCGCAGACGGTGCTGAAACTACGGAAACAAAGACATTCAAGTGTATTTCTTATTGGACAGTATGCATTCTGTTACAAAGTAGTGAGATATGCCTTAACAACGGAAGTGATAAAACAAATATTATATTAAGTGCTGCTGTGTGATGTGATGTAATAAGCAACTCAATGGAACCCAAGACAATAGTACAGCTATTTACTTGTAAGTTTGTCAATCTGATAATTATGTCCACTAAAACCTACTATTAATCTTTACAATGCTCATCGGATTACCAATGAAAATGTTTCATTTATCAATACTTAGCATAAATAATACTTTAACAGCAAAGAAAATACAGAACAAATACCAGGGTCCTCTGCTCAAGTATATTTTAAAATAATCTTTTGTCATTCGCATGACTTGATGACAGGACCTACCGGATAGCCATTAGTCTCTACTTCTGATGAATTTCTGATGTCCAACAGGAAACAGTTATTGAAATACTTGATTTATTGGTACTTTTATTTGAAGCACCACTAAAAAGTATAGTTATAGATTCTTAACAGGCGTTGGCTGTAATCATTACTAGGTATTACAATTCAAGACCTATGCTGATAAACTATAAACTTTTTTAGGGAATGAAGTATCCCATGTGATTACGTAAGCAATACGTGAAGAAGTGATTCAAATGATGATCATTTTACTGCTACTATTGTTTGCTAATTTGACTACCAATTACTTCATGACAAAAATTTGAAACTGCATAAATAGAATAGTGTTAGACGGGTGTGAGTTTAGTATAGACTAACTAGCCGTGGTAGCAAGTCTAGTACCCGCGTTCGATATTCACTAGCTCGTTGCAACCAAAATGGGGAATCAAAGCTTCAAGCCACTCAGCATTGATGACTTTCTGGAGATGACAAGTCGGCCGGACTTCTCGAAACTCATTGAAAAGGAGCACGACAAAGTTCTGGGCGTACAATTACCAGGTACCTTTATTAATTTTTCAAGACCGCAAAATTCGCTAAAGAATCGGTACGACGATATACCATGTTGGGATCACTCTCGAGTGATTTTAATACCACCCAGTGCAAAATATAATTATAACCATACAGATCCATCGCAGATAACCCTAACACCAACGGAAATACCCTCAACTTACATACATGCCAACTTTGTTAACGAATTTAAGGAGAAAAGAAAATTCATTTGCTGCCAGGCTCCGAAGAAAAACACGTGTGAACACTTTTGGAGGATGGTTTTCGAGCAAGAATCTCATATTATCGTATCATTAACGAAAACAGATAAAGGAGGTTTTGTGTGCTATGAATATTGGGTCAGTGTAGAGGATAGTATGGACATATTTGGAAGATATGTTGTAAGAACCCTTGAAATTATAAAAGAGTCAAGTTTCACCAGAGCACGATTACGACTTACTGATATATGCACTGATACTTCCCGAGAGATCCATCACTTTTGGTACACTGATTGGCCTAACGTCGGTAATCCCATCAACCCGGTGCAAATTCTGGATCTAATATTGCAGATGAACAAAAAACGAAAAGAGTTGACTAAAGCAGCAGGCTCTAAATTAGGACCGATAGTGGTCCACTGCGCGGAAGGAGTCGGTCGAACAGGAATATTTTGTACCATAGACAACGCGTTATCACAATTACGTAAAGAACAAACAGTGTGCCTACCGCAGACAGTGCTGAAAATACGGAAGTAAAGACATTCAAGTGTTTTTCTTATTGGACAGTATGCATTCTGTTACAAAGTAGTGAGATATGCTTTAATAACAGACCTGATAGAAAAAATATTGTATTAAGTGGTAATGTGTGATGTGATAAGCAACTCAGTGCGGCTATTAACTTGTAAGTTTGTAGTTATAATAATGATGTTTATTTTATTGTAATTAGGTATAGTGTGATGGTCGGTATTTATGTTGTAGACACATCGTGAAATTAGACATTTCCCGAACTGTCTAATTAACTAAGACATTTCGTGTAATTCTGCAACATTACACGATCTGTCTGAAGCCCTGTTGCATTTCATGAAATGCCTAAAAATTTTAGTCACTTTCGTGCAGCGAAATGATTGTTACACGATTTGTCTATAATTTATGAAATGTCAAATAGTTCATGAAATGTCTAACTTCACGATGTGTCTACGACATTTATATTACATGACCTTTTGGGTCAGACTGATTACTCAGTTCTCAGAAAAACGGTAGTGATAAGCTAATCAATGTGGTCCAAGTTTAAGTCAGATTTATATATTTTTGTTACTTTTTTCCTCGTTCCGGTTACATAATTTTTTAAGGGACATAGATGGGTACATTTTTTTTTCGAAAAACCTACTATTGTTTACCGCAACCCTTATTGGGTTACAAATAAAAATTTTTATCTGATTAATTCGCAGATTAAATAAAACGTTAGTAGTAAGGACAATATAGAAAATAACATCAGCGTCCTCTACTCAAGAGGTTTTTAAGGACGAACTTTTGGTACATATACAATTTAACTAAAGAATCTACTAGATATTTAGTATTAGTTCGATTTCTCAAACATTTCTAATGCATAACAACAAATGATACTTGTAAAGTTTCATTAACCGATATTCATTTAAGAGTAACAGAAAAACTATTGTATTTAATTATCAGCAGCTATTATATTATTTTATTACGCAGTTTTACGACTATTTGACTGATAAGGACCGGCGCTACACTGTTTTGGAGATCGGACAATCTCGGGTCATAGTATCATACTCACTGTCGTTGTTAACTAATAAGAAATTATAATAATACGAGCGGACGAATTAAGATTCGAGTATAAAAAGCTGCGTGTGATGCATATGAGTTTAGTATCGACCAAATAATCGCGTCGCGAATCTCGGAGCCGTTTTCGATCTTGACTAGCTCGTTGCAACCGAAATGGGGGGTCATAGTTTCAAGACACTCAGCATCGACGACTTTCTGGAGATGACAATACGGCCGGACTTTTTGAAACTCATTAAGGAGGAGCACGACCGACTTGTGGCAATGAAACTACCAGGTACTATTGTTAATTTTTCAAGACCGGAAAATTCATCAAAGAATCGATCCACACTTTTCCCGTGTTGGGATCACTCTCGAGTGATTTTAAAATCTCCCAATAAGGGAATCCCATATGATAATGACATAACATCAACTTACATACATGCCAACTTTGTGGATGGATTTGAAGATAAAAATCAATTCATCTGTTCCCAAAGTCCGATGGAGAACACGTGTGAAGACTTCTGGAGGATGGTTTTGCAGGAAAACTGTCATATAATAGTGTCACTAACGGAAGTAGACAACGCAGTATATTGCTATGAATATTGGGCCAATGAAAAATATTGTGACAAAGTATTCGGAAAATATGTCATAAGAACCCTTGAAATTATTAAAGAAGAAACTTTTACCAGAACACGATTACAACTCATAGATGCGAAGAATAATATCTCACGGGAGATTCATCACTTTTGGTACACTAATTGGCCTCGCCATCATGGTTGGCCTATCATTTCGCCGGAATTGTTGAATCTAATATTCCAAGTGAACCAGAAACGAGAAGAGTTGATGAAAACAGCAGGACCAGGACCGATAGTGATTCACTGCTCTAGAATATTGAGCTGGACGGGAATATTCTGTACTGTATATAATGCGATATCACAAGTGCGAAAAGAGAAAACAGTGTCGCTCCCGCAGACGGTATTAAATATTCGGAAGCAAAGACATTCAAGTATCATTTGTTGGATAGAGTATGAAATTTGTTACCGTGTATTATGTGAGGCTATTCTACGTTTAAAAAATTATATGTATTATAGTTTGGAGCTGTTCTCTGTATTCCAAGAAGACGCTACAGCTATAAACTTTTATTTTGGAAAATCTGACAACAAACATTCATTTAACAATAAGTAGATATACTTTTATTTTACATGAACATTAATCATTGAAAGTGACATTTTTTAATCAAAGATTGTATGATGACCATAAGTTTGAAGGAACCCTAGTTTTTTATTATTTTTAGTTACTTACTTACTCTAATTTCGGGAACCTAGTTTGTAAGTGGCACTTGATTAATGTTCTCAACAAGAAATAATAATTGTAACGTTTGATTAATCGATCTCTTTTTAAGAGTAACACGAAAACTATTTTATTTAATTATCAGTAACTATTATATTAAGTTATAAAACAGTTTTGGGAAAATCCGACTGATAAGGGCCGACGATACACTGTTTTAGAGATCGGACAATCGCGAGCCATAGTATTACTCACTTTCATTGCTTACATATTAAAAATAACTAAAATACGACCACGCAAATTTAGATTTATGTATAAAAAACTGTATGTGACAGATATCAGTTTAGTACAGACCAAATATTTGCGAACGCAAGTTTCGCAACCGCGTCCGATATTTATTAGCCGATATTGACTAGCGTTGCTATCGGAATGGGAAATCAAAGTTTTAAGACGCTCAGCATCGATGGCTTTCTGGACATGACAAAGCGGCCGGTCTTTTTGAAACTCATTAGAAAGGAGCACAGCAAAATTCTGGCAGTAAAACTAACAGGTACCTTTGTTAATTTTTCAAGACCGGAAAATTCATCAAAGAATCGATTGACATCTTTACCATGTTGGGATCACTCTCGAGTGATCTTAAAACCTCCCAGCAAGGGAATCCCATATGTTCATGAAATCGCATCTACCTACGTACATGCCAACTTTGTGGATGGATTTGAGGATAAAAATAAATTCATCTGTTCCCAAAGTCCGATGGAGAACACGTGTGAAGACTTCTGGAGGATGGTTTCACAAGAAAATTGTCGTATCATTGTGTCATCAACGAAAATAGACAACACGGATGAATATTGCTATGAATATTGGGCCAATGCAGAAAACAATGTCATACTGTGTGGAAAGTATGTCATAAGAACCCTTGAAATTATTGAAGAGGAATGTTTCACCAGAACTCGATTATTACTTACAGAGGTGGGCAATAATGCATCGCGAGAGATCTATCACTTTTGCTACACTAATTGGCCTCTCCGTTATGGTTGGCCTATCAGATCCCTGGAATTGTTAAAGCTAATATTTCAAGTGAACCAGAAACGAGAAGAGTTGATAAAAACAGCAGACTCCCGACTAGGACCGATAGTGATTCACTGCTCTAGAGGATTGAGCTGGACAGGAATATTTGTTACTGTCGACAACGCGTTGTCACAAGTACGAAAAGAAAAAACAGTGTCGCTTCCGCAGACAGTACTAAATATTCGGAGGCAAAGACATTCAAGTATTCGTTCTTTTCTAGAGTATGAAATTTGTTACCGTGTTTTATGTGAGGATATACTACGTATGAAAACTTATATGCATTACAATTGTGAGCTATTCTATCTATCCCAAACAGACGCTGCAGCTATAAAATATTTTTTTGGAAAATTCAATAATCAAAGATTATATGATGACCATATGTTGGTAAGAGCCCTAATTTTTTTATTATTTTTAGTTACTTAGCGTAATTTCGGGAACCTAGTTTGTAAGTGGCACTTAATTAATGTTCTCAAAAAGAAATAATAATTGTAAAGTTTGATTAACCGATCCTTTTCTAAAAGTAACAGGAAAACTATTGTATTTAATTATCAGTAACTATCATATTATTTTATATATTACAGACCAAAATAAACGCCGTTAAATGCCTAACGTCGGCCTTCCGAAGATTTTCATTAAACACGCATATTTCTGATTGGTCAAATGCTGTGTTTAAACTTTCTTTAAGCATTTATGCATCCATTGTACCGCAAACTCGACAAAAATAGGCATTCAACGGCGTTTTAATTGTTAGCATTTATTATATAAAATAATGTAGACCACTAGTGACATCAAGTATAATAATCTCGTTCGGTTGGTAATACTCGTCTCGCTCGTATTTGCAAACTCCGAACTCGAATGTTATACTCGATAGCACTAGTTATCTGAGGTTCTACTGTGACTCAGTTTTGCGGAAATCCGACCGACAAGAACTGAAAAAATACAGTTTTTGGGATCGGACAGTCCTGGGCCATAGTATTACTCACTCTCATTGATTACACATTAAAAATAACAATGATACGACCACGTAAATTTAAATTTATGTATAAAACTCGGTATGTGATGGATATGAGTTTAGTATAGACCGAATACTCGCGATCGAAAGTCTCGGAACCGCCTCTGAAATTGACTAGCTTGTTGCAATCAAAATGGGGAATCGAAGTTTCAAGACACTCAGCATCGACGACTTTCTGGAGGTGATAAGTCGGCCGGACTTTTTGAAACTCATCAAGAAGGAACACAACCAACTTTTGGCAGTAAAACTACCAGGTACTATTGCTAATTTTTTGAAACCGGAAAATTCATCAAAGAATCGATCGATACTTTATTCGTGTTGGGATCACTCTCGAGTAATCCTAAGATCACCCGATAAAGGAACTGCATCTGTTAATGACAGAACATCAACTTATATAAACGCTAACTTTGTGAATGGATTTAAGGATAAAAAGAAATTTATTTGTACCCAAAGTCCAGTGGAAGACACGTGGGAAGACTTCTGGAGGATGGTTTTACAAGAAAATTCTCATATTATCGTGTCATCAACGAAAATAAACGATGTAAATGAATATTGCTATGATTATTGGGTCAACAATAACTATCATGACAAAGTATTTGGAAGGTATGTCATAAAAACTCTTGAATTTATTGAAGATAAAAGTTTCATCAGAGCACGATTACAACTCATAGATGCGAAGAATAATATCTCACGAGAGATCCATTACTTTTGGTACACTAATTGGCCTCTCCATTATAGTTGGCCTATCAGTTCGCTGGAACTGTTGAATCTAATTCTTCAAGTGAACCAGAAACGAGAAGAGTTAATAAAAACATCAGAATCCGGCCCTGGACCAATAGTGATTCACTGCTCTGAAGGATTGAACTGGACAGGAATATTTTGTACTATAGACAACGCGTTGTCACAAGTGCGAAAAAAAAGTGTCACTCCCGCAAACGGTACTAAAAGTTCGGAAGGAAAGACATTCAAGTATCTCTTGTTTTGTAGAGTATGAAATTTGTTACAGTGTATTATGGGAGGCTATAATACGGATGAAAATGTATGTGTGTGGTAATTATGAGTTATTGTATCTACCCCAAATAGAAGTTGCACTTGTCAACTATTTTTTTGGGAAATCTGACAATAAATAATCATTTAAGTATCAGAAGGTATACGTATATTTTTTAACGGCATTTAACATTAAACTGCATTAGAGATCGGACAATGCCAGGTCATAGTATTACTCACTATCATTGGTTACTCTTTAGAAATAACAGTAATAACACCAAGTAAATTTAGATCCATGTATAAAAAGCAGCGTATGACGGGTATGAGTTTAGTATAGACTAAGAAGTCGCGATCGCAAGTCTCGGAACCGCGTCCGATATTGACTAGTTCGTTGCAACCAAGATGGAGAGTCAAAGCTTCAAGACACTCAGCATTGACGAGTTTAATGAGATGGCAATTCGGCCGGACTTTCCGGAACTCATCAAAAAGGAGCACGAGCAAGTTGTGGCAGTAAAATTACCAGGTACTATTACTAATTTTTCAAGACCGGAAAATTCATCAAAGAATCGATCCACACTTTTTCCGTGTTGGGATCACTCCCGAGTGATTTTAAAACCTCCCAATAAAGAAATCTTATATGATAATGACATACCATCAACTTACATACATGCCAACTTTGTGGATGGATTTGAGGATAAAGATAAATTCATCTGTTCCCAAAGTCCGATGGAAAACACTTGTGAAGACTTCTGGAGGATGGTTTCACAAGAAAATTGTCGTATTATTGTGTCATTAACAAAAGTAGACAACGCGGATGAATATTGCTACGAATATTGGGCCAATGAAAAGTATTGTGACAAAGTATTTGGAAGATATGTCATAAGAACCCTTGAAATTATTAAAGAGGAAACTTTCACCAGAACACGATTACTACTCATAGATACAGTCAATGATATCTCACGGGAGATCCATCACTTTTGGTACACTAATTGGCCTCGCCATCATGGTTGGCCTATTAAGTCGTTGGAATTGTTCAATCTAATATTCCAAGTGAACCAGAAACGACTAGATTTGAAAGAAACAGCAGACTCCCGAACAGGGCCGATAGTGGTTCACTGCTCTGGAGGATTGAACTGGACAGGAATATTCTGTACTTTAGACAATTCGTTATTCCGAGTGCAAAAAAAAAAACAGTGGCGCTTCCGAAGACGGTACTTAATATTCGGAAGCAAAGACATTCAAGTTTCTTTTGTTCTGTAGAGTATGAAATTTGCTACCGTGTATTATATGAGATTATCTAATATTGTAAATATATACATTACAATTGTAAGCTGCTCTATGTATCCCAATCATACGCTGTAGTTATGAACTTTTTTTTGGGAAATCTGACAACAAATAATCATTTTATTATAAGTAGGTATACTTCTGTTTTGTATTGACGTTCAACATTGTAAGTAACATTTTTTAATCAAGGATTGCATGATGACCATATGTTTAAAAGAACTCTAATTTTTATTGTTTTTAGTTACTAATTTACCCTAATTTCGGGAACCTAGTTTTTAAGTAGCACTTGACATATTATTTTATTCACTAATAATATATTGATTTATATAACGAACATTAAGTAATAAATAAGACAACTTTTTCCTGTAATGAGCTAAATATAATTTTTCCTTATCAGACTAAAGCTATGGTACATACATTATGTGAATACAGTTCAGTTTAAAATATGGCTATACCTATAAAATCATTGTACAAATATCTAGGTGATTCTATGAAAATAAACACTTTTAGAATAATCTAATTAACCCTATTAACATAAGAGCTTAATAACTAACATTTTTATATTTTACTAAGATTATAAGTTGTACTAATAATTAAGAAAATTTTCTAGAAATAAGTACTATTGGAAAAATAATCAAGTTATTTCTAACATACAAGAGTAATGTGTTTCCCCTAATTTTTCAAATTTTATATTATACTTGTCCACTCTATGTTATTGTTAGTACTAGTTATCTTTTAGATACAGAACTTTATTAAGTAAAGTACTGGCTATATTTACAATGAGTTTTTTTGAATCCTTTTTTACCTTTAAATTGACGTAACGTTCCATCACCCGGTAACAAAAAAAATATTGAGGCAAAATGAAAACACAGTAGTATCTTTGCTTTCTAATGTTGATAAGGGTTGATGGAATGGAAATGATAGCACAAGTATCAAATTGTGATATCGCAGTATCAAGCAGACAATATGAACCTGTTCTGCCAACACCAGCGCTGCAGTGGACAATTATCGGCGGAGGATTATCACCAATTTTGCAACGTTCCTGAGCTAATTGTCTAATAACATCTTGTTGGGCACTTTTCACTGTTGAAATGAAATTCAATAGATTCTTTACATCATTAGGTACACCACAGTCAGGCCACTGGGTGAAAACAAAATGCGTCACTTCTTGACTAGCTGAGGTCCCATCAGTCACAAGCAGATTGGTCTCGATGTAACTAGAGTGAGTTTCTATTTGGGTGGTTGTTATTTTAAATTTTCCAAATACAATATCACTGCCTTCGGTGTCGCTCCAATATGCAAAACACTGTTTTCTATTCTCCTTTTTCTTACACATCATTACAATTATTCGAGTATGATGCATCCACACCATTCTCCAGAAGTCGTAGGCTGTATGCTGCATCGGTGCCTGGCTACAAATAAACTTTTTTTTGTATTCATAGCCATCTACATAGTTTGCATTTATGTAGTCTCCTCGATTTTTTTCAGTAGGCAATACCACTCTCGTGTGACCAAAACAAAGCATGTCTAGATACCTGTTCAAGTTTTGATTTTCAGGTTTCATAGATTCATTGAAGGTGCCGCCTACGTTCTGGGCCATAATTTTCTTGTGTTCTCGCGTAACCACCTCTTCAAAATCACTTTTTTCCACAAAATCCAAAAACTCTGTATAGTTCTGACTCCTGAATTTGCATTGACTCATTTTTAATTTATTCACACCAATTACTTTTTAAATTTGCAATAAAACTTTCACTTTATTATTAATAAACGTTGCCTTAGTATTTGTCGCGCATTGACTGATGGCGTTAGTCATTTTACATTGCCTTTTATAGGGTAATTCAGTAGGATAGATTACTAAATACAGGCATTGTTAGCTAGTTACTGGCATTCTTTTTCCCTGCTATAAGGCAAACCGCACATCAAACCACCGATAATGTTTCGTCATACAATGTGCGCACATAGCCATATATTGGATGACGATACTGAACCTAACTCTCCCAGTTGCTAACCGAATTACTGATAACTGTGTCCGTTATTGAACATACTACTGTCATGCATAATTTTACAAACAAAATTATAATATGTTTACTACAGACAATGCGAGCTGGGCTAGTTGATGGCAATTTATTGCAATATTATTATTCGAGCTATTTTTGGACGAGGAAAATGGTCCAAACTTTATACGCAGTTGGATACGGAATTTATAGTGCTTTCATGATATCATCTGCGCCAAAAGCTATAAAAAAGTACTCAAATATTAACGGTCTTACGGTGATATTGCATATAAATTAAAAACCTTGAACTTGCAGAATCATTTTTATTTATAATTCAATTTAAGACAGGAGGAGATATTTCAGGCGGCTTAAAAAAAGAATACTATTTATCTATAGGTACATTGTTTAAACACCATGAAAGTACTTAGGTATGATTAGGTTACAAAGATCCTAAAAATGAATACCTTTAATATAATTAACTTTTTAAAGTGCTCTAAAATGGTGACTTTTGTTATCTCTTAATGAGATTTATTATTTTTATCGTTCACGTTTATTATTCTGTTGACATGCTTGCGTGTCCGGCTACTATTCCTAATTTAGCCAAACATGCAAATTTCATTATCTGTTTAAGTGCTTTATTATAGCATTGTTTTGAATTGACGAATTTGGGGGCGTTTCTTGGAATTGGCTCCGAATTAATAACACGCTAGGTATAAAAGACGTCGCATTAGAAAAATATTTTCATTTTTAGTAAGATATCAGTGACAACAAAATCTAGATGTATCCCGTAATTATTTCAACTAGTGTTTATCGCTATGCCAGGCTATTGTTTCGAAATCTTCAACGTTTTTGATTTTTTTGATAAAACAAATAAAGCAAACTTTTTGGAATTTATCAGACTGGAGCACGCACAAGTAATGGCGATCCCACTATCAGGTACTGTCAATCATTTTTCAAAGCCAGAAAATTTATGGAAGAATCGGTATCATGATGTACCGTGTTGGGACCACTCCCGAGTGGTCTTAACCTCTCATGGAAGTAAAATATATGACTATGGAGATTCTGATGGGAAGAAAATAATCGTTACATCTCAAGACAGTGACTCAACTTATATACATGCCAGCTTCGTAAATGGTTTCACAGAAGCAAATAAATTTATCTGCTGTCAGGGCCCGAAAGAAAGCACGAGCGGCGACTTCTGGAAGATGATATCAGAGCATAATTCTAGTGTTATCGTCTCACTAACAGAAACAGATGATGATGATCGAGTGTGTTATGAATATTGGGTCAAAGAAAAGGATTATGAACTAGTATTTGGAAGATATATTGTAAAAACCCTTGAAATTATAGAAGAGTCTAGTTTTACCAGAACACGATTGCGACTCACTGATGTGAGCAAAGGTACTTCACGGGAGATCAATCACTTTTGGTATACTCACTGGCCTGACTACGGTACTCCCAGATGTCCGGCGGAAATATTAAATCTAATATCGCAAGTGAACCAAAAACGAGAAGAGATGACAAAGTCAGCAAACTCTAAACCAGGACCGATAGTGGTCCACTGCTCTGCATGAGTTGGTCGAACAGGAACATTTTGTACTATAGACAATGCACTATCACAGTTACGAAAACATAAAACAGTTTCACTTTCGCAAACAGTACTAAAAATTCGACAGCGAAGGAATTCCAGTGTCTTTCTTTTTGAACAGTATGCATTCTGTTACGAAACACTAAGAGATGCTTTAATAAGAGAAATAAAAGAAAAAAATATTTCATTAACCGGTTTCACAGCTTGAATTTGTATAAATATACCAATCACCTAATTTTTTTTTAGCACTTTAGGTACTTAAACTAATTAGCGGGTGACATCCTTTAGTTTATTTTGTTTACATAAATATTTTATTTATTAAGATCTATGAAAACTTCCAGACTCTATTGTACTGGTTCCTTTTTTTTATAACTAACTGACTATATCTATTAATGGAATAAAAAATAAAACAGAAACGTTCCATTACGTTTCCGTAAAGTGGTTCATTATTTTTATCAAACAACACATAAAGTTTTATCGGGAACACAATACCTAATTATTGTCAATAACAAACCCAGGGAAAACCCAATTGTTAACTGTTTTAATTATCAATTATTTGCTTATTTAACTTATGACATTGGTATTCCATTCGGTCTCGATAATTCGGTAGTATATATACGTCCCGTACTGGAAGCGATTTCTTAAACTGGTTCTGTAGTTCCACTGAGACACAAGTAACGTGCTTTCATTCAAAAGTGATTTTGATGATCCTTTTAAAATGGAGGATTATAAGCTTTACAAAATGTTAAGTGCCAGAAATGAGTCGGGGGGTACGTATTTCCACGAGGCTTGTCAAGCAAATTCAATAGCTCTTCTTTGGCGAGCTATAGACATGGTGGATGAATCACATCCAAAAATACTAAACATACGTGACCATAATGGTGCCCAGTGCACCCACATAATAGCAACATCTAACGTCACATGTCCAATAGACATGATGGCTATTGTTTTACACCTTGGAGCTGACATAAACGGACAAGAAGGACTCGCAGGCCTCACGCCACTCCACATATGTGTAATGAAAAAAAATTACGCCCTCGCTGAATGGCTTTGTCAGGCGCCGGGTATCGATGTAGAAATTGAAAACTATGGAAAGGAGACGCCATATGATCTCGCTTGCAAGATGGGAGATCGTAAAATGATGGAGATTTTGAAGAAAGATCGAAAAAAATGTGAGCCCCTGAGCACATGTGATAGTGATGAAAAACTTGACATTTGTTATAATTTAATAAGCTCAACGCAAACTTTACATGTGTAATTATAGCTGTGATTGTTTATTTTTCTCAATTATTAGGTACAAGTTAATCTACATAATTACAGACTTGAGTTTGTTTAAAATTAAATGTTAAGGCAATTGTTAAATAATATATAAATAGATTTATCCAATGTACTTGTATGAATAATTTTAATGCGCACAAAATAATAGATGTAATTTAGTTCAATCGATTTATTAATAAAATGTATACAAAATTATAATATGTTTAATTTAGTCTTAAATCTATTCCAATTCTAAGTCAGATTCTTGGGCAATCAAGTTCATTAGTCTACGATACCACCTCTGCAAACGCCGATTCCGGGCTTTCATCAGGTGCTGCTTCGTCCATGGTGGACAGTGTTTTAGCAAGACCCGGAACTTCTCCACGTCCATGGATAGAAAATACTGAAAAGGAAATACATAGAGAAATTAACACCACCCTAGGTAAGCAAAGCTCGTCTGGGCTGAGATAAAAACTTTAAACACAAACCTCGAGAATAGAAAGTGTTTTTCCTGCTGAGTCTTTCGGTTCTCTTACTGGCAATACTTTTATGAGCCAGTCTATTGTGCTGGTAAATTCCCATTGCACGATCAAAAAGAATGGATCGTCCAATCTAATCCAGTCATGTCCTTCTTGCTCATATGACTCCATTTTTAGTTTGTAGCTTCTCAATAAACCTGGAAAAATTAAAAATACTTTAAACACTAGACAGCTAAATAGATAAATGGTGAGATTCCACTTATCTCTCGGTCAATATTGAATTTTTTTAAAAACATATTTTGTACTTACCTTTGAAGTCACTATTACTAGTGGAGCTCTCGTGACCGATTGAATTTCGATTGCAAATAATAACTTATAGGGTAAAAATATAATTAACGTCATTGGGATAGTTTATCTAACTGTAGGAAAAGTTTTAATTAATTTTATTGTTAATTGAAATATAGACCATATATATTTGCAATAAGGCTTGTTTTTCATTAAATTTTTGATAAACTGGGATTTCCATCATTTTAACGCCAATGAGGTAATAAAAACCACCGCGAGATATCCATTTATAGGCATACATGATAACATTGTTCGTGTTAATAAATATAGGTATTTCTTAATGTTTAACAACAAAAAATAATTGAAACATTTTATCCACCGATCTTTATTTAAGAGTAACAGAAAAACTATTGTATTTAATTATTAGTAGCTATTATATTATTCTAATACTCAGTTTTTACGGAAGTCCGACTGATAAGGACCGACAATCAACTGTTTTGGGGATGGGATAATCCCATGTCATAGTATTGCTCACTCTCACTGCCTAAACATTTAGAAATATAATAATGCGACCACAAAAATTAAAATCTGTGTATCAGAAGCTCGTGTGAGACGTATGAGTTTAGTATTGACCAAATAATAATTGCGATTGCAAATCTTGGAACCGCGTTCTATGTTTAGTTCGTTGCAACCAAAATGGGAAATAACATTTTTAAGACATTCAGCATCAGCGACTTTCTGGAGATAACAATGCGGCAGGACTTTTCGGAACTCATTAAAAAGCAGCACGAGCAACTTGAGACCGTCAAAATACCAGGTACTATTGAACATTTTTCAAAACCGGAAAACACATCAAAGAATCGATCTAAATTTTTGCCATGCTGGGATCACTCTCGAGTGATTTTAAAACCTGCCAGTAAGGGAATCTCATCTGATAATAACTCAGAATCATCTTACATACATGCAAACTTTGTGGATGGATTTAAAGAGCAAATGAAATTCATATGCTGTCAAAGCCCGAAGGAAAACACCTGTGAAGACTTCTGGAGGATGGTTTTGCAGGAAAACTGTCATATAATAGTTTCATTAATGGAAGTAGATAACGCATTATATTGCTGTGAATATTGGGCCAAGGAAAAAGGTTGCGAAAAAGTGTTTGGAAAATATGTCATTAAAACCCTTGAAATTATTGAACAGGAAATTTTCACCAGAACACGATTACTACTCATAGATGAAAATAATAATAAATCATGGGAGATCCAACACTTTTTGTACACTAATTTTTCTATCGGTTACGGTTGGCATGCCATTTCGCTGGAGTTGTTGAATCTAATACTGCAAGTGAACCAGAAACAAGAAGAATTGATAAAAGCAGCAGGACTAGGACCGATAGCGGTTCACTGCTCTGGAGGATTGGACTGGACAGGAATATTTTGTACTATCGACAATGCGTTATATCAAGTGAAAAAAGAACAAACAGTGTCGCTTTCGCAGACGGTACTAAATATTCGAAAGCAAAGACATTCAAGCATTCGTTTTTTTCTAGAGTATGAAATTTGTTACCGTTTATTATGTGAGGCTTTGCAATATATGGATTCTTATATTGAATATAATTATAGTGAGCGATTTTGTGTATTTCAAACAGACGCTGCAGCCATTAACTATTTTTTAGGAATATCGGACAACAAATCATCAATTAATTATAAGAAGGTATAGTTATATTTTGTATGCACATTTAACATTGTAAGTAGTATTTTTTAAGCAAGGATTCAATCTAAAATATAACAGTAATCGACGAACAAACCTTGTAATTTATTTAACTGCCGGAAAAGTTTTAATTATATTTATTTTTAATTGAAATGTAGACTGTATATATTTACAATAAGGTTTGTTTTTCATTAAATGTTTGATAAACCGGGATTTCCATTATTTTATCGCTAATTAGGTAAAATAGACCAACGCAGAATATACATTTATAGGCATAAATGATAACATTATTCGTGTTGATGAATATAGGTATTTTGTAATAAATATAAATTATTTACTGCGCAATTAAACCCCGAGTGTTATTTCATGAAGCCTAGCGCTGAAATTATTCTATTCAGTTTAATATGGTCCTGGACCAAACCTGATCGAATTTAATCTCGCCAGACAATCAGTTCTAATAATGGATAGACATATACATCATCACTCATAAATTTCAACTGGGTCGGAAATCTAAGTACCCTGCTAAAATGAAATTTTCTACCAGGCGTTCATCCCTAGTAATTTGCAGTCAAATGAAGTTGCTACTCTGATAGCCACTTTAGCTGCAAATTATTGTCAACTTCACAGAAATTTGCGGCCGGAATTGAATGGCAAATTGAGTGCAACAGTTGAAGAGCAAATCTTGCAGTGAAGTATCTGCTGATCTACACTGAACTTCTCTGGCACTCATATATTATAGTCAGAAAACTAAGCAACAGAAGTTGACATATATTTACCGTCAATTTAAAATGACATCCGGCATACCTTGCTGAGCAACCCTGGCTGACTAAGAGTAATAGCGATCAGCCCTTGATAGCCAGAGTTTCTGATTAGAAAGTTGGTGTAAATTAGGATTTTGTAACTGTTAACTACAACTTGACGACAACTTTCGGCTTTTGTAATAGTTGACTACAAGTTGTTACCAACTTTCCCAGAAATTTGGCGACAATCTACTGCCGCAATTTGTCAACAACTTTCTGATAAAATTGAAGGCAACTTTCCATCAAGCAATGTAATGCCAACTTTTGCGGCCAACTTTCTCAGAAACTTGCCATCAACTTATAGAAATGCCAACTTTTTCGGCCAACTTGGCGACAGATTGTGGCAGTAGATTGTCGCCAAGTTGTTGCCAACTATCAGGGGCTATCAGGGGCTATTCAAGTCCTTTTTCACCTAAATTTTCAGTAATGTTTCTGAATTGTGTACTCAAAACTTACGCTAAGCCTCACCTACGCCTACTGTCTGAATGCTATGAATTTCGAAAGGGCTCCGTCATAAGTGATTTATCTTATACGTTCCTGAATATTATCGTATTTTGTACGTGTTCCTTATTATTGACGTGATTTAACTCGCTCTCTAGCTTCCGAATTTACCGCAATCCCCGAGGGCGTAAAATCGACGCATGAGAAATTTTTAGGTACGGCCCAGCCTTAAGAGCTTGAAATTAAAATGCAAATAACTAGAAAACAATGCGGAATCCGAAAAAACTTTGTAGGTGAAAATTTGTAGTAAATAAAAATGTCTACAAAAAAGGTCCTATAATATTTTGTGATAAGTCTGATAGTTTCGCCGAAAAAGTAAAAAGATCTCAAAATTTAATATAAATTCAACTTCAACCTCAAATAACTTTTGAACAAAGGGATTTATCAAGAAATGATAAGAGACTTTTTTTGTAGAGCATTTGATTCCCTACAAAAATATGGCAGCTAATTTTTTCTATGATGCATCGTTAGCTAGTTATAAGAATCAGAAGACGCGAAAAAAAATTTTTCCATGTTGTTCTTAGGGAACATCCATAAATTACGTAACACATTTTGAAGATTTTTTAAACCCCTCCCCCCTGGTATGTAACAAATCGTAACAAATGACCAGACCCCCGTGCCCCTAAGAGATTTGTTACGTAAAATTATAATTTTGTCGCAATAAATAAAGTTCTTGAATAATTTAAATTCAAATTTATTGCACTAAATAATTGCTATATATTCATAGCCGAGTCGAAGAATTCGTTTTCTTTTGGTTCCCTCAAGTTCTTAAAATTATATTTTTGATTCTCCTACATTCTCCTTAGATTTCTTTTGATGTTCTTACATTCTCGCCATGTTTTTTGTTTTTTTTTTTTTTTTGCTTTTTTAGTTGTCTCTAAGCTTTTTCTGAGTTCTCTATTCGAAGTTTCTAATTCTCAGCAAGAATAGTTATGGACGATGATTCGCTTTTGATTCTCCTTCGTTCTTAAAAAATTCACACGAAGAAAAAATTAAAGAATTTTTATTAAATTTGAAAATGTTACGTCCGAGTAAATTTTTAGTTTTAATATTATTATCATTTTATTTTACTTTTATTGTAGTTTTTAAAATTTGTCTCAACACATAATTCATATTCGAATATTATATTAAGTGAAAAGGAATTTTAATCCTCACCATGGTCAGAGTGGCAGTTGACGCACTTCTTATCATAACTGCACTCTAAAATAAGACTTAAAGTAAATAGTACCATTGTAATGCATTTCTGATATGTTTTCTAAATTGAAAAATACTTAAAAATAAATTATGGTGTCTAGACAAATGAATGTTTAAATAAATAAAAAGTAAAAGGTTTTAGGTAGATAATAAAATTTAACAATTTTAAATATTATTAAGAGTAAAATACTAAAGCGAAAATACAATAAAATAAAATAGTAACATTCAAATTAAAAATAATAAAATATTAAAATATGATAATTTAAATTAAATAAAATAAAACATTAAAATATCAGAATCTAAAGACAAATAAAATATTAAAATATTAGAATAAAACTTAAACAAAAACCGAAACTCCGTGCCGCGCCATCTACAATAAAACGGGGGAAACTTATTCGTACTCCTAATATTAACATTCAAATTAAAAATAATAAAATATTAAAATATGATAATTTAAATTAAATAAAGTAAAACATTAAAATATTAGAATAAAACTTAAACAAAATAGAAATAGAAAATTTCATTTAACAATAATTTAAGGAAAAATAAATCGAATTATTTATTAAGATTTATGAAAATAGTAATATCAATTACTTTTATTATTATTACTATTATTACATTTATTATTAGCAAAAAAAGAGCAGTAAGTTGTGAAGAACCGAAAGGGAGGGAAACGGGAAATCAATGTGGAAGGGATAGTGCGGCCCCGAAACAATGGTTTCCTGAAAGGAAGTGGAAAACTTTTGGGTAGAGGTGGAAGAACGTGGGAAGAGAATGTCCCCCAAATACAGAAGTTTGAGAAACCACCCATTTTTCCGAAAGTCTAACGAACTGACCCAAAAATAGTCAGTTGTGTCGTGAGTCCCAAACTATTAACTTAATACCCGTTATTCTTCCTATATCCAAGTGATCTCATTTTCATATAGTAAAGAGTAGGCTGCTAGCCACCTTGTTTTTAAAAACCTGATACAATGAAAGATGTACACGTAGTCGATTTTAAATATGAAGTAAGGAATAGGCCAATAATTATTTACCGAAGGATGAAGACCTTCGATCAACGCATATTTCAATAAAATATCCATGTAAAATTATCGTTATTTAATATGTAGTAAGTCCACGAAATTTAATGTCTCATATATTAATATTCTTGTACTGTATCATTAAGAAACATTCTCTACCAGTCATTTCAACTAGAGTAGGCTGGAGTATTACTCACATAAGCCACCTAATTAATGGCATGTTCAAAATAATTAGATTTTTGTAGTATACAGCGTAAAAGAAATAATTGTCATTCGTATCTAAAATTTACTTAGTATTTGTTAACAAGTTAAATTCCGAATAATTCTGTATTATATAACCTTGATTTCAATCTTTTCATTTTAACTGTTTTTAATCGAAATTTGTTTGTAACAATATAGTTATTTATTTATAATTTAAATTCATGTTTTAATTTACACATTCCTTCACTAAGGTTTCTTGTCCCCGGTCTATTGGTCGAAAGACTAGGACCAAATATACTTCATAAGTCCGATTTTAAAGTAGGTCGAGTTCTTCGCTCATAATTTGGCATCCTTAACACGTTGTCATATTATAGTCAAGGCTCAAAGCCTGCTTTTATTAAAAATCCGAAGTAACAAAAAAAAATTACAATCCGAGAAAGTAATCTCAAAATGTTAAAAAAAATCATAACTTTTACATAACTCAAAGTAAAATTACAACATATTATTCAGAATAATAATATCTGTTCATTATAAAAATTGCTGCATTCAAGATAACATTTACTAACGACGAAATGAAAACTAATAATGTACTAATAGTTTTACTACTGTACTTAGTAAATTTTATTTAACGCGCTTTGTGAAAGATGCATTCTGACGAGTAATTTTTACAATCTCAAATAATAATTTTATCTCCTGGAGTAGCAATTTGTTTTACCGACATTCTAAAATAATAATCAAGCGCGTCGGGAGACGCGTGTATTCAGGTACTACTTTCTACTAACGAACAGGACACACACACACACACACACATACATAGGTTGAATGGGGATTCACTTTTAAGAGACGCACAAAAACACAACACTCAAACATATATGTATACACAAACGTGGAATAATTTATAATGAAATCTTGAAAATAAAATTATTTAATTTGCCTGACGTTGGGATCGAACCTGGTCCTCACTGTTTCTTTACACCCTGACCAAGTACGTTGACAGCTCAGCCACAATGACGATTAGAAATTCTGAGTTTATAGCAAGTATATGGGTAGGATACAACATTAATGGCATTATATACCCTGAACTAAAAATTACAATCTCAAATAGTAATTTTATCTCTCAGAGTAGCAATTTGTCTTACCGACATTTTAAAATGTACACTACTTACATAAAATTAAATTGAAGATAACTATTTTTATAAGATTTTAAGTTTTCATTGTGAAACGCATTAGACTAACATTTATTATCGTGTCAGTTAAAATATTTAGTGTGTATCTAATAAATTTTATTATGAATAAAAAAATTTGTTTGGGCTTGATAATAATTTTTATAAAGTGTAGTTTAATATTCAGTATTACTGTAGCAAATTTTAATATTTTAACTTCACAATAATTTCAATACAATGTTTTAATATTTATCAACTACGGGACAAAAATTCTGACTAATGTACTAATCTTTAATAAATCTAATAATCATTTCTACTTCTTGTAAGATTGAACTATTTTTATTCGAATAAGTAAATATTGATTTCTTCCAAGTGAAAATTTAACAAAGCTTTAATGTAATTTTTACAATTAACTTGAATTTTCTACAAATAATACACTACTGGAAAAAATTAAGGGATCAAAAAAAATTCCAAATTTTTGGGCAAATTTCAACAGGCCGTAACTTCGAAAGAAATGGTCGTACAAGAAATCGATGAAGAAGGAAATTGTAGCTCCAAGTGTCTAGTTTTTGGATTAGAACTTTAAAAATTTTTAACCTCTGCGGTTTTTGAGTAATCGTAGAAAAACCAGCAACAAAAAAATTTTCAAAATTTTTTGTTATTTTTGTTGGTCTACGGGCGTGGAAAAAATTTTTTTAGCTTAACCTCTATAAGGATCGGATACTTTGTTCATTTAGCTTTAATTTGGTTTTTTGAACACCTCGATACGTCCACTTCTCGCCGAGATATCGGTCTTCAAATGGAAAAGGATCCTTTTGTGTTTGATTATCGATATCTCAGCAACCAATGATCGCACAGAAAGTTAAAGGTGGGTTTCAAGAACTTGAATGAATTCTCCTTAACGACTAGCCATTGCTTTTACAAAAAAAAAATTTTTTCTTATTAAAAAATTTTATTTTTTGAAATTTTTTTTTTTTTTCGAAATTTTTCTTTGTTTCAAATTTAAGCTTTTTCTGGAGCAAAAATGTGGAAAAAGCTAGGAAAAACGATTTTTTTTTCTCATTTTTAAAAATTATGAGCTTTTCAGAGCAAAAAACGTGATCCTTTAATTTTTTCAAAAATTCGATCGAGTGAAACAAAAAAACGGCTGGCTGGATTAATTTGATTTTTTGTAGGGTTTTTGTGGACATATTGAACTGTAAAAGGCACACTTAACATTAGTGGTTTCCTCAATATTTTCGATCTAGCGCTCGATTTTCCAAAAAACCACCAATAGCCCTTTTTTTGTTGCATTTTCAAATTCATGTAACAATAAGAAAAAATTTTTTTTTTTGGAAAAGCAATGGCTAGTCGTTAAGGAGAATTCATTCAAGTTCTTGAAACCCACCTTTAACTTTCTGTGCGATCATTGGTTGCTGAGATATCGATAATCAAACACAAAAGGATCCTTTTCCATTTGAAGACCGATATCTCGGCGAGAAGTGGACGTATCGAGGTGTTCAAAAAACCAAATTAAAGCTAAATGAACAAAGTATCCGATCCTTATAGTGGTTAAGCTAAAAAAATTTTTTCCACGCCCGTAGACCAAAAAAAATAACTAAAAAAATTTTGAAAATTTTTTTGTTGCTGGTTTTTCTACGATTACTCAAAAACCGCAGAGGTTAAAAATTTTTAAATTTCTAATCCAAAAACTAGACACTTGGAGCTACAATTTCCTTTTCCATCGATTTCTTGTACGACCATTTCTTTCGAAGTTACGGCTTGTTGAAATTTGCCCAAAAATTTGGAATTTTTTTTTGATCCCTTAATTTTTTCCAGTAGTGTAGTAAATTTTTATGTATAATTGTAATTTTCAATTTTAGATAAAAATTTTCAATATCTAATGATAATTAATATAAATTTAAAAATTATATTTTTGTTTACATAATTGTACTTTTTATTTAGCGGGACAAAATCATTTTTAAATTCAAATTAAGGAAAAATTACAGTTTTAAAATAAAAATTATCAAAGTCGTGAGAGATTTTTCAATTTTTTAAGTAATTATCTTTACGAAGGATTGTAATTATTATGATAAATGAAAATTACGATCTAGATACCCAGAGAGGAAAGTACGACGGGCCCAGGCTTGGCCCAGACTTGGCCCAAGTATGTAGAACCTTGGCCCAAGCTTGTAAGCCAGCCTTGGTAGGACTCTGGAATGATAACACGGGGCCCGACTTGGTTGCTAGGCTTGGCCCATGCTTGGTTGCCAGACTTGGCCCATGCTTTGTTGCCAGTCGTGGCCCAGACTTTGTTGCCAGGCCTCGCCCATGCTTCGAGGAAACGGATAAATTTAATTAGAAAAAAATTTTATTATTATTAACCTCTTAGAATTTATTATCATTAACGTTTAAACTATCTAAAGGAGGTAAATGATATGAAAAAAACTCGGTGAAAATTCTGCTGGGCTCCGGGCGTGAACTGCCGTCCTTCTGATTGCTGGGTCCGAACAATAGCTACTGGATGAACCTACTAATGTTGAATTGATACATTAATATGATCTACTTATTAAACCATAGGTATAGCCAAACTTGGGTAATCCTACCTTGGCCCAAGTCTGGGTTGCCATTGGACGGCCAAGGCAGGGAAAGCCATTCTTGGCCCAAGCTCGGGTAATCATTGTCACGGCCAAGGCTTGGTTACCCAGTCTTGGCCCAAGTCTGGCTGGCCATTGGATGGCCAAGGCTAGGTTACCCAGTCTTGGCCCAAGCCTGGGTTGCCATTGGATGGTCAAGGCTAGGTTACCCAGCCTTGGCCCAAGTCTGGCTTGCCATTGGATGGCCAAGAAAGGGGAACCCAGTCATGGCCCAAGCCCGGGTAATCATTGTAATAGCCAAGGCTAGATTACCCATTTTTGGCCCAAGCCTGGGTTGCCATTGAATGGCCAAGGCTAGGTTACCCAGTCTTGGCCCAAGCCCGGGTAATCATTGTAACGGCCAGGACTGAGTGCCCAATCTTGAGCCAAGCATGGGCCAATATAGGTGTGCCAAACTAGGTTCCCCCGTGCTGGGCCAAGAAGGGACCCGTTGTTCAACTCTGGCAGCTCCTGCATGGGTAGTAATAATTAAAATCAAAAATGAATTTTCTATAAATCATCGTAATTTTTTTTATGGATTGCAATTTTTTATTTGAGATAGCAAATTTTTAGTCATGGTTGTAATTACTATTTAATTTTCAGCGGCATTTTCTTCCGTGCACTTAAAAAGTTTTATGAATCAAAAAACAATCAATTAAAAATTTGCTAATCGTTTTCAAGAGCATTGGCCGACGGCACCCACCCAAAAAAAAGTATTCATGTTTGTGTTTGCAGACTAGACTTGGCTTCAATAGAGCATCATTATATCAGTACTCTAGTGAATTCGTTTCTACAGAAAAGAAGTTTGAAACAAACTTGGTATTTAATACGATTTCCATTTATTTTTAGTAAAATTCTAAAAATATAATCAAATTATATATAAGCAATACTCATAATTTTGTAAGTTTGTTAATATTTCCTAAATGGTTGGATTTACGAAAAAAATATAAGAGATTTTTTTTGAAGAGCGGTAAATTTTTCTCATTGTACTGAAATGGTAAAGTATCATTGCTCGGGCAGAGTTAAACGGCATATTGAAATCCCCTCGCGGGCCTGGAATCACTGTAAAATCACAGTGAAATCACAGTGAGATTATAGTAAAAACGGTGTGAGACCATGATGAAATTACAGTGAAATCACCATAATTTTGTGCCATTCGGTCACTGTAGTTTTATGGTTATCTCACAGTGATTCGATAGTGAATTCACAGTGATCTTATTATGTTATCACAGTCGATTCATAGTTACCTCACAGTGGTATTGCAGTGATTTTAGTGTGGTACCACAGCCAATTCACAGTGAATTTCCAGTAAACTTACAGTAAATTCACAGTGAATATACAGTAAATTTACAGTCAATATGCAGTGAATTCACAGTGAATTTCCAGTAAATTCACAGTGAATATACAGTAAATTTACAGTGAATATGTCACGTAGCGATTCAAACGTGAATCGCTGCGCGCGCTTTCCTATCGCACTGTTAGTTTAACAACACCTCCTAGCTACTATAAAGCGAATTTATTTGCAATAATTTATTATTATTTAAATATTTATATTATTTGATTAATCATTTAATTATGAATTTACTGATATTATTGTTTATTATGTTTATATTTATGTATTGATAATTGTATTGAATATTATGTACTTGATGAATATTTTCATTTCAGTCAGTAGCACACGTGTGTGTGTAGAACATACATGAAAATATCGACCGAAGGGAGAGTAAGTCGATATAGTGGGGATAAAAATCCATATTTTTCTCCAGCCACGTGGTTCACTGAAATAGTTATTATTTTATTGTTAAAAAGGTTAATAATTATTATGTTTATAATTATTGAAGGGAAATATTATTTAATTTATTATCATGATATAACTCAGGTCGTGTGACAATTTTTAATATTTTATTTTAATTGATTATTTCGGGTCCGAGGTCATTAGAAGGGATCACAAGTGAGTGATACCCATCCCTCGGAAAAACGACGTGAAATAGTCAGAGAGGACCGGGTTTTTGTAAAGATAGGACGTGTTGTTGTCCGTGATTTATTTTAAGTAAAATTGTTCTAGCCCAGTTGCCGGTATAAATTAATCAAATATTACATAAAGTCGATTTGATGATAATTAATATTTTGTTATACGTATATACTATTGTTTATAACTGAAGACTTCCAGGAGTAAATTATTGTCAACGCCGGTAAGTCAATTGTATTATCATTTGTTGCCTCGGCTATCGCTGGATCTTCGGTAGAGTTGATCGCGATAAATAATTGATCAATAATTGAACCTGAGTTATTGTTGTAATAATAAGTTGAATATTCGGCGTGTCCCAGGATTTAGTGCACATGCACGTAGACGCGTCGAATAAATTCCTTAAAGGATTAGACAAGGATAGCATGTGGCTCCTTGTCTTGTACTAGTATTTTACGTTTTATTTTAAAATTATATTTGAGTATTTACATTATTATTTCTCTGGGTAAAATTCATGTTAAAATTTAATGGTAAGCAACCAGTGTTGCCAAATGGATTTTGAGTTCCCGTGTCTATCTCTCCCCAGAGTAAATAACTTATAATAAAGAAAAGATTATTATTTTATTTGTATAAATTTGATATTGAGTTTAAAGAGTAAAAAATTTAATTTGTAATTTGGATAATTAGTAATATAATTTAAATTGATTTTTATTATTATTATATGGTTAAATTGAGCATATTTCTATTTAATAAAATTTATCATAGAGAATTGATAATATTAAATTATTCTTGGTATTGTAATATTTGTTGCGTTTATAAATATGTTTGAATTGAATAATCTAGTAAAAGAAATCCAGTGATAGCCAGTATTTGTTTGTTTATTTCCTGGATATATTTTAGTAATATTATTCCTTATTATTTTATTCATTATATTTATTTGGTTGTCTTTCCGCTTGGTACATACATTCTCGCTCAAAATTTCGTCCCGTGATTTATCCCCTGAATTGTTATTATTTTCGTTCGTTTTGTAAAAACGGACTGGCGCCCTCGTGCACTAACCCAGCCTGAGGAGCTGGTTCAGGCACAACTGTATTTTATTTATAATTTACCGAACACTTATATTTATTATTTTATGTGATCTCGGTATTTATTATCATTTATTATCATCTATTTATTACGCGTGGGCGACCTCATACGATATATTGGACTGTTCCGCGTCTCCGTCGCGAAATTTCAGCACGATATACGTTATAAATATACAGTGAATTCACAGTGAATTTCCAGTGAACTTACAGTAAATTCACAGTGAATTTCCAGTGGATTTCCTGTGAATTTTTTACTATTTTATTCGTAAATTTTAAAACTGAAAATATTAATAGAAATAAGAATAAAAATAAGAACAATAATAATAATATTAATAACGAGCCACCTGCAGTCACTACGTGACTGCCCAAATATGACTACTAAATTTTTAAAATAAGCAGGGAAAAGGATTTTTTGCCGCAAAAAACTTTAATTTGCATCAAGAAATTTTGTGCATTATCAACTAATTACAAAAATTGTCTTGGGGCGAGAAAAGAATTTTTATGTCAATGAATCTTTTTTTTGTTCTGTGTACACCTTTTTGGCATTGAAAAGCTTCCTAAAACCAAAAGGGAGTATAAAAATCTGTCATTTTAGAATAAGTAACGCGATATTAATAATATAGCTATATATTCAGTGGCATTCAGTCATGATTAGTGACAGAATAATTAAAGTATGAATTTATTCAAAGAAAATAAATACGATCGTCTTTTTTCTCGCGTAATTCAAATGTGATTCTAATGATATATTAGGGTTACAAATAAGTTTCCGCCGTTTTTTGACACAAATTAAATATTTATTATAGAAGAACGGTAATATAAATTTATTTAAAATATTGCCCATCACTTGCAACCACTTTTTCCCATCTCTCAGGCAGCATTAGAATCCCACGTCTGAAGAACTCCTTGTCTTTTAAGGCTATCCACGAATCAACCCAATTTTTGGTATCCTCATAAGATGTGAACCGCTGCGCCGTCAGGGCATGTGCCATGGACCGAAACAGGTGATAATTGGACGGTGCAATGTCTGGTGAATACGGCGGGTGGGGTAACACTTCCGAATCAAGTGTTTCCAAGTACTTTTTCACGGGAGTCGCAACATGTGGACGAGCATTGTCATGCAGAAGAATAATTTTTTCGTGTCTAGAATAGTATTGAGGGCGTTTTTCTTTCAGAGCTCGGCTCAATCTCATCAATTGTGTTCGATAGAGGGCTCCAGTAATTGTTTCGCTCGGATTAAGCAACTCATAATACACTACACCTAGCTGATACCACCAAATACACAGCATAAGTTTTTTTCCGTGAATATTCGGTTTTGCTGTTGATGTTGACGCGTGGCAAGGTAATCCCCATGATTTTCTTCTTTTTGGATTGTCATAATGTATCCACTTCTCATCACCAGTTATGATTCGATGTAAAAAACCTTTTTTTTTATGTCTAGCTAGCAGCATTTCACTTAAGCATAATCGGCGTTCAATATCTCTCGGCTTTAATTCGTACGGAACCCAATTTCCTCGTTTATGAATCATTCCTCATGATTTTAAACGATGTGAGACTGCTTGCTGAGTGACTTCTAATGTTAGAGCAAGTTCTTTTTGTGTTTAAGATAAATCTTCCTCCAATAATTTCTCCAATTCTGCATCCTCGTAAATTTTTGGCCTTCCACTGCGATCTTTGTCTTCTACGTCGAAATCACCGTTTTTAAACTTTTGAAACTACTCTCGACACGTTCTCTCACTCAAAGCACCCTCACCATATGCTTCTACGAGCAATTGATGCGCCTCAGCAGCAGATTTCTTTAAATTGAAGAAGTAAACTAATATTTCCCGCAAATGACGCTTACTTGGCTCAAATTTTGACATTTTCAACTTATAAAAAATATATTTTACCAATATAAAATCAATGATATTAATAGGTTATGTTGTTCTTGAATGTCCAAACTATTTTTTAAGCCGGTTATCATCTGCGAAAGCTAACCAAAACTCCGTGCCGCGCCATCTACAATAAAACGGCAGAAACTTGTTTGTACTCCTAATAAATAAATCTATTTATCTCAATACTTTACAATTACAAAGAGTTTAAATTATGAAAAGGCCCAAATTCAAGTCAAGATGTATCTAATTATACGAATTTAAATAACATTAACTAATTCTATTATATTAATTTGGTGGGAACAAATATTTCTTTATTCTGTTAACAATATAAATAATAATAATAATAATAATAATAATAATAATAATAATAATAATAATAATAATAATATAATAATAATAATAATAATAATAATAATAATAATAATAATAATAATAATAATAATAATAATAATAATAATAATAATAATAATAATAATAATAATAATAATGATAATAATAATAATGCCTGCCAAGATGGTGTAATTAACACTCTCGAATACCGTGCAAAAGTGCTCCAGATGCAGCTACCCGACACACTGTGTAGGGTGTGTAAATAATGCCTGCCAAGATGGTGTAATTAACACTCTCGAATACCGTGCAAAAGTGCTCCAGATGCAGCTACCCGACACACTGTGTAGGGTGTGTAAACAACATCCTGAGACGCTTATGCATCTCTTGTCAGCATGTCCTGTGCTGGCAAGAAGTGCATACGTCCAGCGTCACAATGCTGCTCTGCGAGTACTTTATTACCATCTTAGACACACGCACGGTATCGATAAAACACCAGTGCTGCCTTATTTGCCAGGAGACATTCCGCAAGTTGTTGAGAATGACCGTTGCCGTATTTATTGGAACGTGCCATTCGCAACAACGCGGAAAATAGATCACAATAAACCTGATATTGTGCTCTTCGATAAAACCGCTCACAACATTTATGTTATTGAGTTTTCAGCTCCAGCTGAATATAACATCACGGTTAAAGAAGAGCACAAACACGAAATATATCAGGATATTGGCATCGAGGATGCAAAAGGCTGTAATTCTCGGATCCCTCCGTCTCCTAAGACAACGAAACTTGGCCTGCTGCGCATGCTGATCATCTCGTTGATGAAGCATCGCAGCAGTAACGATTTGGCGCTCAGGTGAGGCCCTCGGTAGAGTCGGACTACCGG
>OZ024713.1:4545058-4627924 GCA_964016945.1 Microplitis deprimator
TAGCATCAGCCATTTTTGTTGAGTTATATGGTCAAGAGCTTACCCCTACTTGTTCTTATGAATTGTCTGGCCCTCGAAAACTTTCTGGTGCGCAGAAGTCTTCGATCATATCACGTATTTTTTTTATGTAGAAATAGAATTTCTTACTTACCTTAAGATGATGAATGTTTTACGAGCGGTAACTTGGTTTACCAATTACTATATTGAATTTTCTCTGAAGTGTATGATGGTAAGGTTAACTCGAGTTAAAGAAATTTTAACACTGGTTTAAGTTATTCAAATAATGTACATTTTTTATGTTTATTATGGTTTTAATGGTTATAAAAAAGAGATATATATATATATAATAATTATGCATGAAGTTTTGATACCTCGAAACTATACTGGGACTGGTGATTGTTCCGACACAAATTTAAATTTGTTGTACTTAGTCCCAAGAAATTTGCGAGTCTTTGCTGCCATTTTGCTCAGGCTTTTGAGCTTCCCTTCGTCACCCATGAGTTCGTTGTTTGTCCGGGTTGGAAAGTAGATAGAGAATTCATTGTTTAGATGTGCAATAACTTTGGATCCGTATTTCGTGTTAATTTTTTTGATCTCGGTTATTTGATATAATTTATCCACTTCCAATTCTTGCATTTTTTGTTTGGCAAATGTTTGCTAAACAGTTGACTTAATGATAGCTGAAAGGTCAAATTTTGACACTAAATATAGATAAAGGGGGATATTTTCTAGAATTATATGTAAGATGTATCAGTGTATGCTTGAATAATACGAAATAGTACTTACTTTTGAGGTAGTTTTTGCTGATACACTTGAAGACTTGATAATGATTGCACTTGTATTATGCACTTTTTGTGAGAACAACGGTAGTGTTTGCTTCAAAAAACTAGGGAAAATGGACATATGGCTCCGGGAGTCACCAACTCAACTCTTTATTCCCCCACTTGGTTGTTGAAAAACAAAAAACGAGTTTGGACTTGTCGTATGGCGTAAAAGATGATGTAATCGAGTAAAAAGACGCAAATGCGCATGCTCATATTCCCCCACTTGGTTTGAAATATTAGCTTAGTAACGGTAAACGGCACGGAAGGTGATGTAATCATTAAAGCATTTGCGCAGCTCCATTTTCCTCACTCTACCTCACAAAAAAACGAGTCAGACACGCTGAATGACGTTATCCACTGAAAAAGAGAGGTGGGGGATAAATAAACCGCGAGATGGCAGTGACATCGAGGCTTCTTGCAGGTGCTCGTCCTACACCCTGTTTGAATATATAAATCCTCTGAATGATCTTCATATAAATACATGTCATGCTATCATCAGAGCTGGTAAACGGTAAGGTATCAGCTCTGATGATAGTATGACAGTATTTTGCTTCATACACATGATAATTGACTGCTGTCCGATAAATTGTTACCAAGTGACGGTATCATCGGCAGTTGGTAGAGTCAATCCCTACTTTACCGACCGAGAACTGACCTATCGATATCGCTTACATGCTTCAGATATGTACAGATTACCAGCCGCAGATACGGTAAATTACCGACAAGAGGTATCAGCGGCGGTCGGCAGGGAAGAGTACTGTGTTATGGGGGGGGGGGGGGGGGGAGTCACCAATTTAATATAGTGGAAACCTAAACATGCAAACATTCTCAATAAGACAATTTATAGATAAATTGAGAAAAACATAGATAGCCCAAACTGGGAATCGAACCCTGACCATGTCGGTATCGTGCCGAGCGCTCTACTAGTTGAGCTATTCAGCACTATACTATATTCCGATCATAATACAATACAGTGGAAACCTAAACATGTTAAATTATTGTATAACATAAACACCTTATATATTTATTTATATATATTTATATATATTTATATATGAATAACGTGGTTTAATTACGACGCATGCGCACTACACTCGTCCATTCTACTCGACTGTTCTCAACTCCCCCTACTCTTTCAAATATATAAGGCTTGCTATACAAGCAATTCCACTTCTCACCTATTCTGAACTTTCACTCAATGTTTCTCCTCTGGCGCTACCTCCCCTTTTCTGCCTCAAAGCGTTCAATTTTAGCCTCCATAAAGCAGTTTCACTTCAAAAATTACCGAAATATATTATTTTTTGAATATTGAACAGAATTTATTGAATAGACAAATCAATTTTTTTGATTACCTGAAACGTATTTTACGTTTTTGGACTGTAACAACAATTATTTCAAGAAAACAAAAATATTTGACATTATTATTACAATGTAATATAGCATCTACTATATGATCATCGAAACAGGGACTTGTAATTCTGTCAATTTACAGAGAAGTACCCGTGTCAGTATTGTTTTCAAGTATAGAATATAAGAACTCTGAAATACCTATCTAACCAGGAACAGGAAAATAATAGGTTCGGCGCGATCTAGTGGCGAATACTGAACTACTTTCACTACTGCACAGCACCGGTGACTTTCTGCTCCCCCACATATATCTTGTCCCAGCAAATTTTTCTCTTAAGTCTTCTACATTAAAACCCAGGTCAGAAAATTAGATCGATTTTAAAATAAATGATTGATTCAAATATTTTTTCTTTAATTTAAGTTTATAAATCGTATTTTTTTATATAAGAATTTAATCTTTTTTTGCCTGTACTATTCCTTATCCATGCCAATATCAGACTTATTTTCGTGTGATATTTAGTCTGTTTAAATCGCATTTAGACCAAAAACAGACTTTTTTTATTAGAATTCATGGTCTGTGTTCAATTTTTTTTAAGATCATAAACAGGACTTTTTAATTTAGAAATAATCAGGGTTTTTATGTAAACTTTCAACGAGTAAAAATTACCTAATTAACAAAAGCATAGTTAATCAAAAAATTAGGATACAAATTTCTTTTTCTGTAGATTATAATTGATTTATGTGTTTAGAGAGAACCAAATTTTTTTTATTCCTTAATATTTAAATTCCATTGACTCTGGGCCCATTCTGAAAAAACTGTGATTTCATCCTGAACTCATTTTGAGCACATTTTGGAACCACTTTGATTTCATTCTGGATTCACGTTGGGTCCATTCTGAAAACTCTTTGATCTACTCTGGATTAATTCTGAATCCACTTTGGTTTCACTCTGGAAAAAGGACACAAAACCACACTGGAAACATACTGGATTTAGAATGTTTACATTCTTACTATGATTCCAGAGTGTTTCCAGAGTGGGTTGAAGGTCGCAAGGGCCGAGTATAGGTTAAACGATAAAATCTTAATTTCTAGCCCCCGGCTGTAAATAGGATAAATGACATAAACAAAAGCCTATACTCAGCCCCTATATTCTTAAGACTATTTTATAATAAATATTATAAATTATGATTAATTTTATTAAAATAGAGTATTTTAAATATAATGCAACTCATTTTTTTAAAAAATATTCCGTTGGATGTTTATAAAACCAGTTTCCGTAACAACAGAATGTAAACAAAAAATTAGCAAGTAGCGATTGTTATTGGTTATGACGAGACCTACTAGTGCTAATATTTGATTTTCATGAACGACACTATCATTTAGAATTGTAGTATTTATTTTGAGTACTTTAAATATGGTGCTTAATTCTACAATATTTTTTTTTTTTAATTAATATATCATTGTTACTTATTAATTGACTAATATATGACAAAGGGGCTGAGTACTGGGTGGGGGCTGGGTACTGGTTACTTTACCCTATATAGGTATCAATCGATTCTAAATTTCAAGAATCGATCGCATAACTTGTAATCAAAAGATCAATTTCTGAAAAGTTAACTAACTTTTTTTTATAAACGAATAAGTAAATAAACTTTTACCAAATCGATTCGACTATGGAGGTATCAATCGATTTTAAATTTCATTGATCGATCGCATAACTAATTATCAAAAGATCAATTTCTGAAAGGTTTCCTAATTTTTTTTTATAAACAAATAAGTAAATAAACTTTTAACAAATCATTTCAACTATATAGGTATCAATCGATTCTAAATTTCATGAATCGATCGAACAACTCATTGTCAATAGACCGATTTTTAAGAAGTTAACTCATTTTTTTTTATAATCAAATAAGTAAATAAACTTCTAACAAATCAATTCGACAATATAGGTATCAATCGATTCTAAATTTCATTAATCGATCGAATAAGTCATTGTCAATAGATCGATTTTTAAAAAGTTAACTAATTTATTCTTATATTATTTTACTTTTCGCAACTAACTAATGAATTAATTTAGTTTATGTTAAACTATTACCGATTGTAAGTATTAGCAATTAGAAATAGCAATGGGTTTTTGAATAATAATTAATCTTTTTATTCGATTACATACACTGCGTTTATTTAAAAAATTATATTCTGTTATTTTATAAGACCCTAACGGTTTAGAATCATGGTGGAAACATGGTGGGTATGTTCCATTTTACCACTGTGATTAGGCGGTGTATTCACCGTGATTATCCACCTCCCTGAGCGTTGACAATTAAGTCGTACTGGCCTAAGTAGGAAAGGTACTAATGGGATACATGTACTATAGATTTCCCTTACTCTCTAAATTTCGTCATTTTCTCTTAACGTACTTTTAAAATTTATGTATTCGTTCCCATTTAATAATCTAAGCATAGAACGGTGATTTTTCATCTTAAAACTATAGACCACCCAACTCGTGTGCACCTGCATGCGATTTTTGGAAATTAAAGAAAGCTAATGGAAACCACTAAATTTATGGCTTCCTCGGCGGCAGAGTGGCGCCAGGTCATCGGCCCACTTAATAGTCAAAATCTATTTCCCAGGGATCACACGTGTGCAGGATCCTAGAACTTTCGGGCGAGTCCGAGTCTTCTCGTATGGGAAACAAGTTACCACCACTTTTCATATGTGAAGACCATATAAAAAGACCATGGACTTTAGCTCATTAGTTCTTTTGGGAATCAAACTCTGAACCATACCGAACTCCGGACACTTGACGGTGTTCGTGGCTAGAGGATTGATATCTCGATTGAGCATTCGGTTAACGGTAGCTGGGCGTACGAACCGGACCTTGATCGTCGTAAGCACTCGAATAATCAGTATATCATTTTCAACTAGTCTCAGGAGAATAATTAGAGTGTTATTAAATTCACCATACGGTCAACGGTAGCTGGGCATACGAACCGGACCTTGATCGTCGTAAGTCGTAAATTAATATCAATCGGAAGCACCGGTAGCGTCGATTATCTTCATTTTATTTTTAATCCATTCAATTTCATTGTATTTTAACATTGAATTATACCACGAGAAACGTGAAGAATCAAAGAATATTTTACCGCGATAAATGCGAAGATTTAAATAATATTTTACCGCGAAAATACGCGAAGATTTTAAATAATATTTTACCGCGAAAAAGCGAAGAATTTAAATACATTGGAATTATTTTACCGCGAGAAGCGTGAAGACATTCATTTTATTTTAATCTACGAATATTTGGAAACGCATAAACATTTAAATCGATACAACAAAGCATACTAAATAAATAAATAGACCGATAAATTATAATCATATTAATTAACCGCGAGAACGCGTTGTGAACAAGTGTCCTGTGTTACTGCTGACAGTCCTGACACCTCACCAAAAACCTGTTTAGGGTAAGTTTTAAACATTGTAACCATTATCTGGTATTTTCTAAATGTACTTTGAAATATTGGTAAAACATATGCATGAAACATTTACTTTCATATTTACTATTTTGAATATTGCTATTTGTAACCCTTTTGTATTTTAAGAATATTTGGTCCTCAATAAATAAGTATTCGTTTTCCAGACAATTTTACTTTAACAATGAGATACTAGCTTCACGAGGCTTTTCGGCAGCCCACCTTCCTTTATCCCTTATTTTTCTACCTGCCTAGCCGCTCAGACTGATAGTTAACAGTAGGGGGTACACAATCTTACGTTTACCGCTCAACGTTTGATTGTGAAAAATAAACAGTCACATCATAAATTGAAAATCGTTTTGGGTTATTATCAATATTGTCTTCAACAATATTGTGTAGGCGCGATTTAAATATAGAATAGAATTAACTGAGCATTTAGTCACGTGAACCCAGATCATAGGATCGGTCCTTGATCAATGTAAGTACCCTTTCATTCAATACTTTTATACGAAATCTCGTACCTACGCCCATCACGATCTCCAATCGTGACAGTTGAATGTTAGTTGCTGAATGTGGAGAATAAAAAATTCGCAACAATTCGATAACTTCTTGTTTTTTCAATAAATTTTTGTTGACGATTTTTTTGACACGTTAAAAAAACACGATGTTACATCGGTGCTGGTTAATGCTCAAATGACATGCAAATATGGCGACAACATTTGGATTTGTTGCTGATTTTTCTCCGATTTGTACCAAGCTTTACTAGGAACGTTGAAAAACACATTTTGTGGTTTAAGGACAAAAGCAACCAGTAAGCATAATATATCACTAACAATTACGGGGGTATAATTCTCCCGCCATGCAAGCATCGCTTCATTGACAATGACGTGGTTGAAATCTTCGTTGCTGAGTTAATTTTACCAAAAATCCACAACTACGTAATACATCCGCTAGTTGTTCAACGAATCGACTTTTATTTTTATGAATTTGAAACAGAATGTCGCGTTTTTTTGTTGTAAATTTGGTTTCGTCGAAGTATACTTCTGTCGTGACTGATGTCGAAGATGTTGTTATTAATTTTGCTGATAGTTTTATTGCATTTAAATGATCTGTCATCGAATCAAATACGATCATGCACTGATTTCCATAATTTTTTCTCAGGTAATTTACATATTGTTCGTATACACTCCTATCCGTGATATTTGTTATCCAAGATACTTGTGTCCAATATTGGGTCTATCACTTTTTGTAAATAGAGTAAAAAAAATCATCTTTCGATGCTCGAATGCTGTTGGGGGTATCAAATATCGATGAAAAATATGGGCATAATTCATATTCAAAATACTTTGGATAATATTTGGGGTCTGGCTCGGATTTTTCAAATCTGGTAAACAAAATTTGTTCATCTATTGGAAATTTACTTTGCCCAATTTTTATGGAACTATTAGACACGGATAATGGTATTATTCGTTAGTCTTGACTGAATTTAACAGAACCAAAATATTGTTCGTTCACAGTAACATTTCCGTTTGGCACAGTTGAATGAGTTGGAATAAGTTTCTTGTACGACTAAAGACCAAAATATTCGGCATTGTAACAGTTCACGTCTGATCAACCAGTGATTCCTGTTGATAACGATACTATTTGATTGCTTGTATTAAATGGAAAATGTTCTCCAAACCATTTTCGCATTGTTCTTAAATCATATAGGTCTCTCAACACTGTTGACTTACGTAAATCTTTGTGTTGCTCACTAGAAATACTTCCTTTAATTCGGCAGAATTCTTCTAAGTCATCATTGATATAAGCTGAACAACTTAGAGTATTAAGCCAAGATGCAGCAAGACTTTCAGTTATTCCTCGACCGTGCACTAAACCTCCGATTCTATGGATTGATCGCATCAATCTTTGTTTGACGATCATATCCGTACTAACGCCACTGAAAAACTTATCACTTCTGCGTATAGTGAAATAGCCGTCAGTTACGTAACGCTTAAATTCTTCGGGTGAATCCATTTTCTCTTCTAATTCTAAATGATCTTGCACATACAAATGAGCACATTTGGCATACTTGAAATGATTGCAGCTACGGAAAAACGGAAGCATTTCAATTATAGTTGTTACACTGAGAGACAAGTTTATTTAATGTAAATAAAATTTATTTGTATTTGATAAAACGTTTATTTGGCTAGACTACAAATAAAAATTTTATTAAATACAAATAAAACGTTTATTTGAAACCATTTTTAAGGTTTATTAAATACAACTCGATGTTTCTTGATCTTTAATACATACTTATTTATATACTAAAACTTATGTTTTTTTAAATTTATCATTGGATAAATGTTTAACCTAAAAGTTAATATTATTACATATGATTTAAATACCCTGATTAAACAAAACGATTTGTGACGATTAAAAATTAAATCATCATTAATCGTCTTTAATCGTCATAATCGTTATGGATTTTCAGATTTAATCGTCCCAAATCGTCGAAAGACGATTTATTATTTTACGATTAAAAACGACCCATGACGATTTGAAATTTTTAATCGTCATGAATCGTTTTTAATCGTGAAATAATATTGCAATTTCTGGTTCCGGATGAAGATTAAAGACGATTCACGACGATTTGAAATTTTTAATCGTCATGAATCGTATTCAATCGTAAAATAATATTGCAATTTCTGGTTCCGGATGAAGATTAAAGACGATTCATGACGATTTGAAATTTTAAATCGTCATCAATCGTCTTTAATCGTAAAATAATATTGCAATTTCTGGTTCCGCATAGGGATTAGAGACGATTTGAAACGATTAAAATTAAATCGTTTTTAATCCTCTTGAATCGCCATTCTTTATTAAAAGAAGTGATTTCCAACGATTAGAAATAAAAAATTTTAAGTAGGGCATTTCACGTCAAATCGGACTGTTTTAAACATTTTAATTGTTAATTCCCGTCATATTTTGAAATTTTTTAGTAATCAAAAAACTCATCCTTCTAAATTTTGAGATTTTTTTGATCATTGGTTCAAAAGATCTGGAATAAAAAAAAAAAACTGCTTTTTTCATGGTTTTTTGCTTAGAACTTTTTGAAAAGTGGTTGAAATGAAAAAACTCAAACAATAAAAATTTCCAATATTCTCACAGTGGCTTCACGGTGGCTTGCAGTAATTTTCACGGTGAGCGCATGGTGGTCCCACGGTGGCCTCACAGTATTTTTGCATCGATTTTTCAGCGTTTTCACTGTGGTAGTTCGGTATTTCCTCGTTGTTTTCACGATGATTTCATGGTTTCTTCACCATTGATATATTTTTTTCTTATAGTTTCCAAATCTCTGTCAATTTTTTCTTTTTTTCTCAGTATTTTTGATGATTATCTTTTCTAAAGTGCATTGTTAAATTATGAAAATGAACAAAGCTTATCATTTTAAGTTATCTTACCAATATAAGTACATAGAAAAAAGAAATTTCTTGGCGCCATAAGGTTTCATTCATCCCAAAAAAATTTTGACTTGTACTTAGAAATTTCTTCCTTAATGCATTGAAAACGAAAATTTTCTTAAGGCGAGAAAAAATTTTCAGTGAAAACAAAATTTTTTTGTGCCAAGAAATTTTTCTCGTCCCAAAGAAATTTTTGTTTTAATACCGTAATACGAAATTTTCCTTACGCCAAGAAATCCTTTTGTCCAATATATTCAACAACTAATTTTTATTCAGTTTTAAGTGAACTCTTTTTTTGTTAATAAATGAACATATTTTACATTTTGTTTGCCTTTCATATTACTTTTAATCATACTTACCAATATCTTTATCTGTTATATATGCTTTTCAAATTATTAGTTTGACGAAAAAATAAAAAAATTAAATACTAAAAGATAATTGTTATTTTTATCTTAATGTCTAATCAATCATGGTGGCCACAGATTTTTGAGATTGAAATTCCCTGACTTTTCCAGGTATTTCAGTTAAACAATTCAAAAATTCCCCGACTATGTGTAGTAATATTGAATCATTGGAAATATTTATTTAATTTAAAATAAAATGGTATAAGTCAATTTAATCAATAATTAATCATTGTCGTTAAATAAAGCTTTATTATTTGTCAATGTTCTTTGTTTTTTTTTTTTTTTTTTATTGACTAAATGAATAATTTTTTATTTTTTATTTGAAATCCATGTTTTTATATAACTTACTCTATAATAAAATATAAATAAATTTTTCATTTTTACTAGCACAAGTTTCATAAACAAGAATATTTCTTCGGATATTAATTAAGTATTAATAAAGTACGCAAATAATAAATATAGTGAAACTTATTAGTCCATTACTTATGTATACATTTAATGTTTTTAGTTTTTTAACTTGTCAACATGGATGTTAATAGCTTGAAGATCCTAACGATTGGTTTCTACTAAGACTTTTTTTTCTAACAGCCTTTTAATTTCTAACTGCTTCATTTTTTCGGTGTTGAAATCAATTTCTACTAATTTTTTTTCAAGATGGTTTTACAACCGCATTCGCACCACGTCACTTTTTGAACGGTTTTAGCAGAAAACTTTGTCGGATTTTTTCAATCAAAAGAAAAAAAGTAAAAATTTTTCCAGTTTTGTGACTAAATTCCCTGACATTTCCCTGACTTTTCCAGTATATTTTCAATTCCCTGGTATTTCCAGGTTTTCCAGGTTTTCCAGAAATGTGGCCACCATGTCAATGTAGCTAAATAATTTTATTAATTATAATTGAAGCTCTGCTTGTAGATAATGAGAAACCACACCTTAATAATTATGAAACTCTATTCAATAACGCAACGTTACATAGTTAAAAACAAATAGTTCAATTTTAAAGGTTCACAACTAAAAGTTTAACGCTTTTTTTCTTAAATTTATTCGAATTTTATTTTAAAAGAATCCAGAAAACATCGTAAAAATATTGTTAGTTTTATATTTACATATATTTACAAAAAGTATACAGTCTGAAGACAATTTATTCGCGTGGAATCCTATGAATAACATAGTAAATACATAGAAATAAGATACCTGTAAAAAAAGCTCTTAATATTAATATTTAGAGGTCACTCATCGCAATTTTCTATTTCTCATTTATATAACATGAGAAAAAGCTCAGAAAATAATTGCGTAAGGAATTTAACGCTCTACAAAAAAAAAACTCTTATCATTTTTTGGCAAATATTGTAGTTTGTCAAGCTCAATGGAAAGCTCTTGGAATCAATCAGAACAATATTTATTTTGAGAGCTTTACATTGAAAGAAAAAGAACTAGAAACAATGCAGAATTTTGAAAAACTTTGTCTGAGAATATTTGTAAGGAATAAAATTGGCTATAAGAAAATTTCTATGACATTTTGTAATAATAAGTCTGATTGCTTCGTCAGAAAGAAGATCTCAAAATTTTGGATAAATTAGACTTCAAGCTCTTCTAACTTTTAAACAGATGGATTTACCAAAAAATGATTAGAGACTTTTGTTGTAGAGCGTAAAATTCCCTACGAAATTACTTTCTGAGCTTATCTGTACAATTAGCCATTGCTGAGGTATAAAATTTCGAACTTAATTGTATTTCCTATGTCATTCGAATGAGAAATCGAAAATTACGACGAGCGACCTCTACATATTAATATTAAAAGCTATGAACCTGAAGTTCCCAACGTTGGATGCCAACGAATTTTGAAATTCCTAGAAAGCAGAAAAAAATATTCCTACCGGTAAAATAAGGTGCCGGATAATGTGAAAATTAGAAAAAAACTCCCTCTGGATACCAGAAGCCAAGTCCCAACCACACAAATCGAAGATTCAAATTTAAGAATCCGAAAAAAAACTCGTACGCGTTTGTTCACTGCGGAAAAATTATGGAAGGTCAATTACACTTATATTGACTCAGGAAAAAATCCCCGTCACCCTACGTGCTCCGGAACTCAGACAATCCACCCACACATTTTACTGATGACATTTAAAAATCCTGGAAAAATACTCGTACACTTATGTTCACCGCAAAAAAATTAGAGAGGCTCTATAACACTTATAGTGACTCAGAAAATAATTTTTAAAATGTCACCACTGACTTCCGTGGGTGGATTGACTGAGTTCCGGAGCACGTAGGGTGACGGGGATTTTTTCCTGAGTAACTATAAGTGTAATAGACCCTCTCTTATTTGTTCGCGGTGAACAAAAGAGTACAAGTATTTTGTTCGGATTTTTCAAATGTCTGCAGTAACAAGTGTGGGTGGATTGACTGGGTTCCCGAGCACGGAGGCTGACGGGGATTTTTTTCTGAGTCACTATAAGTGTAATAGACGCTCTCTAATTTTTTCGCGGTGAACAAAAGAGTACAAGTATTTTTTCCGCATTTTGAAATGTCACCACTGGCTTCCGTGGGTGGATTGACTAGGTGCCGGAGCACGGAGGGTGACGGGGATTTTTACTGAGTTACTATAAGTGTAATATACCCTCTCAAATTTTTTTGCGGTGAACATAAGGGTACGAGTATTTTTCCAGGATTTTTAAATGTCATCAGTAAGATGTGTGGGTGGATTGACTGAGTTCCGGAGCACGTAGGGGGACGGGGATTTTTTCCTGAGTAACTATAAGTGTAATAGACCCTCTCTTATTTGTTCGCGGTGAACAAAAGAGTACAAGTATTTTGTTCGGATTTTTCAAATGTCTCCAGTAACAAGTGTGGGTGGATTGACTGGGTTCCCGAGCACGGAGGCTGACGGGGATTTTTTCCTGAGTAACTATAAGTGTAATAAACCCTCTCTAATTTTTTCGCCGTGAATAAAAGAGTACAAGTTTTTTTTTTGGATTTTTCAAATGTCAACAGTGACATTCGTGGGTGGATTGACTGGTTTTCGGAGCACAAAGTGTGATGGATATTTTTTTATGAGTTCATATAAGTGTAATTGACCTTCGATAATTTTACCGCAGTGAACAAAAGCGTACGAGTATTTTTTTCTGATTTTATAAATGTCACCAGTGACATTTGTGGGTAGATAAACTGAATTCCGGAGCACGGAGGGTGACGGGGATTTTTTTCTGAGTCACTATAAAAGTAATAGACCCTCTTCAATTCTTTCGCGGTGAACAAAAGAGTACATGCATTTTTTATGAACCTGAAGTTCTCAACGTTGGATGCCAACGAATTTTCAAATTCCTAGAGAGCAGAAAAAAATATTCCTACCGATAAAATAAGGTGCCAGATGTTGTAAAAATTAGAAAAAAACTCCCTCTGGATACCGGAAGCCAAGTCCTACCTACACAAATCAAGGATTCAAATTTGAGAATCCGAAAAAATAATCGTACGCTTTTTTTTTACTGCGGAAAAATTATGGAAGGCCTATCACACTTATGTTGACTCAGGAAAAAATCCCCGTCACCCTTCGAGCTCCGGAACCCAGTCAATCAACTCACACATAGTACTGGTGACATTTGAAAAATCCGAAAAAAATACTCGTACACAAATCAAGGGTTCAAATTTAAGAATTCGACAAAATAATCGTACGCTTTTTTTCACTGCAGAAAAATTAGAGAGGGTCTATTACACTTATAGTAACTCAGGTAAAAATCCCCGTGTCACCCTCCGTGCTCCGGAACCCCGTCAATCCATTCACAGAAGTCAATGGTGAGATTTAAAAAAGAGAGAACAATTTATTTGAGCCAAATAAATAGATTTATTTGACTGGACACAATCATTTATTCCATTGAAATATATAGTTGTTTATAGTTAACAAATCTTGGTTAAAAAAAAGTCCGAATAAAGATTTGTTAACTATAAACAAATTATTATTTCATCCAAATGAGCCGTATCTTTGTCTCAAATAAACACTAATTTGGTCCATGAAAATATGGGATTTATTTGCCTGAAACAAATCTTATTTGGCTCAAATAACCTGTTCTATAATTGTGAAATTGACGGAATTAAAAGTTTTTTGAAAATAAAAACGACGTTTAAACATCCACAACTGGTAAACTAACCGGCAGTTTTTTCTTGTTTTGAACCCAAAAAATCATTATAAAGTGTAATCGGTACGAGTCAAAGTGAAAAATTATTGCATTAAGTAAAATTAGTTTAAGTAAGAAAAATTCCTCAATCTTAGAATTTTTCTACCCATATTACCAAGACGATGAATCTTTTAAAAAATGATTGTCTTAATTCAAGGACATGTTTTCTTCTGTGTGCGATTTTTCTTTATAATTGATATCTCACGAGGTTTTCTAATTAATAACTATCTCTTTATTGAAAATTTCTTCTACACAGTCGAATTTTATACGACATCCGTTATTTCAATATATCTCCAAATTTTGCTCGTTTACACATTTTTTCATCATCCTCAAATTCTTCCTTTTCTTCGACATCTGTGTTCGCATTATCTCTGTCTTCACAACGTGAGTGTATTCAGCGATTCCATAATTTGCACCTCATATCGTAATTATTTTTATCACTTTTTAAACAGTAAAAACATTCATTAGTTAGCGGTTTAGAGTTCTCAATGACAGTCGTCAAGATTTCTTTTCTGAATTTTTCGGATTCAAAGTCGTTCTTGAATCCGATCCTTTTTCCAATGCATTGAATGTAGTATGTTACATACACTGCTGAACTAAAATCATCATTAGGTGGCTGAACTGGTCGATTCCGTCCTTTTATCATCCATCCTTTGCTTAGCAATTTCTTCATCGATGACTTAGTATCACAGTTTTAGATACTTCAAAAAAGCTTCTAACACTCGTGTTAATTTGCCTGTTCGTTCATATGGAACCAATAATTCCAAACATTCATTTTTTTGGTCCATTATCAGTAGTCACCAATGTTCGTTTTGACAAAATGGTAATAATATTGTATCTGCCAACTCTATAGATATGTAATAACAATCTTTTTCATGAATATTGATTTTTTTGCGGCCATCTTTAAAAGCATAACAACCAATATTTGTTGACAAATAACTCATATCCACTCACTCCATAATATGACTCATTGTAAATATATCGATAACATCACTGTGAACAGGTTCTTGAATGCTTATGATCCTTCTGTATTGCTTTGCTGTAAAAGTGTATTCTCCGTGTCCTATAAAGCTGTCACTTTTTGGTACAAAATACGAAATAATTACTTTTTTTGATTGTGATTTAGTGTAATATATCAAATCATCATTCATTGCTACGGTCAGCGAACGGAATATAGTATAGTGCCGGATAGCTCAACTGGTAGAGCACTCGGCGCGATACCGACATGGTCTGGATTCGATTCCCAGTTCGGGCTATCTATATTTTTCTCAATTTATCTATAAATTGTCTTATTGAGAAGGTTTGCATGTTTAGGTTTCCACTTATTAAATTGGTGGAACCAATTATTTAGTTCATCACTAAACCATTGCTCAACATTTTTAATGGTTTAACATCAATAGGAGAAAATTTATTTTTAATTTTTGTAAGCCTCAATGCATCATAATTCAAACCTGTATTTTTTTCAATGATCCTTTCATCCTTGATATTTGCACTGTCAAATGACTTCTAGTAGTTATTTTGGGGGCATTCACCCGCCATTCACATCGCATTCTTCTGTATCAACCGTCAGTAAGTGACCAAATGCGAGCGCTTTTGCCGACGATCGTTACCGAGTGCACCGACAGATGGTATTATCGTGCGGTGGATGTCAATTTGTGGTGTCAGCGGTAAATGTTACCATGAGATATCGGCGGAGGATATCAGAATGTAATATCACCCGTAGATATCAGAATGTAATATCAGCGGCTGACATTAATGACTGACATCGCCTGCGGATATGCGCACGTTTTTGCAATGATAGACTGGTTTACCATCGGCCAGTTAGGTAGACTTCATCTTTGCCACCGGTCGGTAAAACAGAGTACATGATATGAATTCTAGGATACTTTCCATTCTAGCTTATTGTTGCGTAATCGAACTATATTTAAATTCAAATATAGTTGCACTTCCGACAGATAAAGGCAGCACCTACTGGGGCTTCGTGGCTGTTAAATTTAAATTTGACTAGCGCAGTGCGACGCATGCGCTTCGATTTTTTCTGCCTCGTGTCAAGAAGACGGCTGCCATTATCTTTCGCAATATACATTCAACAGATAACACGTGTTATTCTAAATCTTATCATTTTGTGCTCATCTCAGAGTAATTAATTTAAATAATAATTTAATTAAATTCAGCATTCATCAAGCTCATTAAAACTATAATTATTTCTATAATTTTGAGCAACAGAGCTTAGAAAATAATTACAAAAAGAACTCAAGAATTTAAGTGATCGACGACCAAGTTTCTCAAGAGGTTATTCACAAGGGAGACATCACAGGTGCCCTTTTTATTAAATAATTAATTATTACCAGTGCTCAATTAAATTAAAAGACTCAATATTCTCATTAATTAATTATCATTATGCTCAATATTGCGATCAAATTAAAAATTAACTTTCGCTAAGTAGCCTCTGCAATCATGCTACCACGTGTTCAACAAATAAATTCAATTCAGTGCAATTTATTATAAACTCATTTAAATCAATTATATTAAGTGATCATAAATATTATAAACTCAATAATCTCATTTATTTATGCATTGGTGCTATTAAAAATAGTGATTCAAGTGTTCAATTATAAACTTCACTCGGTAACCTCTGATTTCATGTTACTGTTTTCCATGACATTTTTTACAATTAAATCAGTGTTTAACTAAATTCAAACTATTTACTTTAATTATTTAAATCAATTACTCGAGCTCAATTTTATAATTTGCATTCAATTAATTACGTATTCATAAGCTCAGACAATTAACAGTATTAAATAATCAAATCAAGGATTTAATTGTGTAACCCAGTGTTATTATGTGCTGTGACAAATAAAAATATTGTTATATTTTTTAATATGCGTATTTTCCCAATATCCCAACCACCAACCAGTCCTGGTATGTATTTATTTAATTATTATTACAACACACATATATATATATACAGAATTTAAGGATGGGGAGCTATAATCTAAGGAGAGTAACCTAGAATTCATATGCAAACCATATTTAACGAAAATCTATATATTCAAACCACAATTAGTCTGAGTATTTGCAAGAAGGAATGTCTTTTGCTTGAAAAAGTGCCATCTAGTTTCTTCCAACATTTTTTTTTTTCTACTATTTGCGTATCTTTTTCGTGGGTGGGTAGAATTCCCCCAAAAGAGCAAAACTCCGAGGGTGGGTAGAATTCCCTCGAAAGAGCAAAACTCCGAATGCAACTTTTACCAACATTACGGGAGGGTATGGTAGTTTTGAGATTATGCAATAGATGGCGACATAGATATCCTTTTTCGAATTATTGTTCTATCATTCAATTTGAAATGTCAGCCTGGTCAAAGTGTCAAAATATAATATTAAATCATTCGAGTAAAAAGAGCTACAAGGTTAAGCTGAAGGGGCCAAATACTTTCATACCCTAATTATTAATAACGGTATGAAAATCAACAGCCAGCCGATTGAGCGAAATAAGTAAAGATTCATCAGAATAATGAACTCGTTACTTATACATATATATGTTTGAATTCATGGCTCGATTAGCGTGGAAACGGTAACTGTATATATAAGAACAAATAAAGTAGTATATGCGAATTTTCGTCTGAGAATTTTTTTTTTAATTCCTAGAGCACCCTCAGAGACTATGTGAGCTAAAAAGTCAAGACCAGAAGCCCAGTATATTTTTACACACGTTGAGACAATTTTCTTTGCCCGTTTGGTATGAAACGGGCAATGCATAAAATTAAGTCAATGCACAATATATGCCTATATATTTTTTAATTAATTCCTAGATGTCCCGTCGAGACTATGTAAGGTAAAAAGTCGAGAACGGAAGCCTAGTGCATTTTCACACTTGTTGAGATGTTTTGTTCTTGATGAGTGTACAGTTTTAAATTTTACCGGAATACATCAGTTCTGAAGCAAAGCGCTGAGCATTAATATGTGTAGTTTGCTACCGCATAGACTTTACTTCGGATCAAGTGTAGTGGCAGGTCCATATACGTTTACGATAGGAACCGAAGATAACCGTATGATATTATATATCGAAATAAACTATACAATCTAACGAACGTTTTATTGGGACATGAGTAAACACCTAAAATTCCTACAGTAAAAGAGAGTTTATCAAAAGTCATTTAGTTAGTTGAGCATTAAACAAAAAGTTTTAAAAAAACGGTATGTAATTTTGACTATTGAAATATTATTCGCTTGCATTTTTTATTATAATCAAATATTTACAACGCTCAAATTGCATTCAACAAAATTTATAAATTAATTTTTTTTCATATTGTTCTGAGTCGTGTGCTCAATTGTTCTATCCATCTAAATACATATACTTATCCTCTAAATATAAATCGAATATTTTTTTTATTATTAAAGTACTTGTAGTATATTTCGTTATATTATTTTTAACGAATAATTTTTACATTTTAGAATGAATTATGGCTGATTGGTTTCTAAATAAAGTGTATGATAGCACTGACAACTTTGGTCGTGATTTGGACCAATATGAAGCTGAAACTAATTTTCATTTAAAAATCTTTCAATCAAGATCTATTGAGACTTTTCGTAAAAGGAGGAAAATAGCTGATACGTTTTCTGGAATTAAGTATTACGAATGCTACTTGAACTGTGCGACAGTAACAGGAAGTAACACTGATCGGTGCGTAATATTTGTCATCAATTATATTATAATCTTCCATAACCAAAAATTCCTATCGAAGTTATTCAAAGGCGACGAAAACCGCATAGAATCCTACTCGAATCAAAAAAGCAAATTTGGATTTAAGTCTCAAAGGTCTCAATGAGGTTTTTGTGGATCAATTTAGAATTTGAACATTGACAACAGTATAGAAAGTTATCTTAGTGTAGTCCTCAAAGTAGAAGTTACGACCAATTTTACCACTTTAAGGACTAAACTGAAATAACATAATATCGATTAGAGCCTCAAAATATTCAAAACATACAGGAATAATTTTATCCGCATTTAAACCTCAAAATTCTTATTCGATGTATTCTCTCTCCCCCCTTTTCTTTATCTAAAATTTTTTTAAATCCAAAGTATAACTTTTCATTCGTTGAGTATTTTGAAATCTTAGTTATAATTTTAAATCAATAAATTATTAGCATTTAGACCTCATAGTTTTCGTTGAGGATTTTGAGTACTAAAGTAGAGCTACTTTCTGGGCAGCAAATAAAACATTAAAGGAATTGAGGCTTTTGAGGACAAAACTAGAATTTGTTTTTCGACTCAGGTATAGTGTATTGGTTTCTATGCGGTTTTCGTCGCATTCGAGTTGATTCTATGGGAATTTTTGGATATGGACTACTATAATGATTTGTTACGATATTGTGGTCGGGAAAACGACAATTTTTTCCGTGTTATAAATAGGCCATCAATTTTTTTTTTGGGGGGGGAAACGAAAACCTAACTTTTCGATATTTCTTGTTTGCAGAGCGGGAAAATCTTGTCCAGCCTATTTAGTTGGCAGATTAGATCCGAAAAATTCAAAATTTTGTATAAGAAAATGGACTCATACGCATAATCATTTTCCATATGAAATAATGGTAAGTTTTTTTCAACTCTTTACTAACATTTTTCATCTATAACAAAGAGTTTATCCTAAAATTTATTCTATTATGGCAATATTAAAATCCTCAGAACAGATACAAAAGTTATTGATTTAAATAAAACATAAAATGTTTGTTTTTAAGTTTATTTTTCTAAAATTCGGCTGTATTTTAAACTATCATCATAATTACGTTCAATGATTTAAGCTTGGTCTGTTTATTTATTAATGTAAACGCATGAATATACATATATGAGTTATATTCCTGCTTAGAATATCTTCGAAAATCTGATAGAATATCATGAATTTTACTAAGGATTTTACAAGGATGAATAAGTTTTATAAGAAATTTTTTAATTAATACGTCATTGCAGTCTTTATCAGTACTAATCTGACTAAAAACTCTAGTTGAATCTGATTGAAAAATCCAATCAGATTTTATTGGAAATATGATCAATATTAAATTATTGTATCCTGATTGCATCCGATTTGAATATTTTAATTGGATTCAATTAGAAAAATGATCGGTAAAAAATTAATATTTTCGATTTCAATCCAATTTCAGTTTTTTTCTTTATCAAGATATATGTAAATCAATAGACTTTCATAGATTTCAATTTAGGACATAGAGACCATTCTTTGAGTACGTTCGCACTTACGAGATTAAAGGAGGGGTCATTTCCTACGACAAGGGGGCCGGGGGATCGGGGGTTCTATGGAAACTCGACATTCGCAACTCATGAAACAATTTTGCTAATTTTTCTCTTGGTTTTTTTTAATTCTATTTTTTTGTTACGCTAAAAAGTCGTGATACTGGAGTTAGCTGACGTCTTATAATTATTTTTTTTCTAAAGGGTAAATAATCGAAAAAAAACCAATTTAAAAATTACACCGGGTTTTTTGAATTTTCTACATGTGCTTGTTTTTTTTTTTTTTGTTGCCTCTGGGTGGAAAGCGTCAACTTTTGTCCCACTGTGCAAAACGAAGTTGTCACTTTCCGCCTCCGTCAAGGAGAAAAATAGTATATTACACACCCTCGGTTGACGCTTTCCGCCCGGAGAAAAGAAAAAAAAATTTGTTCAATCTGATCATAAGTTTACTTTATTAAAATCTTGATACGATTATTTTCCATAATGATACAGCCTTCCAAAAAACACTAATATATTTTTAAAATCTTTCTGTTCCTTTAAATTTTATCATTAGTATATGAAAACATTATATAACTTAAAAAAAACCATCCTTACGTACAAATGAACGATTACACTACGACAACTATCTTATATTGAATATTTCGCTTTTTCCTTTTCAGGATTCTAACAAAGAAATAACATGGGTGGAGAGAATGAGCAAAGAAAACAAGAGGAAACGAAAAAAAGATGAATCTTTAGAGGCAGAAGTGACTAATGATTTATTTAAAAAAATTAAAATTGAAAGTTTTAAAGACCCAAGAAATCAGAAAAAAAAATTGATTTGCTCACAGAGTACCTTGGTAAAATAAAAAAAATTAATAATTCTGAATCTGAATCAGAGATGTCTAGATGATAGTAATTATAAAATAACTGTGAAAGATAGTGGTATTAAATGTAGATATGGAGAAAAGAATGAAAAACAAGGTGTTTGTGATTATGATGATATGTGAAATGAATATGAGAAAAATCCAGTGTTGACTTTGCTAATAAATTAAATTTCTATTTCATTAAGTAGTCAATTATTTATTGAAGAAAATTTAACCTACTTAGCATTAGTGACTTTAATCTTATTAAAAAAGCTGATTTAAAATGATTATAACTATAATTATTTTTGATGATGCAATAATTTTAAATCTATTTTCTTATGGACTTTTAATATTGTAAATTATTTCAAATCATTTTTTTAATCAGGATAATAACCCATATAAAAATCGTGTTCAAGGCTTCAGCAAGCCTGATCTCAAGTTCGGTAGACGTTAGTGTCTTTTCCTACTTATGTGTCTTGCTGCAGATACTTGTGGTTACATTTCAATAGCAAATCTAATGCAAGCCTCACACAAGAAATTGGTGCCAGATTATAACTAAATTCTGCAGCACGACTATTATAGTTGAAAATAGTTGCGCCTGGTTTGCTCGAGATCTGTTTAAGGCTCAAAGTTGACCTTGAGACTTGAGCAGATTATAAGCAACCCTGGCGGTTTAGAATCACGGTGAAAACACGGTGGGTTTTTTCCATTTTATCACTGTGATTACGCAGTGTATCCATCGTGATTCTACAGTGGCTTTACCACCGTGTATACACGGTGTTTCCACTGTGATTACGCGGTGAATACAACCTGGAACCACGGTGGTGAAATGGCACAAAGCCACCGTGGAATCACGGTAGATACACCGCGTAATCATAGTGGAAACACCGTGTATACATGGTAGTAAAGCCACCATGGAATCACGGTGGATACACCGCGTATTTACAGTGGATACACTGTGTATACACGGTGGTAAAATGGAACAAACTCATCGTGTAACCACGGTGGATCCACGGTGTTTACACTTCCACGGTGTTTCCACCGTGATTAAAATCTGCGAGGGAAGTCATATGTAAGTACCTGCCGTAAGTTACTGGTGCAAAAAATGTGTCAGAAACTTTTCAATTATACTGCATCTAAGATATCTTCAATATTCTTGTATATAATACCTTAAGCAAATCATTCACAAGTCTTGATGACTACTTTCTGCTACATGATATTGCGCAAGACCCATGCATAGAAAAAGACACTAGGGGTTTTGCTCAAGGCACTGGCACCAGAATCTTGCTCACATATGTGTAACTTGGGAATATCAGATTTTAACTACCTTCAAAAAATAACCTTGAGCTTATAGGTTATTGTGGAAAAAAAATCTAAAAAACGGTAGATTCTGTGAGACAACCCTAAAACTATATGCTGTTTTCGAGCTCGGAAAGCAGTGCATTTTTTAAAGTAAATGATAATGTCTATTGGGTATTAAATTATAAATTTTTTTTATTATCTGAATATGTTCTTAGCTTATACAGATTCTGCTTGGACAAACAAATGTTATGTGATATAAAACCATATATAATCAGATATAGGTCTATACATAATTAGTTCTTATTAGACATGACTGATACAAACCCATATGTAATTAGATATAGGGCAATATATAATTAGATCTGATCAGGCATGGCTAACATAAATTCATGTATAGTCGTGCATAAGTTTATATATGAGTGGATCTGGTCAGACATGACTGATATAAACTTATATGTAGTTATATATGTCGATGTATGATTAGATCTCATTAGACTATTGATATGGAACTTATAAATATGTAATTATGTATATATACATATATATATTTATATATATATATGTATATGTATATGTATATGTAATATATAAATATATATATACATATATATATGTATATGTATATGTAATATATAAATATATATATACATATATATATTTAGCGGTTAAGTGTAAAATTTACATACAATAAATAAATTATTTAAACCAACTAATAATGTTAAATAAATGATTTATTTAACCAACGTATTTAACACGGTAAAATTTGAGAATACAATGGAAATGCTTAGATGCGTGTGTGCAGTTCAGCAGTATAATTTATTGTGTCTCTACGAATGAGGTAGAGACGGGATATGGAAAAATCGATGTTCGGCGTAGATTGCCGAAATTAATCGATCGTAATTATTGTAGCAACGCTACAGAACTCCCTTTGTTTTTTTTTATTTTTTTTTTTTTTATTTAATACATGATAATTAAAGTACTTGAATATTTACAAATGATATGAATAAATGAATAAGTAAATGAATGAGTATAATACAGTGATGAATTCTTACTTTGTAAAATAATAGTTTTATGGAAAAAAAATTAAATCGTGTCAATTCTTAAATGTTAAACCGGACTCGGCGTTTTTGGGTCTCGGTTGCTGTGTTATTCGGCTAGGAGTTTATTATCGTCATCGTCGCATCGATTGGATTTGCCTCGTAAACTGGCTTCAATCTGTCCACTGAAATAGCGATTTGTCGTCCACGAAAATCGACGATGGAGTATTTATCGTGTCGAGTTATTACACGATATGGACCTTCGTACGGCACTGAAAAAGATGGTCCGACCTGGTCATTTCGCACCAGTACGTGACTGCACGTACTAAGGTTCCTGAAACAGAAAACAGAATGCTTGCCGTGACGCGACATTTCGGCCGTTGCTAATGAGTTAAAATGACGTTTTGAGTATAGATAGATAGATAGATAGATAGATAGATAGATAGATAGATAGATAGATAGATAGATAGATAGATAGATAGATAGATAGATAGATAGATAGATAGATAGATAGATAGATAGATAGATAGATAGATAGATAGATAGATAGATAGATAGATAGATAGATAGATAGATAGATAGATAGATAGATAGATAGATAGATAGATAGATAGATAGATAGATAGATAGATAGATAGATAGATAGATAGATAGATAGATAGATAGATAGATAGATAGATAGATAGATAGATAGATAGATAGATAGATAGATAGATAGATAGATAGATAGATAGATAGATAGATAGATAGATAGATAGATAGATAGATAGATAGATAGATAGATAGATAGATAGATAGATAGATAGATAGATAGATAGATAGATAGATAGATAGATAGATAGATAGATAGATAGATAGATAGATAGATAGATAGATAGATAGATAGATAGATAGATAGATAGATAGATAGATAGATAGATAGATAGATAGATAGATAGATAGATAGATAGATAGATAGATAGATAGATAGATAGATAGATAGATAGATAGATAGATAGATAGATAGATAGATAGATAGATAGATAGATAGATAGATAGATAGATAGATAGATAGATAGATAGATAGATAGATAGATAGATAGATAGATAGATAGATAGATAGATAGATAGATAGATAGATAGATAGATAGATAGATAGATAGATAGATAGATAGATAGATAGATAGATAGATAGATAGATAGATAGATAGATAGATAGATAGATAGATAGATAGATAGATAGATAGATAGATAGATAGATAGATAGATAGATAGATAGATAGATAGATAGATAGATAGATAGATAGATAGATAGATAGATAGATAGATAGATAGATAGATAGATAGATAGATAGATAGATAGATAGATAGATAGATAGATAGATAGATAGATAGATAGATAGATAGATAGATAGATAGATAGATAGATAGATAGATAGATAGATAGATAGATAGATAGATAGATAGATAGATAGATAGATAGATAGATAGATAGATAGATAGATAGATAGATAGATAGATAGATAGATAGATAGATAGATAGATAGATAGATAGATAGATAGATAGATAGATAGATAGATAGATAGATAGATAGATAGATAGATAGATAGATAGATAGATAGATAGATAGATAGATAGATAGATAGATAGATAGATAGATAGATAGATAGATAGATAGATAGATAGATAGATAGATAGATAGATAGATAGATAGATAGATAGATAGATAGATAGATAGATAGATAGATAGATAGATAGATAGATAGATAGATAGATAGATAGATAGATAGATAGATAGATAGATAGATAGATAGATAGATAGATAGATAGATAGATAGATAGATAGATAGATAGATAGATAGATAGATAGATAGATAGATAGATAGATAGATAGATAGATAGATAGATAGATAGATAGATAGATAGATAGATAGATAGATAGATAGATAGATAGATAGATAGATAGATAGATAGATAGATAGATAGATAGATAGATAGATAGATAGATAGATAGATAGATAGATAGATAGATAGATAGATAGATAGATAGATAGATAGATAGATAGATAGATAGATAGATAGATAGATAGATAGATAGATAGATAGATAGATAGATAGATAGATAGATAGATAGATAGATAGATAGATAGATAGATAGATAGATAGATAGATAGATAGATAGATAGATAGATAGATAGATAGATAGATAGATAGATAGATAGATAGATAGATAGATAGATAGATAGATAGATAGATAGATAGATAGATAGATAGATAGATAGATAGATAGATAGATAGATAGATAGATAGATAGATAGATAGATAGATAGATAGATAGATAGATAGATAGATAGATAGATAGATAGATAGATAGATAGATAGATAGATAGATAGATAGATAGATAGATAGATAGATAGATAGATAGATAGATAGATAGATAGATAGATAGATAGATAGATAGATAGATAGATAGATAGATAGATAGATAGATAGATAGATAGATAGATAGATAGATAGATAGATAGATAGATAGATAGATAGATAGATAGATAGATAGATAGATAGATAGATAGATAGATAGATAGATAGATAGATAGATAGATAGATAGATAGATAGATAGATAGATAGATAGATAGATAGATAGATAGATAGATAGATAGATAGATAGATAGATAGATAGATAGATAGATAGATAGATAGATAGATAGATAGATAGATAGATAGATAGATAGATAGATAGATAGATAGATAGATAGATAGATAGATAGATAGATAGATAGATAGATAGATAGATAGATAGATAGATAGATAGATAGATAGATAGATAGATAGATAGATAGATAGATAGATAGATAGATAGATAGATAGATAGATAGATAGATAGATAGATAGATAGATAGATAGATAGATAGATAGATAGATAGATAGATAGATAGATAGATAGATAGATAGATAGATAGATAGATAGATAGATAGATAGATAGATAGATAGATAGATAGATAGATAGATAGATAGATAGATAGATAGATAGATAGATAGATAGATAGATAGATAGATAGATAGATAGATAGATAGATAGATAGATAGATAGATAGATAGATAGATAGATAGATAGATAGATAGATAGATAGATAGATAGATAGATAGATAGATAGATAGATAGATAGATAGATAGATAGATAGATAGATAGATAGATAGATAGATAGATAGATAGATAGATAGATAGATAGATAGATAGATAGATAGATAGATAGATAGATAGATAGATAGATAGATAGATAGATAGATAGATAGATAGATAGATAGATAGATAGATAGATAGATAGATAGATAGATAGATAGATAGATAGATAGATAGATAGATAGATAGATAGATAGATAGATAGATAGATAGATAGATAGATAGATAGATAGATAGATAGATAGATAGATAGATAGATAGATAGATAGATAGATAGATAGATAGATAGATAGATAGATAGATAGATAGATAGATAGATAGATAGATAGATAGATAGATAGATAGATAGATAGATAGATAGATAGATAGATAGATAGATAGATAGATAGATAGATAGATAGATAGATAGATAGATAGATAGATAGATAGATAGATAGATAGATAGATAGATAGATAGATAGATAGATAGATAGATAGATAGATAGATAGATAGATAGATAGATAGATAGATAGATAGATAGATAGATAGATAGATAGATAGATAGATAGATAGATAGATAGATAGATAGATAGATAGATAGATAGATAGATAGATAGATAGATAGATAGATAGATAGATAGATAGATAGATAGATAGATAGATAGATAGATAGATAGATAGATAGATAGATAGATAGATAGATAGATAGATAGATAGATAGATAGATAGATAGATAGATAGATAGATAGATAGATAGATAGATAGATAGATAGATAGATAGATAGATAGATAGATAGATAGATAGATAGATAGATAGATAGATAGATAGATAGATAGATAGATAGATAGATAGATAGATAGATAGATAGATAGATAGATAGATAGATAGATAGATAGATAGATAGATAGATAGATAGATAGATAGATAGATAGATAGATAGATAGATAGATAGATAGATAGATAGATAGATAGATAGATAGATAGATAGATAGATAGATAGATAGATAGATAGATAGATAGATAGATAGATAGATAGATAGATAGATAGATAGATAGATAGATAGATAGATAGATAGATAGATAGATAGATAGATAGATAGATAGATAGATAGATAGATAGATAGATAGATAGATAGATAGATAGATAGATAGATAGATAGATAGATAGATAGATAGATAGATAGATAGATAGATAGATAGATAGATAGATAGATAGATAGATAGATAGATAGATAGATAGATAGATAGATAGATAGATAGATAGATAGATAGATAGATAGATAGATAGATAGATAGATAGATAGATAGATAGATAGATAGATAGATAGATAGATAGATAGATAGATAGATAGATAGATAGATAGATAGATAGATAGATAGATAGATAGATAGATAGATAGATAGATAGATAGATAGATAGATAGATAGATAGATAGATAGATAGATAGATAGATAGATAGATAGATAGATAGATAGATAGATAGATAGATAGATAGATAGATAGATAGATAGATAGATAGATAGATAGATAGATAGATAGATAGATAGATAGATAGATAGATAGATAGATAGATAGATAGATAGATAGATAGATAGATAGATAGATAGATAGATAGATAGATAGATAGATAGATAGATAGATAGATAGATAGATAGATAGATAGATAGATAGATAGATAGATAGATAGATAGATAGATAGATAGATAGATAGATAGATAGATAGATAGATAGATAGATAGATAGATAGATAGATAGATAGATAGATAGATAGATAGATAGATAGATAGATAGATAGATAGATAGATAGATAGATAGATAGATAGATAGATAGATAGATAGATAGATAGATAGATAGATAGATAGATAGATAGATAGATAGATAGATAGATAGATAGATAATTTAGCGAGTAAGTTACCTTGTGCCTTGCGTTTCTGTAACTTTCTTACCAAATCGGAATGGTATGATTCGCTAAAATTATTCGTGTCGTTTAACAAATCACACACAGATATTTTTTGGGGGCCTCTTTTATCTATTCAATAACTCTCGTGATATTCGAAAAGAGGTTGAAAAGTGTCTAAATATTTATCTGGCAGATACCTCATTACAACCATATAACCTTCGGCAATGAGCTCAGAAGGAAGAAAAGCAACAATCATTAATCGACCCCAGTGATATCTTGCTTCATCATTATCTTTAATTTTTTTCTACACGCCAAGTTTTTGGGCGTTCTTTTGAATTGCCTAATATCAAATATATATTAAAACACAATTTTATAGTTGCTTTTGTTCATGAAAATGATTGCTAATTGGTTTTCAATACGGAGTCGAAAAATAATTCCGGATTTTGAGCTCAAAAGTGGATTTTGGACTCATTTAGGTCTTATTTGGCAGTTTTTGTTCGATAAGTCTTAACTTAGCCTCAACAGCTTAACTAATTGATTGTCTCATTTTGCCCTCAACGTGAATATAATTACATGAGGACAAAATCCGTTTAAAACGGGGACTTAAAAATAATTTTAGCTTTATTTATTATTGAAGGCAAAATGAGTTTGAAATGGAACTTAGAAAACAGACTTGGACTTAGACTCGAGTCATGCATTGACGAGAATTTTTTGTTATATTGAAGTTAATGTACTAATTAAATTCATGATACTATTTACAAGAAAATATAGTATATATCACAAGTTACCTAGCCGTGATGAAAAAAACAGCCTTTGATTTGAGCCAGTGGCATACAGTGCCTAATCGCATTACGCATTCCTTGTCTAAAGTCAGTCATGACATTAGAAAAGTCTTTAAATTTATCGAAGATTATATCAGAAACGGTCTTGTACGTATCTTCAGTTTTATAACTCATGAGTACCCATGCAATATGGAAAACCTTGAAAAAAATTTACATTTTAAGTTACGGTTGATATAAATAATCACGTGTAAAAATTGTTGATAAAGTTTAATTTAGAAGAACAAATTGAAAATAAGAATTTTAACATAAAAAAAATTTTAATTGCCTACATTCAATTGATATGCAATCTAAATTATTAGCAAATTACAAAAATGCAATGGCAGTCATTGCTGTAAAAAAATAAAATACTACATTTATACTGTCAAAAAATTAGAGTGAGTTCGGAGATGATATGGATTTCATTTAAATCCGAATTTACTCCGTCTCTCAGAGTTCGGGAGTTTTTAAAACATCACTTCGCATAGATAGTAAATAGTTCGTTTTTTTTTTTAGCGAAGTTCTTTCTGAGTAATGGAGATTTTACTTTAATTTATATTCACTTTAAAGCAGAGTTTAAATATTTAAACAAACTGCCCTTCGAAGTGCATTTCACCCTGAAAAGATTAAAAAACTAAAAAATCCGCTCCAAATTCACTCCGGATTTCATTTGTATTTATTTTAAAACTTTTCAACAGTATAAAAAACTAATTTCTGTAAAGAAATGTTAATTTATTGTAAATAAATTAATACCCTGCTCAAAAAATCCGATAGATTCTTATAGCTATATGTATAAGGCCCTATACTTAACTATCGCACTTCTCATAGAACTCTTTCATTCTTATAAAATCTCTATGGGAATTCATGAGAATCCATTAGATTCTATGAGATTTTCTAAACAGGTTAGTTTCTAAAATTGATGGAGTTCTAAAAGTATTAGACATGAATAAAATTGTATAGATGAGAGATGAAATTCTGCGATGGAAAGTGCTTAATCATTTTTACACCTGATGCACAGGTAACTAGTTATTAGTAAAAAAAAATTAGATTTTCAAAAGCACACTTGAGCGAAAAAAGTTGAGTAAGAAAGAAACAAATATTTATAGTCAGCCTGTCTGTTCTAAAATTCGGTTTTCAAGCAATTGTTTATTACCCGTGTATCAGGTTCAAACATAATAAGCAACATTTTTTTTCAAGATATTATCCTTTGTATCTTTTCACATTTGTCCGTTACTAACCCTGATTAGGAAATAAGGTTAATGACGATTAAAAATGTTTTAATCCTTTTGAATCGGCATGAATCGTCAATTGATGATTAAAGATGGTTAAAAACGATTTGAGATTTTAATCGTGATTAATAGTTTTTAATCGTAAAATAATAAATCGTCTTTTGACGATTAGAGATGATTTAATGTGAAAAACCATGATGATTATGACTGTTAATGATTAATGACGATTAAATTTTTATAGGGTTATACTCAATAATACGATCGTGAATAACTAAACAGTGAGCAGTTGTGTTAGGTGGAAACGGAACTGCTGACTCAAATTCTAAACGTATGTCTACCGGTCCAGACTTGATCGCTTCGTTTTACTTAGAGCAGTCAATAACGCACAGTGGCGCGTTATCTAAAAATTTTTTCTTTGACAGCAGTGGTTCGGCTTCTTTATCGTAGTATGAAGACTGAAAATCTGTGTACATACTATACAATAGCGCATACTGATTTTGGTCAATCATTAAATTAAGATCTCCATAAGGATAGTTCTGTGAATTTAAAAATAATTTTATATATCTTATGCTACAGTGGTCATATCGACTAGCATTTTTTCTCGCATCATTTTTTCTTGCTAATTGAAAACCAAGCACTACATAGCGTGGTTTTTCAAGCTGAGTTGATGTTTTGACAGCCCAGATATGTCTTGGTGATGCAGGTAAAAGTGTATATTCATACAACTCCCAGGTTCGGAAACTAATAGGGATAGATGGATCACCAGTAATATAATTTAACACTTGAATTCTTTCTTTATCTGATAATGTGACGTATGAAACTATCCATTTTTTGTATAGTAATTTTATCATTTTCAGCTGCGGCTCCTTCTGCTGGATTCTGTATGTGTTGCGTAATTATCAAATGTTCGCGCCAGAACAGTTGATAACTCCACGCTCTACTCTACCAGAGGTGCTGGTATCGACGCGCCCTCTGCTACTCGGAACTTCAACTCGATAGCCAGCTACACGGCAACCACCACTTTTTACAACACATGTTGTAATACACCACGTGTTATTAAATAACAAGGCAATAAAATCATAAATCCAGCTAAATCGTGCTAATTAATAAATATCAGGAGATCAATTTAGTTTAGTTCATCTCGCTGATTCATCACGTAATTTATCATGCTCATCTTTTTGTAAATCTCATATTCTTTAAATTATAAATTACTGTGATCATGTTGTTAACCGCGTGCTAACCTATCCTTGACGGCTATATCTATATAAAAATATATACACTCGCTATCACATGACTTTGCAGTCACAAATAATTAATTTTCAAATCACATCCACATTCTAATTATCATTTACTTATTGCTCATCACTAAAATATTCTACTTGTGCTCGATGCTAGCTGGTATGGTTGATGTCACCGGTCAATCCATCCAGTTATGCAGTTAATCTCTAAAATAAATACCAAATATTATTTGTGATTGCAAATCATTCAGTTTACGACAAGACTTGGCACTCGTCTCGTCTCTATAAATTCTTGCTCGGTTCAAAAGTACATGTAACATGTCACATAAAATTTATCATGATTGATACTTTCATTATACAATAATTGTTATAGCTGTGCATTCTCAATTGTTAATTTTTTATTTCGTCTCTGCGCTCAATGTATAACTATTAATTCACGCGTATGGTGCCGTGTAATTTTGTAAAACTCAAATGAAATCTATTTCATGTAAAAATGTGTTTGTTTACTGATCTCGTGCTCAGCAATGTACTCGATACTACTATCTGTGATACTTTTATTAAATATGGACAACACGCCAAAATAAGTGACTTATTATTTCTTCCACCATCCCGATCCAGCACAAAGAAACAGCGTAAAAGTGATCACAGAATGAACTCGTAATTTCATGATCGTGCAGAACTCTAATTGTGTAATTATTCATCAGATTCAATGACGAAGGTCGACGATCAAGACCCCGCTGGAGACGGAGGCTCCACTACGGAGACGACTCCACCTCATCCTCTTACTCCAACCATCGTCATCCAGACGATGACCTTCACCACACTCAAACCGGGATTCTACCAGCTGGTAATCCCAGCGACTCAGAGGTCACCGACGTAGAGACTCGGAAGGACCCCGCACTCGAAGCTCAGGATTCCAAGAGACGCACTCGCAGGAAGTCCACCAAGGGCTGTGAACTCGAGCTCAAAATCAGCAGTCAGTTGTCCAGATTGAAGTTGATCTCAGACACTGAGGCTCTTTCAGCATCACTCACCGTCGCTGAAGGTGCTGCAGCGCTCAAAGCTCGACTCGAAATCCTCACCCAAGAATGGCAGCAATTCTCAGTCGTCCAAGATTATCTGGGAGTCAGCTCAACAGAGGAATTTCTCCAGCACTCGTACATCAAGGATGGCATCTTTGATGTAGCATACAAATCATACCTGGGAGCTCGCACTCGCCTGTCCACACTCATCCACGCACTTGACACTCCTGCTCAACCCACTCAAGCTCAGAAGTCGACTCAACGTTCACACAGTAATGTCACTCTAGCTCCACTCAATATCACTCCATTCTCTGGTGACTATGCAAAGTGGCCAGAGTTCAGGGACATGTTCAAGTCCGTCGTGATCAATCGTGAGGGCTTGGAGGACGTCGAACGTCTTCACTATTTGAAGACATACCTGACAGGTCAAGCAGCTCAAGCAATCGCCAACACACCCATGTGTAACGAGAGCTTCGCACTCGCCTGGGGTGCTATCTGCAAACGATACGAGGTACATCGACTACTCATCGGAGCTCAACTCGACAAGCTGGTCAACCTTCCAGCACTCACATCACGCTCATCCAAACAGCTCTACTCACTCGTTGATCGAACTAGCGAAGCGATGTTGAGAGTACGCCTTAGTTCCGTCAACTGAAGTTTGCACTCAGAAATATTTCAGGTTGAAGTTGAGTCAAAACGACTCTAACAACCTATATAACGTTCAAAGGAGTGAATGTAGCAAAAAATGTTAAGAGACCTTTTTTGTAAAACATTAAATTTTCTTCAAAAATATGTATCTTGACTCAAAAAAATTTTGATATTTCTAGCAGTTACGAAAATTCAAAATAGAAACAAAGAATTCAAAAAATAAACCAATGTTTAAGGCACGGTTACAAGTAAACGGCTCGTTTTACGTCAATTTACTTCGAGATTTTTTGTAGGGAATCCAATTTCCTTCAAGAATATACATTGCTCAAATTTTTCAGATAAATAATTTACGAGTTTTGGGTAACAAATGAAATTTCTGTCAAAAAACAAATAGTCGTAACGATACACCTCTTAATATTAATATTAAGGGCTCAAACTTGCACAATAACTTTTTTTGGTCATCAGGGATAATATTTTCACAGTATCGAAAGAAAAACAAATAGTCGATTTTTTTGGCCCAGTCTAATATACATATTCTGTTTTCGGCGATTCTTGATAGATACCCCTGATGTTTTTGGGACCTAGTTTAGCTCCGAGGGCCGTTGTGTACCTCTGTATCGGTATTTCATCAAATGCGTCAAGTATAAATGGTGACACGCGTTTTGATCCCCAGACAAAATATCCCCACAACAAAATATTCCCAAGACAAAATATCCCCAGTCAGAATATTCTCACGACAAAATAAAAAAAAAAAACAATGTATCAGGATACGTTATCTCGTATATAATTTGATTTATTGAGGAAAAAGTATTATTATTTTTTGTTATGATTTTTATTCAATATTTAAATATTGTGATAAGCTTATAAATAAAAATTGTATTAAATTTTATTTTGTTCAATCAAAACATTTACCTAAATATATCAATTTAATAATTTTCATCATAGAGTCAATTTTTGATACAATATTAAATTCATATAAGTTATTCCATTAATTTAATTTTCGCGCGAAACTCTCGTCTATTGAAGTTCCATCTAGTATTTAATTGTTGACTTATATTTTGTTGTGGTTATGGTTTCTTATCTCAGGTATTTTATACATATATGTTTAAATAATTAATAACTAATTAATTATAAGGATGAGAGGATCTGGTATGTGTGAATTGGTCGAGTAGTAATAATTTTATTTAACACTGAATTTGCGTAAATATTATCAATAAATATTTTATTGACACTATATACAATTTATGAGAATTGATGAGCATAAGAAAACACTAATTTTATTGTTTTTAGTATTTATTTAGATTAATTATCACTCGCGTGCCACACGTGGCTAATATGGCGTCGCGGCGGGAATAATACCGGTATACGCGGTAGAAGCTAAATTAATTTAATGAACTGAGATTTAAAATGAGATCAAAATAATATGAGAAATAATTACAGATAATTATTTTAAGCAATATGAGACGAATTATTAAATGAGATCGTAACTGATTACTGAAAAACACTGAGATTAAGAAATGCACGAGGCGTCAGCCATGAGAACACTTTAAGCAATAAGAGAGAGTGAGAGCGTTGATTGTGTGAGAGAGCGCGAACATCCGTCTTCTTCATCCCCACTATGTGGCGAGAATGCGACTAGCGGAGCCGCCTATGATTGATTGGTGATCGACTGTATTATCGATCACTTATCCACCGTGAGAATAATGATGAGAGTGCGGGAGATTTGAACAATCATACATATAGTTGACGCTTCGCTTGGTTGCTTACATTAATATTTTGGCTTGTAATATAATAAATCATTAATTATTATTGATAATCAACCAGTTACTTGTTTTATCAATAGCAAAATGCCTTTAAAATTTGTGATGTCCCAAAAAGGTAATAATTTATTATTATATGAGGGATATTTATATTCCCGAAAAAAAGTTAATAAAAATTCAATCTCGTGGCGTTGTGCTTCTAATGTTCAATGCAATGTACTAATACACACAGATACTGAAAAAAAAACAGGTTTGTTATTATTTTTAAATTAATGGTTTTATATCGATTGAGTAATTTATTTATTTTTATTGATATATGTATATTGACATCTGTCAGATGTTACTTGATATATTTATAATAATAATATTTGTTTTATATAGGCAATATAGTGGCGTGATACCAATCTACGAACATGCTGGAGATCCTGCTTTAATCGGAACTAAAATTATAAAAAATAAAATAATGAAACAGTCTAAAAAAAATGACGCAAAACCTGTCAATATCGTGTCAAATGCATTACGTGGTGTTTTATCACCCGTTTCCGCTTTATTGCCCAAACCTATATCACTCGCCTGGACTGTTAATCGTCTTCGAGAGATTAAAAATCCGCAGATGATTGACCCTCCGTCTCGAGAGGAACTTGAATTGCCAGATGTTTTTGAATCTACAAAAAATGGAGAATTATTCTTACTACATAATAGTGGTGGCAATAAAAAACGAGTTTTAGTGTTCACAACACTTAAAAATTTGAATTTCTTAACTAAATGTGAACACTGGCTTGGTGATGGTACCTTCAAGTCTGTGCCTCGTATTTTCGGCCAATTGTATACTATCCATGGTCTATCAAATGGAAAATCACTTCCACTTGTGTACTTGTTGTCACCTGACAAATCTAAATCTACCTATATTAAATTTTTAAAGGTGTTCAGAAAAAGTCTGCCAAATTTTACTCCCACTCGAATGATGGTTGACTTTGAAGAGGCGTTCATAGAATCATTCAAAGAAATATACTCTGGTGTGAAAGTTGTGATTTTTGCTCACAATATATGTTTAATTGCGGCATTGGCATTTATTCCTCCTGAAGATGTGATATCTGGTTATGAGCTTATTGTGTCTAGTAATTATTATGAGCGCAATATTGACATTCTTGATGATTTCATTGGTTAGATTGAAACGACTTGGATTGGTGAATTATCTCGCAGTGGAAAAAAACGTGGAAAGCCCCGATTTAGTATTAAAATGTGAAACTGCTATAAGGCTGTCATTAACGACTTAATTAGATCAAATAATCCAATGGGAGGGTGGCATAGTGGTTTTAATCGCCGTGTTGGTGTTTGTAAACCTTCCATTGGACTGTTTTTGAATTTAATTAACGATGAACAATCTAAAACTGAAGTATTAATTGGTCAAATTGATTCTGGGCTAGATGTTTCAACTTCTCGTTGTCAAGCTTATCGAGACTATGATACTCGATTAAAGAAAATTGTGATGAATTATGATTCAAACGATAAATTTAGACACTTAAAAAATGTGGCGAAAATCATCTCAATATAGTGATTTGTGTGATGAAAATAGCTGAGTAATTTTTTGTATCAAATTTTTTATTGATATAATTATCAGTTTCTTGAAAATTAATTTTTTATTTGTCGACTTACTTATCTTAAAACTGGTTTATCACTTCGTGCTTTACATGATTAAATATGTTATTAATTAGTTTTTTATATTATTGTCAGATAGTTATTTATATTATTTATTTATGAACTTTAAATAATATTGACTGTTTTTTTTTTCTTTCATTATTCAGGCCAAAAAAAAAATTATTACTTTATAAAAAAATATGATTTTTACAAGTTATGTAATAACTAATTTGTGTACTTTAAGATTATTCCATTAATTAATAGGATAATATAGATGGCTCCAGAATGCAATATCTAATAATAAGTAGTTTAATGTAGAAGAATAGAGATAAATGTGATTCAATTGTTACAAGGAACCGATAAATTGAAAGAATTATAACAGTTCGAATTATAAATAAGATGGAATACTTAATAATGTAATTTTGGTATTTTTCTATAGAATAAAAAAAGTATAATATTAATCATTTTTGTTTTAATTTAACAGAATATATTTTATTACATTAACTACTGATCAATTAATCACATATATTAAATTTTTAATTACATTAATAATTATTTTACGAATTAAATACAATGTTCATTTAAAAATTGTTGTTATTGATTAATGATGCCCGAATAATGAATTACTTATAAGTTGTATACGAGTTTTATGCGTCCAAACGTATTTGTTTAACTATTTTATAATTACACACCCATAAAATGTGTGAAAAAAGTACAGAATACGATTGCGAGCGTATTTTTTGGCATATTTTTTGTTAACTATTATAATTTAGTCATTTAGAGTACATTTTTTAAAGTGTCATTTGAAATTTAGGTGTTAAGATGATTATTTAAAGATATTTGATCGTGAGAATAATTCGTTCGGGGATATTTTGTCTTGGGGATATTTTGTCCGGGGATCGAAACGCAGGTAACTAAGTATAATGGCTTGTCCTTCTGTTCAGACTGTTTTAGATTGTAGGGTAGGGTGGTCGTCAAAAATCGAATTTTCTCAGGCGCCCCATAAAAAGCTTCTTTTTAGTGAAAAAATACGTGGAGAATTTGGTTTTTTTTATTGAAGTAAAAATAATACGTGCCGCAGGACGATCAAAGTTCATTTTTCGAGACAATCGCGGTTTTTTTTAAATATCTCATGAAATATGCAGATTAAAGGAAAAAATTATAGAGACAATTTTGTCGGAAATTAAATTCTTGACAAAAAAAGTTATATTCATTTTTTTTATAAAATGTATATTTATGAAGATATTTCAAATAGAACTTTTCTAGATCTTATCAATTGAGCATTTTAAGGATTACGAATGTTAAAAATAACTTTTTTTCTTAAATACAGACAACTCCGTAACTCGTCACATATCAATCACTAATGCTTGTTGCAGTTTCTATATAATTAGAAAAATGTTATTTTCAAAATTCGTAATCCTTAAAACGCTCAATTGATCGGATGTAAAAAAAGTTCTTTCAAAATATCTTCGTAAATACACATTTTGTAAAAAAAATAAATATGACCTTTTTTGTTGAGAATTTCATTTCCTACAAAATTATTCCTATGATTTTTCCCTTTGATCTGCATATTTCATGAGATATTTGAAAAAACCGCGATTGTCTTGAAAAATGAACTTTGATCGTCCTGCGGCACGTGTTCTTTTTATTTAAAAAGAAAAAAACCAAATTCTGCATGTATTTTTTCACTAAAAAGAAGCTTTTTATGGGGCGCCTGAGAAAATTTAATTTTTAACGACCACCCTATTGTAGGGCTTTGATATAGTTCATGTTGGTTGAGAGTGGATAATAATTCTCTATTCAGAAAATTATTGTCTGGAGTATACGTGGGTTCAACACTAATGGACAAAAAACACACTCACTTGAAGTAACAAACTTTGGGTTTCGATTGCACAGTAATAGCCAGGAATTTACATACTTGGTAGAATATGAAGAACGGAGCGATTGTACACACGTCTGTTCCGTTCGAGTGTCGCAGTGAAACTGCATATTGAATTTGTATTTATAAATTTTCATTTTTTAAATTCATGTCTATAAATTATAGTATTTTGAAATATTTGGAACAGACTATAATTATTCAAATAATTCACAATTGAAATTATTTTTTTATAAAATAATTATTATTTTCAATCAACATGTTTTTAAAAATATTTATTTTGGAATATTTTGTTTCCTTCATTGAATACTAATGCTATAGCTAAAATAATTTTCAACATACTGAATTGCATTCGATTTTTTTTTATTTTAAATGCGGAAAAAGTAGCGTTATGTCTTAGGTGTAGCTATTGAGTGGGGCGAAAAGTTTAAAAGAATTTTTTTTACTAGAGATGCAATCTACTGGATGAGTATCGAAATTAGTTTATATACTTTGTAACCTAATACACAATTTATTTTTGCTAAATATTTTCGTTGCATTGTTATGAATAATTGTGAGTAGAAATATATTTTTTTATCATTCCTAATTGATAACGGAAGTCAGAAACTATTTACTGTAAATTATTAATCCATAAAATACAAGAAATTAATGATTTTTGGCGTAGGTCTCTACAAGTTTTCAAATAGGTAATTTTTTTCAAATTATGGTATTTTTTTTAATAAACAGCACAAAATAGTTTCTGACCTTTAGTATAATATTTTTGGTAAGCATTTTAAATTATATATATATATATATATATATATATATATATATATGGGCCGAGCACAGATTACCAAAAAAAAAAAAATTGCGTTTTTGTGCAAGACTCAATTCATGATAACAGGAGTTAAATAATAATTCATTATGTTCACTATATTCAGTTGATCTTGTTGCTAAACTTGTCCTTTTAAGTATTTAGTATAGACCATTGTCCTTTATATAAATTCGTTCTTCCTCCTTGTATAGTTTAAGCACACATATGTAATGGAACAATTTCTGATGAATATAACAGTCTACAATACTACAATATTTTAATTTCTTAATCCAATGATGACATGGTAGACGATCGGTTCTCTTACCCCAGCCCGTTGAAAAATTTAATTGACTATCGGCAACAAGAATCGCCGAACAAAAAAAAACCAAAATTATGATTTCGAAAATGGAAAGCTTTACGCAATTAAAACTCAACCTAAAAATATAGAAAATTATCATTGGTTATGTAAGTTAATATAATTTGGAGTTGATGAAACCATGATATACTAAATTTTTAAATTACATATTATAACTTTTTGGTCAACAAACACTTCAAAGTCTCGTTTCAAATTGACTAACTGGAAATTACATTATTTTAAATGTTATAAAAATTTTAAACTGATGTTTCGAAAGGAAACCTTACAGTGTAGCCATAGTTCTGATTAAATCCTTAATAGTGATTCAATAAACGATAAATTAATTTCGAAATTATTTCATTGTTATTACCCTGACACGAAAATATATATAAATATACATATCGATACAGACTTTTTGTAACATTTTTTCAAACTGTCCAACATTTCAGTAACTTTAATACATTTTAGTAACGATACCGAAATACAATCTTCCGAATTCAACATTTCAATCACGTTACCAAATGTAATCAGCTGAATTCAGTATTTAACTAATGTTACCGAAAGGTATTTTTTTTTCGTTGGATTCAAGATTTTCGTGTCGTTACTAAAATATTTTCGGTACGATCGAACAATTTAGTAACGCTACCAAAATGTTTTAAAGGTTAAGGGGGGGGGGGGTAATGGCTAAAAGTCAGATCTGTTTTTGGTTTTCTTATAGCTACACATTTTAAGAATATAGTTTCCTAATTTGAAGTCGATCAGAGCAAAACTCTCGAAGCTATTAACTAGTTGGTCTTCTTTAAAACTGTAGCCCTGATAGCTGTGGGCGGTCAGAAAGGGAGTGGAGGTATACAGTTTATTTACTTGGTGATCGTTCTAACCTATATGGTTCTGTTCTAAGAAATTTTTGTGTAAGTTGAAAAAAAAATTTTTTTTCTTTTTTAATTTTTAGCATTTAAAACTTTAAACGTATTTTCCTCAAAACTATTTTTTCAAAGTCCGTGAGTTCGATTTTCAAAAACTACATTACCGAGTTATTTCAAACTTGGTACACACTTTCTACGTACAAAATACCTCGCCCCAACGTTGAGTTTTAGAATTTTTTTACATCAAGGGGATTTAATAATGCTCTGACTTAATTTCAGTGGTTTGTTATTTTATTAAAAGGTTCCTTTTCTCTGTTATTCAGTTCGGCGCACGTGTCGCGCAAGTGCCGTAGCTTACTTGTTTATAATATGAATGACAATTTTTCTGTCCCCCTATGCTGGTTACACAAATTACGGCATTGGCGTTCATCGCCTAAACGCTCCCTACTCTTCCAGCTTTTAAATCAAAATCGTAGTGGGGTTTCAAGGCCGAACATTATATGGTTAAGAGACGTTCTTGGAAAAGCTCCGTCACCGGCTTGTTTGCGGATACTTTTGCATAAAAAAATTACTTAATGTTGTTGAATCTATACTTAATAATATTTAAAAGGTTGTAATAAATTAGCTCAATCCATAAGCCTAAAAGAAATTCGTGAAAAAAAGTGTTTTTTTTTCATGGTGTAAACTTTGCCCCCCCCCCCCCTAATCGCATACGATGTAACAGTAAAACTTTGCACTAATGTCAAGTAACGTTGATTAGCTATTTGTATTTCTAACGTGATAGTTACACTCTAATTCTCCTCGCAGTTTGGAAATACTGTGGAATTACAGTCTGTCCACGGTGTGTTTGTTTTATTCGCACGCCGTATATCCATAATGAATGCACAGTGTTTTTAATAAGCAAGTACAGTAATTACATAGTTTTTCTACCAAGTAACTACATTGAACACACGCTATTTTCACGAAGGAAAAAGTATCCAATTGGATATCAAAATTGCTGCAATGCTGAAACAATCGTTTTGTTGTATTTATTGAATTTGTTAGAGTCATCGAAGCTTAACGAGTTCATGGTATGGACATCGTGATTCTACGGTGGGTACACTATGATTTCACGGTGATTCCACGGCGGATCTACCGTAATTATACATTTTATCTTCTTGGGGTACACCGTAGTTTTACGGGGGGCACACGCTGTGAAAAAGAGACAAATACACACAGTAACCACAGTAGAACAGGTGCTTGTGCAGCGTTTACAATCAGATGGTTTCCATCGTGATTCAAAATTGTGAGGGTAAACAGCCGATGTCATCGAAAAATGTTATAAATTCGGATTAAGTTAATAAAATAATTACCTATTTTTGCAAAAAATGCTGGAAATAAATTTAGCCTATAATTCAGTTCACTAAAACGATAGTTAAATAGCATTCTTCGAAATATGGATCGTACAAATTAAAATTTTGATTCGAATACCGTGACAAACAAATCGAAGAGCTGGTGATAGATTGAAAATATGGAAATTTAAGTTACAAATGAGTCTGTAATCGTACACTTTTTAAAATAATAGTTCGAAAAAATGTAGTTTATATTTTACTTTATTGAAATGATAGATTTATATTTATAATTGAAATTTCGAAAATCCAAAATCAAAGTTTTAGTTTCAACGTAATCACACGTAAATTACATGACTGATGTCAGGCTGAAAAATTTGGAAATTCGAATCTAGTTACTAAAATAGCTGTCCTTTTTCGTAAAAAGAATAAAGACTTCTAGTCGATAATGCAATTTGTCAACACAATAGTCCAATAGCATTTTTCAAAATATTATGCTAACAAGAAAATATTCCCAGGTGTCTCCTTCCGAGTTCGATATAACTAAGATATGTTATTCTCCGTCGAAATCCAAGAGACACGTATTTTTTCTTCATCGGCGGAAAAACATATCTGAGGAGTGAAATCACTTGTCAAAGTTTAGGCTCCAAAGGGGTGTTTTGCAAGTTTAGCATACTTACATTTTGAATAATCAAATAGGACCAATGACATTATTTTCGAGGTAAAAAACAATGAAAAATGTCATTGGTGTTATAAGAAAAATAAATAGAACAAAAGTTATAAGGTATGAAATTGACAATATTTTTATTTACAAAAATCTATCCAATGGATTTCGACAAAACAAACAGTGATGAAAAGAGAAAAAAAGTAGAGAATCCGTCTTTTTGAGTTTTTCCAAAAAATCAAGTTTAGAGGGTGAACAATCCCTAAGTCCATGATGATCATACCCAAAAGTACATCTGGAAAAATTAAACTGCTTGATGTTTTTAGATTCCGAGAATGGAAAAGTTTTGTTCGACATTTTTCGAATCGTACAATTTTGATGCATATTGTGAAATTGCAATCTCTTACTCATATCCAGTTAGCATCATCTCGATATAAAGATCTACTGAATTATTCGAGGTATAACAGCGGATACACAGGAAAAAAACCAGGTGAGTAAAAATCCTATGGAATTCGCATTTCAAAGATCATGAAAATCGCACTGTGAGGTTCCTGGATATCAATATATAGCAATAATCCGCTGTTCATAGTGCAAAAAGTAATTGTGTTTTCAGCACTTTTTTCATGAACATCATGATTGCTAAACATACGTTGAATAGATCCATATATGAGAGAAGAATGAATATTTAATAAACGTCAAAATAGTAAAATATTTTTAATAGTTCCAGTAGTGAGACAGGGGGGGTTCACCCCCCGATAACACAGTACTTTACCTTACCGACCGTCACTGATACCTCATGTCGGTAATTTACCATATCTGCGGCCGGTAATCTGTACCTATCTGAGACATGTAAGCGATATCGATGATAGGTCATTCCTCGGTCGGTCAAGTAGGGATTATCTCTATCGACTGTTGATAATACTGTCACTTGGTAACAATTTATCGACCAGCAGTCAATTATCATGTGTATGATGCAAAATACTATCACACTATCATCAGAGCTGATACCTTACCGTATACCAGCTCTGATAATAGCATAACATGTATTTATATGAAAATCATTCGCAGGATTTATATATTCAAACAGGGTATAGGACGAGCACTTACGAGAAGCCTTGATGTCACTGCCATCTCGCGGTTTATTCCTTCTCCCACCCCTCTTTTTAGCGGAGAACGTCATTCAGCGTGTCTGAACTCGTTTTTTTGTGAGGTAGAGTGGGGAAAATGAAGCTGCGCAAATGCTTCAATGATTACATCACCTTCCGCGCCGTTTACCGTTCCTAAGCTCATATTTTAAACCAAGTGGGGGAATTTAATGCCGTAAGACGGACGGCGGAGTTGAATTTGATATTTGCTACTTGCTACTGGCGCATTGCAACTTAGTCGTAGTTTCCAAAACCCTGACGTCGGAAAATAATCATGGAAATGGTCATGAGTTCTAAGATCATTCTCTTCCGTCATAGCATTTCGTAGCAATAATATAAATATTATTATTCATAGTTTTAAAATATTAATTTTTTTTTTTTGTGGGGGAATATGAACATCCGCAATTGCGTCTTTTTACCCGATTTCATAATTTTTTACGTCATACGACAAGTCCAAACTCGTTTTTTTTTTTTTCGGCAATCAAGTGGGGGAATAAGTTGAGTGGGTGACTCTCACAGCCATATGCATCAGTCTGCTCAAGTGTTCTGAAGTAAGAACAATCGTTTCTCAATTAAAAAAACCTGTGAAAAAAGTGATAAACAAATGGACCGTCGAATTCTAAGGTATAGTTAAAAAACTTATCTTTATTGATTAAGCTGGCGTGCATCTTTTCAACCATATTAACTAACAATCTTTTACAGACCTCATGTATGCACGGACTATTGTGATCATCCAGCACAGATTGAGTGTGATGAAGTGTGTGTTGTGAGTGAACAAGAAGAAGAAGAAGACAATTATATTCAGAAATTAGTTACTCAAGAAAGAGAAATTGACCTACAGATCTTACATAGGAAGAACTTATTCCTTTAAAGATCGTAAAGATTACGAGCAAGCCTGTCACAGAGTCATATACGTTATAACACACTTAATGTTTAAAACTAACTTATCAAAAAAAATCGTAGACAACTGTAATGGATCAATTAAGTGAAGAAGAGTATCTGGCAAACCATCCACCAGACGTTCTATTTGAAGCAGAATTATTATCACGTTATTTCGAACAACCAACACAAGACTACATCGAAAGGTTTGTACGTGATATTCATCTTTTCCAAACTAATTTGAATATCATTCTAACTAGACGTGATAAAAAAGCGTGCCCATACTGCTGTGCATTCAAAGACTGTAAAAAAAACTGCATCAAGTGATCGAAAGTTTGGAAAAACTAGAAGAACGTATCGACAAAAAATAAAAGACAATGGAATTCATCATAGATTTCACGGGGTTTGTTATGCCTGATGACACCATAGTAGTAAAAGAATTATGCGTAGGTGGTATAGTAGATGAAAATTTCTCATTCTTTAAGTGTAAACATTTTATCTTTCAACCGCCATTGGAATACGATGAAGCAATCATGTAAGAAACTTTTGATGAAAGTGGCTACGGTCATGGTATCCGGTAGGACTCGGGTGAAGTGCCATACAACGAACTCAAAGATATTATAAAAGATTTGGTGAGCAAAGCAAGTTACATTTATGTCGATGGAAAGCAAAAAGACAAATGGTTGACGACCATGACCGATTTCTCAGCACAAATAATCGACATTCAATTAATGAGAAATTATTCATTTGAAAATGTGGATCGCTATGATAAAGAAAAATGTCCACTGAGGCAGTTTCATCGCCGAAGAACACATGCATGTGCTTTTCAAAATATTCAACAATTAAAGCGGTGGTTTGGATTTCTGGGGTGAAGAACCATCATACGAAAAATCTGTGCAAATATATTATCAACTGTCTGATTTGAAAAAAATGCAAAAACGTGACATCGCCTGCCTTGATTATCACTTCCTTCTACGTTTTGCGGGGACCCAAATACGTCATGTTTACGATACTCTTCCTTTGGAATTACAGAATAATGATAAAATAAGAGATTACTCATTTTGTACGGACCACTACCAAGCGACTGGTGGAGATTGGGATATCTGTGGAATATGGCTTTATCCATACCGAAAAGATTGCCCAAAGTGTATAAAAAATAGTAATCCTATGAAAATAATAATTCATAAAACAGGTTAAAAAAAAAATATACAATTTAAGTAAACTTATGATATCTTATGTATTTGGAATGTATTAGGTTAAGATTATAAATAAATCAAATTAATTTATCGATAAAAAATTTTTATTTATTTATTAATATAATTTCTTCAATCAATACAGGTTCTATAATATAGCTTGATCTTTGTATCCTAAGTTTAAACCTTTCTCGATCTCGAGCCGTTTGTTCCCATTCACCTCGTCTAGCAGTTTTGTATGCATACTTCCATGTATACATATAATGTATAGTTGGTGTCAGATCAAATTGCACAACCATTTTTTTAATCAATTTTCGAACAGTGCCGCTGATGGGGTTATACTCAATTATACAATCGTGGATGATTAAAAAATAAGCTGTTGTGTTTTGCGGAAATTGATTAGTGGATTCAAACTTCAATCGAATGTCTACTGGTCCAGATTTAATTGCGTTCTGTTTAGAGCAGTCTTTAACACAGAGCGGAGCTTCTTGCAAAAATTTCTGCTTTGTTAACAGTGGTTCAGCCTCTTTATTGTAGTATGAAGATTTAAAATCAGTGTACATATTATACAATAAAGCATACTGATTGTCGTTTATGACCAAACAAAGATCCCCTTACGGATAACTCTGTGAGTTCAGAAATAACTTTACGTTCCGAAGCGTACAGTGGTCAAATCGCGTTGGTTAATTTAACATCATCCTCCATCACCCAGCCAGCATTATCCAAAGCACTCAACTAATTTTGACTAAATGACACATAACCTTTCATCAAGCTTGTTATACCAACGTTACTACTTCGATCAACTTCCACACCATTCATAAGTGATCGGAATTCTTTAATCATGTGACCAATCCCCATATTAACCAAGTTGGTGATGGCGACGACAGCGGTATTATCATTCTTAGTAAACTTTCCAAGAATATGAAGTGCACTTTTGCTAGGAAGTATACCCAAATTTTGATTTTGGATGGTGATACAAACTTCATCATTGTTGTTCGAAATCGACGATGCATACGGTTGATGAGCATGCAGTTCATAGTGAGCAATTTACTTATCGAATATAATTAGTCGTTGGATATCCAATATATTAGCCATTATTTTTTATATCCTCGGTCACCTACTGCACCGTACTTGTTGCCTTTCTCGTAACCACCGTACGCTGTACTACCTTTTTTGCTTGGTGCCGAATATTTATCGTTGCTATTTTTAAAATCCGTGCCGTATTTACTTTATTGGCTTTCTAAATACTTTCTTAAGTTTTTTGAAGCTTCGTTATTGGACATTATACTCAACAGCTCACCACCTAAGTCTTTCGACACGGGATTATGCAGCAGAAATTAAATTTTATTTTGTTAATCTTCCACGTAAACGTAGTCCAAGACTTTTCAGGAACAGCTTGTTCTGATGTGTTAACGTCTTGTGAGGTGTTCTTCGACTGATTGCGCTAGGTCATGTTGATAGCTTTTTATAGCCCGAACCACTCTTTGTATCGTATACAATATTCATTTATATCGTTTTCACATGTAATCTTATGGTTATAGTTTCGGCCCTGAAAGTTGCTAATTTTCCATCCTGATCCACTATACGTAGTCTTATATTATATATAGCATCTGCGGAGATTGGAAGGTAAATGACGTGTGATGGTAACTCAACGATCTTATATTCTGGTGGTACAATTGGAAAAAACTCATGAATTGTGTGCACTTTGTGTTCATTTATGTAAGCATCCGTGGTAATATTACATTCAACCCTTAAAGCATTTAGCTTTAGTATAGCCACAGGTAATTCTGATGAGTGAGTTTTGTTTGATTGAAGCCGACGATTCTTGAAACCTAACAGCCGGCCAATAGAATCGTTAGGTATAAAATTTTTAATCTGATCACATTTAATTTCACTTCTTAGCTTATTATTATTTGCTCTAATACTGATGCTAAGTCTCGGTAATGACTTTTGTATATATTTCTCAATATCTCTAACTTCATAACTACCAATTGGTATTTTAATTACTCTTTCTTTAACAGGAACGATTCTTTTGAGGATAGTTTTCTTGGAAATTTGTTTTTCAGGTTGCACATCAATATCTGGAGCCAATGAAACATCATCACTTCTCGTCACTATAGTCACATCTCGTTTTTTCCTCTTTCCACCAGGTTTATCAATATTTCCAACGTTGTTATCCTCAATGTCATTCGTATCTTCTTGTTTTTCCGGAGGATAAGTTACATAAAACTTATTAGCGCCAATGTCTATATTGGGTATCGAATTAAATGTCAGCAATTCTACAAGACCCAAGACATAATTTTTTTCCTCTGACAGTTCGATTGGTGGGAAATAATTTGCCTCTAACACAGAGGACGATCCTGTCAGTGTTAACGTAAAAAACTCAGCCATGACTAATGTCCTGAGTAACTAGTCATGTCAATTTAAAGTTGCCCAGAAAGAAATTTTAGGCACAAATGTCCACATATAATTGTGTCAAAGTCTTGATATCTTTTGTGATTATATTTCACGCTACCAACATCAAGATATTTTATAAGGTCTTCCGGTGGTCGTAAATCACCAAAACTATCGAAATAAATTACTTTATCACGACTTTTCTTGTACGCAACCCAATGAGTTTCAAGACCGAATCAGTCATCAAGATTGACAATGGCCGATTCAAATTCTTTAGGTCCAGATTTTGGCAGATTGTTTCTCATGAAAACACCGCGGAAATTGGGAATCTTTAATGCCTTAGCGTATTTCATCAAGTCGATATTTGTAAGTGCTCGATGTGGTAGCTCTTCATGTTTTTTGACTTACATCCTCTACCAACTGATGGATATGGCCACAAATATAGGCACATACCACGTCTGTATGGCTTTAAGTGTAAGCCTTTACCTATAGCTCTCTCTTCCATTCTTAAATTATGTCTCTTGCTCTCCTCTAACTGTCTTTTGGCTGAACTGGCATCGTTGACAGCCTTCGCAACCGCCGCAGCGCCACTAGCGAGAGCGCCAGTAGCCGAAAGACCTGCAAATAGGGGTATCAAAAATGGAAGTAAACCACCGATTTTAGATGGAACTGGTAGAATACGTAGCTGTCGAACATTTTACTTCCCACCAGATTTTTTTACCTCTTGTCAAGCCCCTTTGAGTGCCGACTTAATTGGATCACCACCTGCTTGCATGGCTTGCCTAGCAGCCGTTACAATTTTTCTCAGCGCCACCTTGGATCGTCTGCTGGTACTTTTCTTCTTACCGCTCTCTTTCCTCTTCTTGCCCACTATTCTCTTCTTCTTACCACTCATTCTCTTCTTCTTACCACCCATTCTCTTCTTCTTTTTCATTCCCCATTCCGAAGCGTTTTTTTATCTTCATGATCTTGTTCACACTCCAAGCAGCAGCTTTTTCTCCAATAATAGCGTCTTTCGCTTGAAAACGTTCCCACGCTTTGCCAGCTAATATTTTATCAGCTTGGTGACGTTCTACCAAATTTTCTCGATTTTTCGAGTAAGCAATGTCGTGATTCTTACATGCTGCATCCAAAGGATTGATGCCAGGGTCACCACGAGCCAATCTCTTCTCTATCTTTGTTCTTGGTCCGCAATACTGATAACCGGGTATATGAAGTTCAAAAGGTAGCTTGTTAATGATACTGTTGACAATACCTTTCTCACTAATACGTCCGACCTCCATCACAGCGACATAATGAATGATAATAAATCATTATAAATGATCATACTTATAGCCATAGAAAAGAGTTGTCACTTTAACAGTGAACTGTTAACATCGAGTTCAAAAAACACGACGCTAAATTACCTGTGATCAATTTCGATCAAATTGTTCAAGGTACAGGAGTAAAAAGGATCAAAAGACATGGCGCTTTACTACCGAACAGTGTGCGGGCAGTGTTTTGTGGCCCATCAAACTATGGTAAAACAAATGCCTTATTATCACTTATTATACATCCCAATAGCCTGAGATTCAACAACATTTACCTTTACTCAAAATCTCTCAATCAGCCGAAGTACAAATTCTTAGAGAAGTTGCTGAAGTCTATAGAGGGTGTAGGATTTTTTCCTTTCAATGAGCATGAGAATGTGATCAAACCAGAGGATGCAAACCCAATTCACTGATGATATTTGACGATGTTGCATGTGAAAAACAGGATCATATTAGAGCTTACTTTTGTATGAGTCGACACAAAGACGTAGACAGTTTTTATTTGTGTCAAACTTATACACGCATTCCTAAGCATTTAATACGTGATAATGTGAATTTTTTGGTTCTGTTCCGTCAAGATGAAATAAATTTAAAACATGTATATGACGATCATGTAAATACAGACATGTCATACAATTCATTCAAAGAACTATGTTCTGCATGTTGGAATGATGGTAAATATGGTTTTGTGGTAATTGATAAAGATAGTGAGCTCAACAATGGACGATACAGAAAAGGATTTGACTGCTTTATTAGTATAAATTAAAGTGTAACTGCTAATATGAATCATATATCTAGTGAACTCTAATACATTAACATGAAGCCTGAAGAGATTTCGAAACAAAAAGATGTGCTGCGTCAGATATCTGAAGCAAGCGACGCGATCAGGCGAAAGCATAAAATGCTGAAGTTAGGTAAAGATAGCGCTGAACAAGCTATGGATGAAATGTTCAAACCCATAGTTACACCATTGCAGAGTCTAGTTGAATCGTCAAAACAAACAATTAAGCAAGAACTCAAGAAGGAAATTAAAGAAGAAAAGGTTACACAAAAGGACAAATCGACACTCAACAACAAAACAGATTTTAATGATACAAGTCATTATGATAGCTTTATCTTTGATGACGACGGGAGTAGTAGAATTCTCAATGAAACCCAGATAAATCCCTCTGCTTCAAGTACTCTCGCTAAACCGAGCAGTTTAGAGAAATCCTATTTAGCCAAAGTGTAAAGAAAATGTAAAGAAATTAATTTGAGATATGGCGTTCGTCGGCGGTACAATGGTTTTTATATTGGTGATTCAGAAATAAATTTTGAGGAAAATACGTTTTATGTTAAAAATCAGGAATACCCAATAACTCCTGGTTTATTGGAACTGTTGTTTAAAAAATCACCCCATGATGCAAGTGTTGAACAAGATGATAAAAATAAATACCTTGAGATCATTAAAAACACAAACACTTATAGAAAATATTACTAACCAGATGGTAGTATTTATTAAGACTCAACAATAAAGTTTAATAATTATATTGGTGATTTTATTACAAAATATATAAAAGCACCTAAGGGAAAAGGGTTGCCTAGATATAAGATTGTAAAGCAGAAGAAAACACATATGGATTACGTTTATTGAGATGATCCAAATGAATTGGTTGATCGTCTACGTTTACTCATGGCATCTCAAGCAGCTGGTAATCCAAGTCACACAAATGAAATTATATCGATAATCGAAGAGTTACGGGAGGCTGGAATTATATAATAACAGTATTTTTTGAACTGTGTCGGTCAGTCTTCTACTGTTCATAGAAGTGTACAGAGCAAAAAAAAAATGAGTATCGACATATTTGGACGTTCCTAAACAACAGCTTTAGTTATTGGTGGACCACCTGGACCACCTGGAGTTGGTATTAAGTTAACTCCTGGTGGAGATTATGATTTGGAGAGTAAAAGATTGTGTCTTGTTGGTGATCCTACAAATGATAATGATGCAGCAACTTTGAAATTTACGCGTGATCTTGTCCATAAAAAATTGACTTTAATGTATGATAGTATGAAAGATGATCTGTCCAAGATCATTTCACTTTTGCATGCCGAAGTGGTAACACTAGACTCTACAGTCGTATCATTAAAGAAAGAGGTTCAAGAACTGAAATTAAAGTTAAAAAAGCAGATAACGAAAAAAGAATCACTTGATGACAATACCCGGCGTATAAAAAAATTGGAGGCTAAAATTTTTAACGATGGAGGACAAGAAATCAGTAATAGCTTATGAGCTCCATAAACAAGCTCGTAGAAATTACCTGCGACGACATGTTGATATCCGTGGGCTCGATGAAACCTGGCAGGCAGACTTAGTTGAAATGATCCCATACGCTACATCAAATAAAGGAAATAAATACTTGCGGACGGTGATAGATATATTTTCCAAGTACGCTTGGGCTGTACCAATGAAAAATAAAAGTGCTAGTGATGTTACGAATGCAATGAAATCTATATTTCAACGAGGACGTGTTCCGAAAAATCTTCATGTCGATGAAGACAAAGAGTTTTACAATAAAGAGTTCAAAGATCTTATGAAGCAGTATAAAATTAATATGTACTCTACATTCAGCAACCTGAAAGCATCTATATGTAAGCGTTTTAACCGAACACTTAAAACTAATATGTGGCGTCAATTCTCTGCTCGTGGTAATTATAAATGGATCAACATGCTAGAAGAATTGTTAAATACTTATAATAATACTAAACATCGTACAATTAAAATGAAACCTGTTGATGTAACTGTTGCTAATGAAAAAAAACTGTTTAAAAATATATACAAACCTATTCAAATGCAACAGCGAGTACGAAAATCTAAGTTCAAAGTTGGAGATAAAGTTCGCATTAGCAAACACAAACATGTGTTTGAGAAAGGTTACACCGCTAACTGGACAACAGAGATTTTCACTATAAAATCTGTACAAAATACGGTACCTACGACCTACAGACTTGTAGACTATCAGGACCAGCCAATAGAAGGTGGATTCTACGATGAAGAACTCAGCAAAGTTAAATATCCGGATGTTTACCTGGTAGAAAAAGTTATAAAAACACGTGGAAATAAATTATATGTAAAGTGGCTCGGCTTTGATAGCCCTCACAATAGCTGGATAAATAAATCTGATCTGTCAAAAATGTATTATATTTTTGAAATAAAACAAAATAATTTTTAATCATGTATATATATATATATATATATATATATATATACATGATGAACCGAATAATTCGGTTTTTGAGGACCGTCCTCAAAGTGCTTTCAAGATTTTTTATTTATCATGGATTTTGAGGACCATTGTATTAATTTTTTATGGACATATCAAGAATAAAATTTACGGCATCTTCAAATTGTTTTAAAATCAAGATTTTTTCAGACATGTCTTTTTTGTTGTAAGAAATCAACAAATAAAAAAATTCTTTCTGTTTGGTTTATTTTTTCTTTTAGTTTTTATGAGATCAGTTTAATAACTAACTAAAGTCAGTAAAAAGTTTTTGTGTCAATTCTATTTCCTAGCTTTTCAGTTCGAAGTGATCAAGTTGATAAGACTAATGATCAATTGATTGCAGTAATTAAGGAATCTAATTTGAAATTACTTGACAAATCTCAACGAATTCATATGGTGTTAAATTATGAAGTCATAATTAAAAATAATTCAAAATAGTTTAGAAATCTTAACTTTGAATTATTTTGAATCATACTAGAAATTTTGATATTATTTCCTTATTCAGATTAATTTTAAACGATTCGGGCATTCAAATCATTTAAAATAATTTTAAATTCAAAAGTTATGGTTACAAGCAAATTAATTGAGAATTTGAAATAATTCAAAGTGATAAAGAGTTATGTCATCTCAAATCATTCCAAATTAGACTTCTCAATCAGGGTGAACACTCTTGAGAAGCTGATCATTGAACTTTATTTTACAGGCGGTCAGGATTTTCTTCTTCTTTACGAGTATTTAATTAATTTTAAGAAAATAAATTCATACTAACTTTACTGAAAATTCCTGTTCCGTTTTTATGCTTGTGTTATTGAATATTTAATATTGAATATTTTTTTTGTAAACTGTTGTGTCTTATTTTATATGTAGATTGATTATCTGTTATGAAAATTAGTTTCAGAATTTTGTCTGTACAATGCTCAATCCGGGTAGAAACTTTTCGGAAATTTCTAACACTATGAGCTTCGATTTAAAAATTTGTATCAAATTTCAAGGAAAATCCAAATCGTATATCTTCGGACTGTATTTCAGCATTTCAAATAGAAAGAATTTATTTTCTTCTGTCAAATTGTTATTTGATGTTGAAAGTTTGCACTTATTCGTCTACTATAATTATTGATGTCTTAATATCATATGTTTCAATTCATCGATTTTTTTAAACAATACTTTATAAAGCAAGTTCTCAAGTTTCTTGAACCTTTTTCATAAAGCTAGTTTCTCATGAATCTACCGTTCATACTATTTAAGTTGGACTTTAAGGACATATAATATATGTTGCAAATCTTACTTTTGACTATTATATTGCATAAAAATATTGGAGTTTTTTTTATTATGCATATAATTTTTATCAATTTTCTCAAGAAAGCTTTAATAATCTGCGTTGCTCAATAATTTTTTGATTCAAGTTATTCATCAGTCGGATTCAAATAAATATTTGGTTATCTATGTAAAATTTTTAAGTGTGTTCAAAAATTTATAAGTCTATAATTGACAATTGATCAGTAATGATTATTCATCATTGTTAATTAATTTCTAAAATATTTTTTTGAATAAAGGAGAAGACTTGATGTATTATAGTCGTGTTTACACTTTGAACTTTACTGATAAAAAACGTTATGTACTCAAATATATTCCTTTTTTTTTAATTATTAGCTGGCAACGTGAAACAATAGCAAGAAAAGAGTGCGTAATAATTATCATTTAAATTAAAATTAAAATAAAAAATGAAAAAAAAAAAATTAATAATAAAGTATCAATGATCATAATTCTAGATAAGTAAGATAAAGTACACTCATTACGTCTGGAACTTTGAGATGAAAAAGTAAAATTTCTTTTTTTTTAACACTATGAACACTAGGTCATTTTCATCAGAAATAAATTAAGAGATTACTATTATCAAGTAACATCTGTCAAGCTTGTTCATATCTTAGATACCAGAAATAAAGTAATCATGGTGTTAAGAAATTATTTTGAAATTATACACCTGCATTATACTGATTAACTCATGTAAAACGATTTGGTAAAATAAGAGTAAAATATATTTTCAAATAAACATAGGAACAGTGTATTTGAATTGAGATTATTATTTGAAAAAGTACAAAACACTCGTATGATCATACAAAGTAATGAACACAAATACTTTTTGGCATAAATTATTGCAATAGTAAAGTATTTTTGTGAAGAGTACACAAACTTCAAAATTTATGATTAATTTTTTAAATCTCTGACGAAAGTACAAAAAGTAAATTTAAAGTTAATAGAACTTTAAACAACAAGCAATAGAAAATTATTTTATCGATTGTTGTCAACCAGCAACAATTATTGAGAAAATAATAACTATTGACTATTTTTCTTCAATTTTTTATAAAAGTTGCTGAACCATGATCGAATAGCTGGAACTTCACGTTTCTTGAGTCGTGGATCAGTCATCCGAACAGCATTCATTTCCTTAGAATTGGGATAGGTACGGCTCTTAATTTTGTCCCCGAAATGCTCCTTCAACGCAGTTATTTCCGAATTGCTCCAAACCATCCTTCGGCATGGAATACTTATTTCTAGATTTGACTCTAGATTTTGAAATTTTTGAAAAATATAATTTGATTAATTAATTTAAAATAACGATAAAAACATAGAATTACAAAAACCAAATAACTGAAAATACCTTCATTATTGTCAAGTTTTTCTGACTCTAATGCCAGTGAACAACTTTCTTTCTCACGCTCTGCATCACTCAAATCAGATTCAGAATTAGAATCAGAATCTAAATCATTATCAGAGGATTCAGCACTATTTTTATCATTAGTTATGTTATTATCATTTAGCCCACAAGCATCCTCCAGTACTTGTGGCAATTGGCAAATTTCCTCGGCAACATTAATCAAATGATAATAATTTTCATGAACCCTCATACTGTGTCCAAGATGACTAGCAATTTTCGAGCGCTCCACATTGTTAATATTGTGATTGACAAGATATGTCGCAATATGCTTCCGTAGTTTAGTTGCACGTAATTTTTTGGGAAACTCAGCTTTGCAATCTTCAGAAAATTTACGCATTAATGTGCAGGCTCTTAAATACTTATGTTTTTCTGATGAAAAACCTGGTAGTCCAAAAACAAAAGGATTTCGTGGGTGAATACCAGCACTAAGACGGTTCTTGATCAATAAATTAATTGAATCAAACATCACTTCATCTAGTATAACGGAAACTTGCCGATTTTTTTTGCCTCTGATCGAAAATCTAACATATTTCTTGCAAAATTCTCTAGCTTTATCAGACAAAGTTTTCATTATATCTTTATGAGTGTCCTCGCTAAGTCTATCGTACATTTCAAAATTTTCCAGTAAGATCCTTTCCGTTTCTCCCGGTCTTCGCCTATTAAATAATTGCACTCGTATAAGTGTTGTCTTAGCTAAGAGATCGTAGCTTTCAGCAGAGAATTTTTTTACCAGCTCGTCATAAGCTTGTGATTGTAACTCAACTAGATGGTCCATTAATTTATTTATGTCATCTGTCGACGGTAATTCTTCTTTCTTCTTTCTTTTTTGTTTTGATTGTGCTTCTTCGACATTTTGTTTATAACATCTGCCCATTTCCGGTTAATAACATGTAAAAAGTCTTTCACGTCATCATTTTTATTTTTTTGCTTATCCATAATATTTTCAGCTATCAAAAAATCTCCCAGCTGTTTTAATAGAGTTCCAATTAACGAAGCAACAGATGGAGCTCTTGCATTATAAGTTTTAGTATCAATTCCTGCGATGATGTTAACTGCTTTGAGACAAATTTGAACCTTTTCTGGATCAAATAAGGAAATCATATCTGTGATACTAGTGTTACATTCTGGCTTATCTGTTATCAGACAGAATAATTTTTTATTTGACCAGGTTGACGTCGTTAGGGTGTCGATAGACCCCAGGTGCGTCAGCTGTTGACCTTCCTTTATTTTATGCAAAAAGTTTAGTCACTTACCATGGTGGAGATTATGGGCCCCATAAGTCGGCCCAAATAATCCCTTTCTTGAGTAACTTCTTCTCCTCCGCCGGTGCGTATGCGTCTCTGCCGGTGGCCTTGAAATAGGCCTCAGAATAGTATCCGTACCGTGGGTCGTGGAATGGGATGCTTCCACTGAGTGGATGGACGGATGGAACGTCCACAGAAACCAACGGCTCAACAACACACGAGCTCGGAGGCTCAACCACACACGAGCTCGGAGGCTCAACAACACACGAGCTCGGAGGCTCAACAACACACGAGCTCGGAGGCTCAACAGCACATGATTTTGATGTCTCAATCGAATCGTTGGCGACCACTCGCGGTATTACTAGCGTTACCGGCTCGATAAGGACTTCCTCTGATCTTATTCTCGGTCGACCTTGTGTAAGGTCCGCGATAACGCCTTGAATTACGCGACCGAGCTGTACAGTACGTCCTGATCTCCTGCTTCGTCGGTCTCGAGGCGTAAAGGTTGTTATGATAGGTGGTGAAGGAGCCCGAACTGCTGATTAGCGCTCTGAGCAAAGGAAGGGTGGAACAGCTAGTAAGCGCTCGCCCCTTTAAGGTTCTTAGACAAAGATTTATGTAAAGGTTAAATTTTAGGTTTTATTCCTTTAAACCGGTGGAGACAGAAGAATCAGTCAGTCAATTGTACAGAGTTTCGTGCTCTTTTAGATCTCGCGATCAACTGCCTTGATTCTTCAGCTCCTCGACTAAGTACATTCGTCAAAGTGTTAACGTTGCATCTCAGTTTTCCTATGAGAGAATCGTCGTGGCCCGGGTCTCATGCGTCGTCATCTGTTTAAACTATCCGCGAGCCACGGCGATTCTCTTATCGCAAGAGATTTCCGTTACATTGTTGGTGATGAATAAAAATGTTATCGCCAACAAAGTAACGATTTATTAATTTATTATTTATTTATGATTCTAAAAGGTGTCGAACCGTTTATTCGCCCACCGTGGCGAATAAATAATTCGAGACTTCAAAAAAAAAATTTTCTAAAATTTTTATGTAAATTTAATTAGAGCCAGAACGTAACACTAGGTTTAGAAACTCGAAGTTTTTTAGCTTTTTGATCTTTGATTTGTGCTATTTCAACTTTTTTTACCGTTACCAATAATCTAGCTAGAAGACGAAGTCTATTACGTATCATTTCATCGTGTTGCGCTAATTTGTATATTTCGCAAAGTGTATTGCCGAATTTTATTAATAAATCATCAAATTTGATAGTTTTTGAAACTTCGTCTACGTGCATGCAAACAAGAAGAGAGCGAAGTTTCTTACTTGTTTCAGGATGGAAGTCATTTTCATAAATCTTAGACATTTTTTTAATAACTCGCCGAGTTTTCCCAGTTTGTCCAGTACAATGAGCGAAATGTGCAGAAAGTGTATTTTTACTAACAGATACTTGACAACTTGGACAGTAAGCAAAATCTGAAGGATTTTTCGTAACTCCAACTGTTGGACGTCGAATGACAATTCGTTCATGATTTTCAGCGTCAGGATTAATATTAATATTATGCTTATAATCTCCGGCATGTCGAAGTTTTTTAATCAAATCAAGTCTTACTTGATCATTTGGTTTTAAACAGAGAAATTTTTTAACTTCTTCTTCATCCTTAAGAACTTCGAGATGTCGAGCAATTTTGAAGCATAACTTTCCGCAAAAAAGACAAGCGTGTTTCTTAGGGCCAGATTTTGAGGCATCGACATAAACTGTTGGTGTAGTAACTCCAGAAGTTGTCGCTTGCGGCAATGGTGAGGAAACATCAAAACCTTTGGCAATAATGTTTTCCTCGATAACTATTGTAGCATTTTGCACTAGCGCAGTTTCTTTTTCTTCTCGGTTATCTGTTAAAATGACGTTAGAACTTTCACTGGCAGAGGAATTATTTTCTTTTTCAGGGATGTAATCTGGATCTGAATCTGTAAATAATGAATATTATAATTTATAGAATACAGTTATAAATATTGAACAGGAAAAATTGCTCCAATTATTTTTACCACAAATATGAGAGTGCGTATAGCAAATAAGTTACCGTTGCATTTCTCATAGATTTCTTTTAGTATCTCCTGTTTTCTTGCTTTTAATTCGTGTATTCTATCCTGTAATTTATCTGAGTCCAACTGCTCAGATGTCGTAGCAGTGTTATGTGAATTATTTGATGCAGTCTCAAATTCATACTCACATATCTGATACTCTTTCTCATTCGATTGATCGACTTCTTCTAATTCATTTACTTCATTCAATTCATGTCTCTCATCTAACTCGTTTTGTTCTAATTGTACACAATGCTCACTTTCTAACCTGCCTGAATCAAATTCTTCTTGAACCATTTTCAAACAGAGCATGTGTTCATCAGATAAATCTAAAATTTCTGAATCTTGAAACATCCTACGATAAAATATACTTAGGTAATTATCATTTCATATAAAATCAAACTTTACTCATTTCCTGCATATAAGAAATTAAGAAATACCTTTGACAAGTCTCCCGGTCCCATTCAGAACTTTCTACGATATCTTCAATATAAATTCAAACCAATGTAATACAAAAAAAATTTTAATCAGAAAATAATGCAAACTAATAAATATATTTCTCTCTCAATCTAAACTCGAAAAGCTCCAAAGCATTTTATTTTTACTGTCGAAAAATTTAAACTTTTATAAATTAATTAAAAGCAGGATTTTTGAATTTATTTAATTAACGTATTTTAGTATATCTCATAATTAACGACCGTGACAAATAATGTTTTTCTGTGAATTTATTTGAATTAGCAGTAACTAATTAAATCATATTATATTGTTACCAGCTAATTATTAACTAATCGATTCGAATGATATCGATACAAATTAATCATATTTTTAATAAATTACATCTGAATAAATTTAAAAATTTTCTGATTCAATGATTCATAAACATTTCATTAAAATTAAAATGAGTGATGCATTGGAATTCTTTAATTAACTTTAATATACACAACTAATCAATTATGAGAACTAGAAACCATAAAATTTTCTAATCACTAATCTCTATGAACCATTATAGTTAAACAAAAATGTATATAGTTAGTTGATAGGAACGATTGATGATGTAAATAATATAAATACTACATAGATAAACTGTACAAACGCATTTAAACTCAAATTTTATTTAATATAGCAGTCTTGTTATATACCTAGAAAGTTTGTCTGGTTGATTTTAGCTGAAAAATTGTTAGTCATATTCCCACAATTAATTGTTACGTCCCAGCCTGCTCGGCAGATGTCTCTGATTATTTTTAAACACTAATTATTGAGAGACCGATCTGAGACCTAACTAATTAATTAAGATGCATATTGATAATTTAACAAGTGACATAATTAATAAGTCACCCTATATTATAGAACATAATTTAATATAATAATATAATATAATAATATAATTCAATATAATAATATAATATAACATAATAATATAAAGTAATAGAATATAAAATAGTATAATATTATTTAGAATATTTAAAACATATTGATAAAGTTATTTTCCACTTAATATTTGTTATGTACAAATAAACGCTGACGCCTCGAGTAAATCCTCGAGACGTGCAGCTGCACAAACATCTATTTTGTTCTAAGATAACTTTTGTTCATAGATAAGTGACTCATTTGTTAATAACAAAAACGGAGAAAGCGTGAGAACGGAGAATGGATCATTCGAGAATATTGCTTATCTCGATCCACCCCTCCATACCGAACGATGCGCGGGCCTGATGCCCGAGCGCCTCGTATTGATAAGAAACTCACGCTAGTTTTTCTCGATCAAGAGAATGCAGTCTGAAACATAAAATCATAGAGAGCAGTCAGGCTCAATATTAAAAACTCAACTTCGTTCTCACCCTTTTGAAGTTATTGTTAAGAGTACGTAAACAAATTTATAAATTGATTAACTTATATATCTATATATTATTCATAGCTATTCTTTTACAATTGAATAAATCGGATTCAGATATATATAAAATAATATATTATATCCAAGCAACCAGTTTATTTCAACCACCAAATGGTGGCTGTTCAACCTATACAAATTATTATTTATAATTATATGTAAGTTTTCATTACGTCTATTTTAAATCAACCGCTCAACTACGCCAGCGCCAAATCATCAACCAGGACGTAACAACTTATATATAATTAAAATTGGTGGCAGCGACGGATTCGAACAGCCCCCGAATAGACTGGTAAAATCTCAAAAATCCGAAAATTTTTTTTTTACAAAATTAACATCAAGTTCTCAAAGTGAAATTGAGCAACACAAAAAAAAAAATATTACCAATTTTTTTTGCCGACATCGGAAATTTTTTTTTCCTAAATAAAAAGAAGCAAAATTGTGAAACAAAAGTGAAAAGTTAAGTGAGAATTGAAGTGAGTGAAATAAATAATAATAAAAATCTAAATAATTGAAATAAAAAATTCAAAAATAATTAAAATAAAATAACAAAATTTTCTTTTACGTCGAACATTTAAATTGAAAATTGAATTTTTTTTATTATTCAAGATCTGAAATTAAATTTTTTTTCTGCTCTTAAATAAAATAATAACTAGATAAAAAAAAAAGTATATAAATTTATAAAAATCAGATATATCAAGAAAAAAAAAATAAAAAATTTTTTTTTGTGAATTGAAAATAAAATTCATAATAAAATTCAAGTGAGTGAAGTTAATGAAGAATTAAAATTTAAAATAAAATAAAACTACGAATATCATTCACGACGCCCGACGGACGCAGTTCAACATCAACTACAGCTGAGAAATCTACAGTCATCGCACATTTCTGCTCAACGTGTTTTCATCAACCTTCCGACGGCAACGAAGATCTCCGTATCGACTACAATTACCGATTCATCTGAAATTCAAACCTGTAAACAACTAAGTAGTAAGTCAATTACATTGTTAAAATTTTTTTTCTGTCTGTCAAAATATTTACATAAATAAAAATGAGTCTTGAAGAAATGGAAGTTTCCCTTACGGAAACCCAAAATGAAGTTACAGCGTTAAAAACTCAAATTCAACAATTACTAGCAGAAAAACTTGAAATGAAAAATAAATTTGAAGAAAATTGTCAAGCAGCTATTGCTCAACAATTAAAAATACATTTCGAAAGAAATCCACCCGTGGGTACTTCACACCAATTACCTCCCAATCTTAATTTGACGAATGATTTAACTGCAAATAACAAATTTGATTACAAAGAATTTTTCAAAACTATACCAGACTTTGATGGTATAAGTTATCCAGTAGAATCATTCATACAGGCATGCAAAGACGCGAAAGAATATCTAAGAGAAATAAACGAGGACGCGCTCGTTAGAATATTAAAATCAAAATGTAACGGCGAACCTTTAATTAGAGTAAGCGGGTCAAACGTAAAAACAATAGACGAATTTATTGCATTTTTAAATTTGAATTTTAGACTTAGCAAACAAGTTTCAGTTTGGCTAAAAGAATTTAATGACTTAGAGCAAAAATCGAGCGAACGCGTAATGGACTTTTACCATAGAGTGAATAAACATTTACAGGACACTTGCTCAGAAATCGCGGATACAGGCGGTAATAGTAAAGATGAAAAATTAGTTTTGGCTAAAGAAACCGCGGTACAAGCATTTATTTCGGGTTTAGAACCAAGACTTGCTTTATTTTTACACAATGACGAATTTGCGGATCTTGCTACAGCCGCTACTGCAGCAATTAAAGCAGAACAAAAATTACAGCAAATGAAAAATATAAATAAACTTTTCAAGCCATTCGATAATAATTCAAATAAAAATTGTTTCGCAATCCAAGATCCAAACCCACACAACACAATTAACCAAAATAATCACCAAATTCGAAATTTGAATCCTTATCAGCAATTTTAAAAAAATTATAACAGAAACAGTCGTGAAAAATCGGAACAGGTTAATAATCAAAATCGAAACAACCCAAATAAGTTTTGTAATTTTTGCAAAAGAAACAATCATAATATCGAGGAATGTAGAATTTTAATTCAAAGAAAGAGTATTGAATCTAATCAAATTTTAAACAAAAATATTCTTCAATGTGATTATTGTAAAATGAACGGTCATTCAGTAAATAATTGTCGTAAAAAAATTTATAATGAAGGAAAACGCGACGGTTTAAATGCAAAACCGAGTACAGGTACGGGAAACGATCAAGCGTTCCCTCGAGTCGGCGCTCCGATGGGAAACGTAGCAATTCAGCGCCAAAATTTAAACAAAAACTAAGAATACCGACAGAAACTTATTCCGTGGGTGCCATGTCAATTAGTTATAAACCTACGTCAATTATGTTCAGATCCAAAGATATAATATCTAGCAATGGGAAAATTTTAGTAGACACCGGATGTAATTTAAATTTAATGAAATACGGGGAAGTAAAATATAAAAAATTAATCGATGAATCATATTGTTATAAATTAAATGGTGTCTCTGAAGCTATCACTTTGGGTAGAATAAAGATAGAAATTTTTAATAAAGATACTTATTTTCATGTAATACCAGATGAATTTCCTTTAAATTATACGGGCATACTTGGCATGGAATTTTTACGAGAACACGGCGGAATAATAAATTTAGTAGACAATACGGTAACATTTCAACATTTAAATAATCTACAAATATCATTAACAGAAGGAGAATATTTCGTTTTAAAAGCTCGAACGAAAACGGCAATGTTTGTTCGAGTAGATAGTAAACTTGAAGAGGGTTATACACCTCGTATCGAATTTGAAAACGGTATTTACGCGGGCGAAGCTTTAGTAAGTAATAATAACGGAATCGCTTATTTGTACGCAATAAATACTCTTGACAAAGATGTAAAAATAAAAGTACCCGTAATTCCTCTGTACCCATTCGGGACAAGCGAAGACGAGGACACTAACTTGACGCAAGACGACACGGATAGATACGATAATAGTACTCGGACGCGGGGAAATCGTACTGAAAAAGTGCTCAAACTCTTGCGTTTAAAACATCTGAATGAGGAAGAGCGTAAAGCAATAGTTTCTCTTGTAGAGAAATACGCTGACCTATTCCACATTCCGGGAGAACCACTGCGCGCTACAGATACTGCGACTCATACTATACCCACTACCGATGACGTTCCCGTAAATACTCGACAATACAGACACCCACCTGCACAAAAAGACGAAATTCAAAAACAAATTACAGAATTAATGTTGATGGACATAATAGAACCTTCGACCTCCCCCTATAATTCCCCTCTATGGATAGTACCTAAAAAGGCTGATTCAAAAGGCAATAAAAGATGGCGTTTAGTTATAGATTATCGCAAATTAAATGATAAAACTGTTAAAGATGCATATCCACTACCGTTGATAAATGATATTCTTGATCAATTAGGTGGTGCGATTTATTTTTCAGTATTTGATTTAAAATCGGGTTTTCATCAATTAAAAGTAGATCGTAAAGATAAGCACAAAACAGCATTTACAACTCCTCATGGTCATTATCAATTTAATAGAATGCCATTTGGACTTAAAAATGCTCCAGCAACGTTCCAAAGGTTAATGGATTTAGTATTACGCGGGTTACAAGGAGCGGATCTCTTTGTTTACTTAGACGATATAGTCATTTACGCACGTTCTCTAGAAGAACATAACACTAAATTCGAAAAATTAGCCGAACGTTTACGTAGTGCAAATTTAACTCTACAAGCCGATAAATGTGAATTCTTAAAAAAAGAAGTAATTTATTTAGGCCATCTTATATCTGCCGACGGTGTCAAGCCTGATCCCGATAAAATTAAAGCGATCAAATGTTTCAAAACACCTAAAAACACAACACAAGTGAGAGAATTTCTTGGACTTGCTGGTTACTATCGGCGATTTATCAAGGATTTCGCAAAGATCTCTAAGTGCTTATCTGATCTTACAAGCAAAAACGCAAGATTTTCATGGGCGCCTGAACATCAGGTAGCTTTTGAAACCTTGCGCGATAAACTATGTACAGCTCCGATATTGCAGTATCCAGATTTTTCGAAACCTTTTATTTTAACGACCGATGCTTCGGGCTATGCAGTTGGAGCAATTCTCTCACAAGGCAAAATTGGCGAGGACACAATTGTTGCAGCAGCTTCTCGTGTGCTCAACAAACACGAAAAAAATTATTCGACCACCGAAAAAGAGATGGTCGCAGCCTTATTTGGTATGAAAACATTTAGACCGTATCTCTATGGCAGAGAGTTTACTCTTGTCACCGATCACAGACCGCTAGTGTGGGTAAATAATATGAATGACCCAACATCGCGTGTAATGAGATGGAGAGAACGGCTTAAAGAGTTCGAATATACCGTGTTATATAAGGCGGGAAAAATAAACACAAACGCGGACGCTTTATCGCGTAACCCAATAATCGAAAACCGCGAAGTTTATCCAATTAAGATTAAATGGCGACCTGGAAAACCCGGAATCGCTAGGTTGAGGACTTCAGATCCTTCAGACGATGGTAAAGTCTTTAAAAAGAAACCTAAATACAAAACTAGTTCAGAGTCAATTAGCTCGAATAATGATAAAAATAAATTATCTACAAACTTTAACAAAAATAATACTTCAAGTTCAGAGGAAATTACTCCAAGTAATAAAATAATTCGCGATAAAAATAAAATTGCGACTAACTCAGTCGACGGAGTTAGAAAAATAAATTCGAAAATTCAAAATCTTGAGCAAAATACTCAAGCGGTCGGTCTAGAAGATTCGGTCGAAAAACGTCAAATACTTGAGCCAAAAACTCAAGCGGTTGGGCCAGTCAGTAATAATACTACAGACCCAGTCGTCAAACCCACTAGCGATGGCAATAGGATTGATCACCCTATCGACCAACGGTTAGTTAAAATTAAAAATAATAAAAACGGATATATCGGTAAAAATAAAAATTTAAAAAAGAAAAAATCTGAGCTCAGACGATATAATCCATACAAAAAATTTTCGAGTACTGAATCATTAAGCGAAGATGATTTAAGTAAAAATAAAAATAATAAAATATTTACAAACTTGGAAACAAATAATCCTCAAGAACTAAATTCAAATTCGATAAATAAAAACTTTAATTCTAAAAATCAAAATAAAGATAATAAAAATAAAGTAAATTCTAACGAAAGTTCAAACCGCAAACGGAACTCTAACGAAAATGCAAAATTAAATAAAAATTCTAAATGCAAAGTCGTATCAAATCCAGAACCAGATAAATCAATTACTCTTCCTGATTATTCTGACGGATCGTCGTCATCAGGAGACATGTATGATGCTGTAACTCTGAGAAAAAAACTCATTAAAGACAACCCTTCGTATTTAAGTGACGAATCTGATATGACAGATTTCGATTTGTCTTATATTTCTAATAATTCTATAAACTCTCCAAAACATAAAAATTCACGTAATTTAACACCATCACCTCAGTCTCCAAATCCACAGACACCTGAAAGTGGAAAAATCACGAATACTCCATTATCATTATCACCCAACGTACGAACACAAGCTACATCTGCACATCCAAATCCAAAAATACAGACTGATACGAAAAATGCAAAAATTAATAAAAATAAATTTAATCCTTCTTAAATCAAAAGGACAACTAAAATGGCAGAGTTTACACCCTCTCCTACAATACGTTCACGTAGAAAAATAAATAAACAAAGTAAGAAAATTGAAAAAATAATTATTCCAGAAACTTCTGACGACGAATCAAACACTGACGAGACAGAAATGACTTATTCAAAAATATATTCAGAAAATTCAAATGACATTAGTACTGAATCACCTATCGAAACAATCCCTATCACTCCAAGAACTCCTATCAAACCCAAATCCGTAAATAAAAAAGACATGGGAGGTGCAATCCCTTGGTCTTCTGACGAAGGAAGCGATTATCCAAAAATTATGGACGTCTCTGCGGTAGTTCATAACGAACCAGAAAACAACATAAACATGTCAACTAACGACATAGGAGAAAATTCTTTTGTAATTGAACCCATGACAGTAGAATCACCTGACGAAACAACAACCATAAAATCTAACACAATAACACAGAAAAAAATAACCAATAAAAATACAGAAATGACAAAAACAAATACTACAAAAATAAACCCAAATTTAACAGACGCAGACAAGAACAGACCTCACGGTACTGATGTAGAACAAACACATACTAATAAAATTACACCGGAACTACGTAGATCGACTAGAAAACGTAAAATCAAAACATGTTCATGCTGTACAGACTATGACGAACATACACATACACAAAAACAGATTCCAAATAAAATACAACACCTTGCGAAAAATTTTAAAAATAAAACGAAAAAGCCAAATAATAAAAATTCACAACCCAAATTACCAGACATAATGGTTACTCTAAAAGCAATTAAACGTCAACAAAATTTAAATAATAAACGAACTAATGATAGATTGTCAATATTAAACGAAAATACAAGCCCAGTAAATTCACAACAAACTACATCACAAAACCCTACACTAAATTCACCTGTTGATCGAAATTCAAAATCGCCTGAACGAATAAATTCATTCAACGACCTGAACTTCGATCAACAGATAAATTCAGCTGACGACCAAAATTTCGAACAGATAGAACAAATAAATTCATTTAATGACCAAAATTTTGACCAAATCGAACAGATAAACTCATCTGATAATGAAATAGACATACGACAAAATTCGACACAATTAAATTCAGACGGAAATCAAAACAAATCAAACGACAATGCGATCATAATAGCAAACGACAATTTATCTAACGAGGAAATAGACTCTGACGGTAATATATCTATAATTTCAAACACTTCAAATGACTACAGTAACGAGAACGTACACGAAACAAGAGATAACTTAGAAATGCAGAAAAATTGTTATTTATGTTTCATTAACGCCGATGGTACCGTACCAAGCGAAATCGGAAAACAGTTTTTAGTGTCAGGACATTTAAAATTAAGCCCTTTAACTAATTATAAAACAGGTCAAGTAATCAAAATGGGAACATCTAAAAAGAAAGTACTTGCGTTAGTAACTCAAAGTGATAGTCGAGATACACCAACGGAAAAAGATTATTGTAAAACTTTCAAAAATTTAAAGTTATATATGGAAAAATCAAAAATAAAATCAGTTAGTATTTCTCAAGGTAGAAGCAATTTATCAAAAACCATTTGGACAAAAATTAAAAATATTATTGCTAAAATTTTCAAAGGTAGTGATTTAAAAATAATTATTTGCAAAGATGAAATAATAATACCTCCAGTAGAGGAAAGAAAAAAAATAATAGCCGAAAATCACGAAACTTCAATAGCAGGACATAAAGGAGTAACTAAAACTTATAATAGAATTAGACAAAAATATTTTTGGGATAATATCAAAAAGCATGTTGAAGATTTCGTTAGGAAATGTATTAGTTGCCAGAAAAAGAAATTAGTTAGGATAAAAACAAAACAGCCGATGGTCATTACAGACACATCCGCAGAAGTATGGGATAAATTAGCATTAGATATAGTAGTACCGAATAAAACCTCAGCTAACGGATATTCATATATTTTAACAATGCAAGATGATCTTTCAAAATATTGTTTTGCAATACCTTTAGTGTCCATGACGGCTAAAGATATCGCGATAGCATTAGTCGAGAATTTTATATTAAAACACGGTTGCCCGAAAGTAATTTTAACAGACCAAGGTCAAGCTTTTATAGGCAAAGTAATGGGTTGCATAGAACTTTTTCATTTTTTTACGACAATTTGTACGTAAATTTACTGTCCGAATTAGAATGCAAATTCACTTCAAAAGTTGACTAGAAAAAATTTGTTAAATTTCGGGTAAATTTCATGTCAATTTATCATTAATTTGACTTAAAAAATTGTTAAGTATATTTTTACCGTCAAACTGTAGACAATTATATGTATACATTTGCTTATCTTTTGAAATGGTAAGAATGAACATAAACGACTTTTTTTTTCGTAAAGAGTTACCTTTAACTAAAAAAAAATTAACCGCAAATTTATATTTTCAACTTTTGTTGTGAAATTGTCAGCGAATTCGGGCAGCATATATCAGGTAATTCCAACACCAAATTACCGTTAATTTCAAGCTAAAGTGGCTATTAAGGTACTTTAGCCGCAAACTGTTGTCATCATCGTAAATCAAATTGACCGAAATCTGTGTTCTAAATTTGACAGCAAGCAGTGAGCTCAACTTTCTGTCAATTTGCTCTATATGTTGCTCTCAGATTGTAGTTAAAAAACTGAACGACATATGTTAACGTATATTCGCCGTTAGGTAGTGAAATGAAAGCAAACTTCTGTTGAGCTATCCTGACTACTTGGACAGGTTTGCTCGGCAGAATTTTCTTTATCTGCCGTCAAGTTTACCTAAGCTTTAGGCTGGCATACTATTAAGTACAATAAGACCTCACTTTGACTGCAGGTTGACGTTAATTTACTCCCGTGATCTGAAGGCTTGTCGACACAGAAATTTGTCATCGTCTTGCTTGTAAACAAATTCAAGAGTAAAAGTTATTTTCATATTAAGTGCAAGTTGGTGTTATTTAATGTGCAAATCAAACATTTGCAATCATCTTGACGTCAGGTTGTGACAATATAGATTTACAAACACTTATTATCCATGTAACTTAACGAGAACTTTTCGATAGCTATTGTAACTAATGACTGCAAGTTGTTACCAATGTTGCCAGAAAGTTGAAGACAACCTGCTGCTGCAACTTGTTGTCAACTCTGTGAGAAAATTGAAGATAACGTTTCGACGGATAATGGAATGCCAACTTTTGCTTCCACTTTTCTTAGAAAGTTGGCAACAGGTTGCCGTCAAATTATGGAATGCCACTTCGCGGCTAACTTGACGACAAGTTGTCGCAGTAAATTGTCACTAGCTTGCTGCCAGCTTGGCTATCGGGGTAGCTATCAGGATATTCATACGAGATTTTGATGTATCGTCTGTTGGTAAAAAAGAAATACTCCAATAGCCACTTGAATAGCCAAGCGAAATAAGCAATGAATTTTTAGTTTATTGACGCTGAATGGTGCACTTATATAGTAGTCACAAATCTAAATAATGAAATTTGGCGTATACTTACCTTCAAATTCAAAACAAATTAATTTAGCAAACTCTGAATTCAGTTGGCCAGAAATCTACGATTGATATTAGCAGGCGAATTGGCAGCAAACTTTTGCTGAGTATCCCTGGTAACCGACTCAATGAACTTTGAAAATTGAACTTTACCAAAATTTGAACTTGACAATTTGAACTTCGGCAATTTGAACTTTTGTAAATTTGAACTTTTGTAAATTTGACCTTTGGTAAATTTGAACTTTGGTGATTTAAACTTTGACGATTTGAACTTGCCTTTTTTCTCAGGTTTTGAGAATTTAAACTTTTGAAAATTTGAATATTTTATATGTCCACGCACACAAAACCCCTGAAGAAAGGCACCACACTATTTCAAGCGTATAGGTTTACATAATTTACATTTTCACGCACACAAAACCTGAGAAAAAGGTAAGTTCAAATCGCTAAAGTTGAAATTTACCAAAGTTCACATTTACAAAAGTTCAAATTGCCAAAGGAAAAAAAAAATTGTTTTTTTTTTTTTAAACACCCTAATATACATTATATATGTTTGACATTTTATTATACATCTCTGACTTTGAAGACTTGAAACTATATACCACATAGGTTAAGGACTTTAAGAAATATTTCTGACTTTGGGAAATTTTCACTACATATCTCTGACTTTAAGGACTTGAAATTGAATATCCAACCTTTTAGGAACTTGAAACAATATCTCCTATGTCTAGAGGATGTAAACAAAGTATCTCATCATTTGAATTCGCTCGAGACTATATTTCTGACTGCAAGAATCTTTTGACGTCTTTGGTTTTTTATAAGCAATCAGTTTATTTTTTTGAACTATTTAATCACTTAATTTTTTTTTATTTATTCCCATACATTCGATTTCAGAATCAATAATTTTTTTATAACAATTTAATGAATATAAACATGTAAAATATTAGTCTTAAAATTAAACATAGTTTTATCTTATTTAGACATAAGTAAATCGTAGGAGTAGAAAAAACAGCTAAGAAAAAGATGATGATGTTTGATAAGGCTCAAATAACTACAGATATGAGACTGATTAAAAAAAATCGACTACTGATTATTTCTTATAGACCCACTTTCTAAAGTTTCAAAATCGTAGAAAAATATATTATAGATACTAGGGTGTGTCAAAAAAAAAAAATGGTTTTTTTTTCTACGTATCATAGTCTCAGAAAGTTCTTCGGGTCCTAAAAAAAATCCTCCTAAAGAATCAGCACGATATTTCAAAAATTAAGCTGGCGGTTTACAAGTTCCTTTTCCTATATAAAATACATGTAAAAATTTTTTTTTTTTATTTTTCGAAGAAAACTCAAAGAAAAAATTTTTATTCTCAATTTTAAATTTCATAACCTTATAGGAATTTAAATTTTCTACAAAAATGACCTGAATAGTCATGCTCGTATCTACAATATAACAAAAGACAAGCTCTGAAAGGTAAACAAAAATTTGTTTATTTATATTTATTGTTTTTAATTTTCTATTATTAGTTCGTGGTATTTTTTCTTCTAATTTTTATTTTCAATCTTCTATATAAAATCTATTTTTACGTAAGGAATTGTTATTTTTATTATGCTCATAGAGTGAAGGAAAAAAAAGTTTTTCGTTCGTATAGAAAAATTTTATAAAATAAATTATTGCTATACGAAAAACTTTTTTTAACTTCCCGCTAAGAAAATCGACGATTTTTGAAAAATTCGGGAAGTTATTGTTTTTACCCCGATTTGCAAAAATCAAAATTTCATCAGAAGTCAACGTTTTGAGGTCCTAGGAAGCTATTCTGACTATTTTCAGAATGATGTCTAAGTGTCTGTATGTAGGTGTGTGTGTGTGTGTGTGCGTGTGTGCATGTGTGTGTGTGTATGTATGTATGTAAGCTCTTTATATCTTTTTAACTAATAAACTAATTCAGGTGGTTAGGGCGGCAATCGAAAGAGCTTTTTGGCAATCAATTTCTGAAAATTTCAGATCATTTGATCAAGTAGACTCGAAGATATTGGCCAATTACGAAAAAAAAAAATTTTTTTTTTAGTTTTTTATTGATTTCTCAGAAACGACTTATACGATCGATATCAAAATCTAATAAACTTTAGAACTCAATAAAACGCGTCGATTGTCACCCCAAACATCAAAATCGGATAATTCGTTCGAGAGTTATCGCGGGAGAAAGAAATGGTAAAAAACGGTTCTTTTCGATTATCTTTGAAGTGACTCATCTAATCAATTTCAGATTCTAATAAGCTCTAAAATTTAATAAAACGCGTCGATTGTCACCTTAAACATTTCAATCGGTTGATGCGTTCGAGAAATATCGTGGGAGAGAGAAATGCTAAAAACGGTTTTTTTCGAAACTAAAGGTACACAAAAGTATTTTCGAGCTCGAAGAGCTCGTAAATGTGATTACAATGATGTTTTCGAGCTCAAAGAGCTCGAAAACAACGGGAAGTTTTGGGGCTGGCCCGCAGGGTCAACAGATAGACCGATTTTTTCTTTTACTTTACGAACATGATAAAATAATAATTTCTTGCATAAAAATTGATTTCATATAGGAGATTGCAAATAAAAATTAGAAGAAAAAAATATCACCAATTAATAACAAAAAAATGAAAACAAAAATTATACATAATTTTTTTTTTTTTTTTTAACTTTGGGGGCTTAAAATTTTTTTTTGTATTGTAGTTACGAGCATGACTATTCAAGACATTTTTATAGAAAATTCAATTTCCTTTAAGGTTATGAAATTTAAAATTGAAAATAAAATTTTTTTCTTTGAGTTTTCCTCGAAAAATAAAAAAAAAAATTTTTTCATGTATTTTATATGGGAAAAGGAACTTGTAAACCGCCAGCTCAATTTTTGAGATATCGACCTGATTGTTTAGGAGGATTTTTTTAGATCCCAAAGAAGCTTTTGAGACTATGAGACCTAGAAAAGTAAAAATCATTTTTTTTTTTGACACACCCTAATAGATACAATGAAAAAAATTCCTGAAGTCAAGAGCATTGGTCGTAATCCTCAAACTATGTGATATATACACTTATCCAAAAAATTAAAGGAACAAGAAAATTTTATAAAATTTTTAGCGATTTTTTTTTTTACGTTTTATTCGGGATTTTTTTTTTTTTTTTTTTCGTTTTTCGGAAAAAAATTTTTTTTTTCTCTTTACCTTACATTTACCGTATAACTAACGTAAAAATGGGAGAAAATCCGAAAAAAATTAATTTTTTTATTTTGGTAACGATTACACAAATTAAGAAACAAAACTTGTTCCTTTAATTGTTTTATAAAACTTTGAGGAATCGGCCCGGACAAACGGTTCGATGGATCAATCTGAAAATTTCCAGGGTTTTTGGGGGTACATTAAGCTGTAAAATCACCTGGCAACATTATTTTTTTTAACTAAAAAACCAGGAAATGGCAATTTTTTGTAGGTTTTTCAAATTGATATTAAGGATAAAAAAAAATTTTTTTTCAAGAAAATCAAGAATGGAGCTACTAGGGTATCTATTCAAGTTTCTCAAACTGCCCTTTTAATTACTGTGCGACCATTCGTTGCTGAGATATCGATAATCAAAGACAAAATGATCCTTTTTCATTGGAAGACTGATATCTCAGCAGCATATTGTCGTACAGAGAAACAAAAAAGGCAAATTGTAGCTGAATAAATTTCCTAAACGAGCCATAGATTGGTTTTTTCGAAAAAAATTTTCCCGGCCCCGTAGACCTAAAAAACAAAACCAAAAAATTTTGTCTCGGCCTATTTCTTATGATTCCGCAATAATCGTAGCTCAGAAAATTATTTGGCTGGAAGATCTTTAAACTGGAGATTTCAAGCTTCAATTTACTTTTTTTATTTTTTCGATACGATCATTTTTCACGAAAATACAGACTTCCAAAAATCGCTAAAAATTTTATAAAATTTTCTTGTTCCTTTAATTTTTTGGATAAGTGTAGTTTCAAGTCCTCATAGCCAGAGATGTGTACTGAAAAGTCCCTGAACTCAATAGTATTTATCAAAATCCTCAAACTATGTGATATATAGTTTCAAGTCCTCAAAGCCAGAGATGTATCGTGAAAAGTCCCCAAAGTCAGGAATATTTCTTAAAGTCCTCGACTATGCGATATATAGTTTCAAGTCCTCAAAGCCAGAGATGTATCGTGAAAAGTCCCCAAAGTCAGGAATATTTCTTAGTCCTCAAACTATGCGATATATAGTTTCAAGTCCTTAAAGCCAGAGATGTGTACTGAAAAGTCTCTGAACTCAAGAGTATTTATCAAAGTCCTCAAACTATGCGATATATAGTTTCAAGTCCTCAAAGCCAGAGATGTATCGTGAAAAGTTCCCAAAGTCGGGAATATTTCTTTAAGTCCTCAAACTATGCGATATATAGTTTCAAGTCCTTAAAGCCAGAGATGTGTACTGAAAAGTCTCTGCACTCAAGAGTATTTATCAAAGTCCTCAAACTATGTGATATATAGTTTCAAGTCCTCAAAGCCAGAGATGTATCGTGAAAAGTCCCCAAAGTCAGGAATATTTCTTAAAGTCCTCAAACTATGCGATATATAGTTTCAATTCCTTAAAGCCAGAGATGTGTACTGAAAAGTCTCTGCACTCAAGAGTATTTATCAAAGTCCTCAAACTATGTGATATATAGTTTCAAGTCCTCAAAGCCAGAGATGTATCGTGAAAAGTCCCCAAAGTCAGGAATATTTCTTAAAGTCCTCAAACTATGCGATATATAGTTTCAATTCCTCAAAGCCAGAGATGTGTACTGAAAAGTCCCTTATCTCAAGAGTATTTATCGAAGTCCTCAAACTATGCGATATATAGTTCCAAGTCCTCAAAGTCAGAGATGTGTAGTGAAAAGTCCCCGAAGTCAGGAGTATTTGTCAAAGTCCTCAAACTATGCGATATATAGTTCTAAGTCCTCAAAATAACAGATATTTAACTAAAAGCCCCTGAAGTCTAATATATTCAATTTTCACGTCGCCAAAATCAAAAACTAGATTTAGGTTTCCTAAACCTAACACATGGCCCAAAATTCCTAAAGTTGAAAAAAATTCAACTTTACAGATCGGGAATAGAAGATACTGTTATAATTTACTCGAAATCAAGCATTAATGTAAATAAATAAGTCGAATATCCCATCGACTTAATATATCATGGTATAACGACTGATAACTACTAGACTGATTCAGAAAAATCAACAATTTTTTATTTATGGAATTTCAGGACTGAAATTTCCTTTCACTAGGAATTGAAATTATCAGCACTTCTGAAGACCTTTCAGAAGTGTTGGTAGGATTGAGAGAAGAACCTGTTAAGGTTATAACTTTTAATACCGACAGGAAGTACTTCCTGATGGCAATTCTTCATTTTCCGTTTAAATAAGATTAGGTAAAAAAGTTTTCAGTTTTGGTGGTATAGAACTCATCATTTGATCTGAATACCGAAAAATCTAATCCAATTTGTAACATACAATGAAATGCTCTATGAGCGAAATATTTAAACTACGACATTTTGTAATAAGTCCAATAGTTTGAACAGAAAAGTCAGAAAAAAGTAAGGATCGATTTAAAATAATCAATGTCCTCAAAGTCTAACTATCTTTGATAAATGTCCTCAAATACTGATATGTATCAGATACGGTCTTCAAAGTCAGATATATGTATAAATTTAAAAATATAATAAAAAATACGCAAGTTATAGCAAAACTAATAACAATACACACATCAGGATGGTAAATAGCATCCATATACATATAATACATAATCGCCATCTTGAAGTCCCCGAAGACCGAATTAAACATATATATATATATATATATATATATGTTTTATTTTATTTACTAGCCTAAAATTTATAAATATTTTTTACATTTTTCTTCTTTTGTTTGGTCTCGGTATAGTCATAATTTCATCTCTTGACACTTCGTAACCCCATGGTACGGTATCAGTGCTGTTTAACAAAAGCTGACGTTTGTCATCTTCCCAACTTAAAGCTATTTTATTCTGAACTATTGTACTAACACTATGTTTGTTACTTTTAATTACATATTGTTCCTTACTTAAATTTACATGATCTTCTAAACATCGTTTGAAATCTTCAAAAGTGATAGTTCGCAAAGTCGGACGTCTAACACCTTTGGCTCGCTTTTTTACCTGATCTTCATTATGAATTTTAAAAGCGTACAACTTTGCTCTAAGTTCAATGAATTCTGTCATAATTTTACCATTATTCTCATCCTTCATCAGACCTAAAACTTTTTTATTAACTAGTGGTATATTGTAAACATTATCAGGTGGATAATCAGAAGTGTCAAACTTGACGATATCACGTTTGATGATCTCATAGATGTCTGGTACAATAAAATGGTAAATAAGACTATCAGTATCAGTGTACATGAGTTTTGATTCATTATTTGCAAAATTTTGTTTCACATAATTAGAATGAAAGTCATATATGTAAGTTTTTGATAAATCTAATATACAAAAACCAACATAGATTGGTTTGTCAAAGCGTACTTTGGCCGCCTTCAATTCAATAATTATCATATTCTCGTCAAAAATAGTAAGACTATAGAAGTTAGGCTTACAAATATAGTCAGCAGCGCTATATTTACCGGCCCATCTTGTTACTATATGAATCTCTTTGTATTTTCTAATATTTTCCATAGTCTTACCAAAAACAGCATTATTCATAAGTTTATAAAAGTCTTTTTCAAACTCATTTTTAGCAACTTTCCTGCAATCTGTATTGTTATCTATATATGACTTGAGCCAGGGCGACCGCTCAAATTTAAAAACTCTGTGAATCCTTGTTAATTTTAATCCTAAATCTAAACATTGTTTTAAATTCTTATAATGTATAACATAATTTTTTTTATCATATAAAGTTGTCGATAATTTAGTATACTTGCTACCCGGCGGTGAAAAGTGTTCAGGGCATAGTGGTAAATCTTTATATAGATCATGCAATTGCTGAGGATAATGTAGATCAACTTCTAATACATAAACGACACTATCGATGTCGTTTAAAAATTGATCTAAGTTATCGACGTCAAAAGTAAGATCTTCAGGCGGGTAAACCCATTTAAATGAACCTTTTGGTAGCGGCATACTCATAGCAGTACCATACAAATTATTTACATCGTAATACATTAAATAGGATTCAGCTTTATTATAATCAAAGTTCGATCCCATGTAACGATTATTTGCCGCTGCATACCTATTTGTACACTGAGACACACCACCCCTGATACCTTCTTCAATAAAAAGCATCATTTCAGAATCAGTAAATAATTCGAGTTCAACATTTGTATATTTTAACATCGCATCGGAAGCGAGTCCCGGTGCCGTATAGTCATTTAAAGTATCTAACCCATAGGTAGCCATACAACTATGTCTGAAATTTCGAAATATGTCAGCTAAAAGAAGGACATCTGTCTTTAAATATAAATCTGAATATTCCCCTAATGTTTTGATATCAAATTTATTCCAAACTAGTTGAGCGAGGGCATAATCATTATCAGATACGCCATCGTTCGATAATTTAGAATAAAATGAGTCCTGATCGGGCAAGTGTTTGTCAGTAAGTTTGTCAATATCAGTTACGTACTCGTATGGGAATACACCCTTTCGATTAACTAATTTAAATTTTTTTGGATCACTGTAATGTTGTTGAGTAATCTGTTTATCACAATCATTCAGATTAGATGCTAATTTATCAAGACTAGATGCCATAAACCTGAATGAATCTATAAAACGTAAGCAAACTGACGTATTTTCAACATATTTCGTAAAAGATATATAACGTTCTTTGTTAATTGGTAATAATGTCATTTTACCCTCGAAAACGGTTGATAAAGATTTTATTATAAAATGGGAATCGTAACCAGATAAATTATGAAATACTCTTGGTATAGTGTGAGATTTTCTATAATTTATATTACAAGATAAGTGAGCTGGGCCGCGATAATTACCAGTAAAATGACAGTGATCGTAGCATTTATCTGTAACAGAAGTTATAGATATTTCACAAATATGACGAACAGTTGCTTGCTCATGACTCTCTTTTTGTTGTCTCGACAGATGTTTCATAGCAACAGGATTTTTCAAGTATGATTTGACTTCTAATGCTAAACATTCTAATTTTTTTACAAACCACTCGATGCAGGTTTGTGATCGATTGAGTTCAAATTTAGATAAATTGTTATTATAACTGCAAAAACGATAAAATGCTATACTACGTGGTATATGTTTGTCAGAATTATCATTTTCTTGGGGCTAAAGTGTACATTCTAGGTCTGCATAGACAACAAACGGTACAGTATCCTTATACTGGTAATTTTTAAACTTTAAAATTTTATTTTCTTCAGTCGGAAATGTCATGTGAACTTTATTCAATGCGAAACAGTCTTTTTTATGATCTTCAAACGATTTTTCCAGTTTAAAATGATTTAAGCATCGGTCACAAAAAAATAATTTGCTTTTCGAAGCTGAAATCTGACTTTTTACTAATCGTGAAAGATCTTTAATTAGAGCAAAATGATATATAGGCTCATAATCTTTATAATTATTACCTGTTATATTTAAATTAACATTAGCTTGTAACATGAAAAGGTGGACTGTTTTTCTATTATGAGGTTTACAATATTTACTTAAATATAATGAAATTATAATACTTTTTTCAGACTTTTTCTTTGTAAAGTGAGATTCAATACCATATACATTAATCGTTAAGTCATTTAGTCTTTCAAACTGTGGGATTTGTTTAAGTGTCATAGGAAATTTATCACCTGTATATTCTAGCACCGCACTATAATGTGGATACGCCGATGTTCTCTCAGGATGTCCAGTGTTGGGAAGATAAATCGCAGCACCGACGCTCCATAGAAAACAGTACATATCAAAGTTTTCTATGTTGAGCACAGCTCGTTTCATCTGGACATCTCGAGGAAGCCTCAAAAATGTTGAACTCCCTCCTTGCAGAGGTGTATATTTTGACATGGTTAAAACCAGGTTGGTAATCTCTGTCAAACTCTACCCTGAATCCTTTTGATTAAATTTTTCCACCTTGTTTAAAATTTTATCGTATACAAAGTCCATATACCACTCAGCGAAAGATGTTGCAGGTAAAATCGCCCGACTCTTAGTGTTAAATGATTTGACTTCTTCTTCCATCGATGTATTTTTTTTAAATTTGCAAAATAGTTCAACATTCACTTTAACATCTGCAATGTTTTCCAGCATTTCTTGGATTTTATCCAAGACAATGTCTTTAGACACATTTAAAAAATCTCTCAAGTCAGTGTGAGAGCGGTTGATTATTGATCCTGTTTTAATGTTATTCGAGAAAACGTTCTCAAGATCTTGCCATTTAATAGATTGATTATTTATACTTAAATCACCACCTGCTACCTGCCCACTTAGTTGTAGAAACTGATTACTGTACCAACAAAGAACTGCTATGTTTGCTTGCACACTTCGTCGGACTTGAACAGTAGTATTAGGATCTGTCAAGATTGTATTAAAATAGTCTATTGTATCATTACAAACACTGTAACGACTCTGGAATTGCTCTTCATTCACCCCCTCCGATTGCAAATCATTATATGATTGTGCTACCGTATTTACTAAATCATGGAGAGCTTTAACTAAACCTAGTTGGGACATTTTTTTAATTGTTTGATAAAACACTGAGTATTAAAATTTCGGATCACAAACACTTATGGATCAGGAATAATTATTTTATATAATACTTAAGATGTGTTCACATAAAGATTTACACTTCAACTGTAAGATAAGTGTGTTCTCACAAGCTATTTAAGCTTTTGACTATAGGTGTAATGTTATCAAAGTTTCTGAGTATTCAAAACAAGGAACACACAGAGAGTAAAAAAATTTAATTTCATAAGTATGAGACTAAGAGTATCAAATATTGATGATAGTACAGATCTCATGAAGCAGCGTAAGAGATATGTTATAAAAATGATTTACTTGGGGTGGTATAGATTGAAGAGAAAAGTATATATCAATAACATCAATGATCGTTTGAGATTTAAAACAGAGTAAAAATACATAATGAATTTAAGAATTATGAGTATCAATAATCGATGCTAGTACAAATTTCATTAAGCGGTGGGCGCTTTCAGAATGTTGATACGTATCATGAGCTCGCAACTGCATTGAAGGCACAGGGGTATCAGGTGCGTACTGACGCGATCGTTGTCGGCTCCCTAGGCGGGTGGGACCCTAACAATGAGCCGGTTCTGAGGGCACTTAGTATCTCATCATACTATGCTCGTCTGATAAGAAGACTCATTGTGTCGGAGACCCATCTCATTAAGCGGTGATAGAGTAATCAATGACAGATATGTGGAATTGCATAGAAGAGGGTTATAAAAATTATTTACTTGGGTGGTACAGATTAATAAGAAATGTATATATCAATAACATCAACGATCGTTTAAGATTTAACACAGAGAGTATGAAATACATAATAAATTTGAGAATTATGAGTATGAAATTTCAATGCTAGTACAGATCTCATTAAGCGGTGTAATAAAAATTGTTTACTTCCGATGATAAAGTGATCGATGATAGATATGTTTAATTACATAGAAGAGTGTTATAAAAATTATTTACTTGGGTAGTATAAATTAAATAAATGTAAAAATAAAGTAGAGAACTGTTATATGAGATTTAAAACAAGAAGTTAAATAAATAAAGAGACTGTAAGTATCAAAGATCGATGATAATACAAATCTCATTAAGCGGTGTAATAAAAATTGTTTATTTCGGGTGGGTATGTTGGAATTACATATCAAATATGAGATTTATTATATATACGATTTGGATCATAAAAAATGTTTATGTTTGGTAAATCGTAGAAAAAAGATGTAAGAATATATGTATCATATGTAACTTAATATATATTTACTTTATTTAGATCGTGAGATCGATAATAATGTCTTTTAGAAAACATACATGTAAAAAATGAATGATGTTTCTAAAGATAGGTAAAACTGTTAATCTATGGAATTTTTGTAGAAGTTGGATAATACAGATTTAGTATCGATTTTTTTCAGATAGATGGCAGAGTTAACATGATTCCCTATTTTGTCGATATATTTAAAAATTTTCAAATATATCTTTGAAATGTATACCTTTTTAATTAATATGAAAAAAATGATTTTCACACAAATAGGATAAGACAAAGTAAATTATTATAGTTAATTTCACAATGGATAATATGTTCGTATAGATTTTAAGAAAAAGAAGTTTTGTAATATAGAATTATATGTATATTATTCCAAGTTAAAGTGAGACACCCATATCTATCACTACATGTTAGAGTGAGATGCTCTATGGGTGTTTCTTATACATGCGAACGTTATATGGGTTTGTTTATTCATTTTTGATACTCGACTGTGATTTCATTGTCAAGCTATACATTGATCTCTCATTATACAAAGTTCATAGATCGTAAAAGAGTCGATGACAGTTAAAGTAATACTTTCAGAAAAAATTTTTGTTTGAATTTACTTTAATCGGTTTTGAAATTATTTTGGAAGTATACAGTGGGTGATTTAAAGTGTTTATGAACTATTTTTTAATATTGTTACTTGGAAGATTTATTAAGGAGCTTTTTTTATAACTAAGGAAAAAATAATTAAGGTAAGTTAGTTAGCATTAATCCTTGTATTATATGCTGAAAGATATTTTTTTATGTTAAAATAATGTGTATGATCTGTAGATAGGAAACACATTTAGCAATAATATGGTCATACCCAACATAGAAAGGGTTGCGTAGCACTTCAGGCTCAGGGATGGATCCCAGGATTCCAGAGATGACGTAATCGTAAATGGTTCTATTCCACCATTCTTTCACGTAGTAGATAGGGTAGCATCTGAGCGGGAGCATAAACTTTTCCATGACCGTGTTGTTGCTGCGGTTACGGAGCAGGATCTTCAATGCTCTGAGGATGCTGATACTGTGATACTCTCAGATCCTGGAGATTCAAATAATCTTGATGATGATGATAATGCTGATACAGTCATTCTTTCAGATCCAGTGTGTGTAACCCGTTTATTTTTTTAAGTTTTTATTTTTATAAATTAAATATCACGAAAAAAGATAAAAACAAAAATATAACTGTATTATTATATTATATTGAATGATTATATTTAATTTAATGAAAATTATTATTATTATTATTATTATAATTATTATTATAATTATTATAATTATTATTATTATTATTATTATTATTATTATTATTATTATTATTATTATTATTATTATTATTATTATTATTATTATTATTATTATTATTATTATTATTATTATTATTATTATTATTATTATTATTATTATTATTATTATTATTATTATTATTATTATTATTATTATATTATTATTATTATTATTATTATTATTATTATTATTATTATTATTATTATTATTATTATTATTATTATTATAATTATAATTATAATTATTATTATTCTTATTATTATTATTATTATTATTATAATTATTATTCTTATTATTATTATTATTATTATAATTATAATTATAATTATTATTATTCTTATTATTATTATTATTATTATTATTATTATTATTATAATTATTATTCTTATTATTATTATAATTATAATTATAATTATAATTATAATTATAATTATAATTATTATTATTATTATTATTATTATTATAATTATTATTATTATTATTATTATTATTATTATTATTATTATTATTATTATTATTATTATTATTATTATTATTATTATTATTATTATTATTATTATTATTATTATTTTCTTTTTAAGTTAAATGCTCAGGGGGTTATCCCCGGTAGTCCGACTCTACCGAGGGCCTCACCTGAGCGCCAAATCGTTACTGCTGCGATGCTTCATCAACAAGATGATCAGCATGCGCAGCAGGCCAAGTTTCGTTGCCTTAGGAGACGGAGGGATCCGAGAATTACAGCCTTTTGCATCCTCGATGCCAAAAACTCAACTTGCGATGAGCAAGTTGGGATTTTAGCCAATGCAGATACAAAATTCTGTTTCATCGCTCCTAGGACGCCAACAATGAGTACGACAAGCTTGACACGGTAGCCTGGTAAAGTTTGCCAATTTCAAAC
>OZ024713.1:4628124-4688298 GCA_964016945.1 Microplitis deprimator
CCCATATAACACCTATAAGTTTGAGGGGAGAAAAATTTAAAAAACCAACGGAATTCTGACGTCAGAGGTGTTGATTGTAGTCAGTTAGCTTACCACTTGCATGAACATGCCGCTCTGTTTACATTTTATATAGGAAATGTAAATTAAACAATGATTCACGTTCATTATATAAAAGAGGGATCACTGACATATTTAATCATCAAATCGATTAGTTCTGACGATAGTCATCACTTTAATTAATATAAAATTGATGCACATAGTAGTACGCGGGAAAAAATTTAAAAAACAAGTTAACTAGTTAAAAAAAATGAAATTTTTTTTTTTTTAGATAATGTTTTATCACAAATATTTTTGATAACATAATTTTGCAAAAATTTTATTGGAAAATTCGTATCAGACAATATTATTTCTGATTCAACAATTATAAATCAGAAAATTATTAATAAAAAAATTCAAACTATAAATAAACTCCGCCATCTAACGGTGAAACATTAAAGTAATAGTCAATACATCTGATCGTTAATGGTGGTAAAATCAAATCCAGCAAAAAATATACGTACCTTTTGTCTTTAACAATATATATATATATATATATGATATATATATAGATATATATATATATATATATATATATATATATATTTATGCATATTCTGTCGTCAGCAAGTTGGCGTTGGCATAAATGACTGAAACTTTACTGTTGTATGTAAGTTGACGTTAAAATTGTCATTAACTTATTACATTCAGCATGGTGGGAGCATTAGATTGATGACAACTTATCATCAATTTTGACTATCAGAATGTGTTAAAATTATTTTATAGTTTAATTAAAAAAATAATAATTAATTATAAAAAATGTAAACAATTATTTTCTAGGTTATAAAAAAAATGTAAACAATTATTCAATATCTTTTAAAAATAATAATTGTCAGAAAAAAAAGTTGAATTGTATCGAATTCAATTTTATTAATCATTTTAAAAACCAATTTTACATTTTCCAAAACAAAAAAAAAATGCAAGTAATTAATATTTTTTTTTTCAAACGCGGGAAATTTAAAATCGATACATCTAATCGTTAATGGTGGTGGGAAATTCAATCTATGAACTTGTTGTTATCAAAATGTGATAACAAGTTATTTTCGTAGGTTGATGTCAACTTACCATCGGTTTTGACTGCCAGGATGCATTTAAATTATTTTATAATTTAATTAAAATAATAATTAATTATAAGGTTATAAAAACAAGTAAACAATCACTTAATATCGTCGAAAAAAAAAAAAAGAAAAAACAATTGTCAGTAAAAGGGTAAAAAAAAAGAAAAAAAAATAGAATAACATCAAGTTCAATTTTATTAATTACTTAAAAATCCAATTTTTTAAAATTATTACATTTTCCAGAGCACACAATTAATTATTGTTGTTCAATTTACGGTGATCTTCACAAAAATTATTGTTTAATAATTTTATATTTTTCAACGCGGGAACATTGAAACCATCTTAATCAATTACAATTTTTTCACTTCCAATTGAATCTTGGATCCATAATTTTTTCTCGAAACCTTTTACATAAATATATTTGTAATTATAAGTGACATGTTCAATAGTTTCTTTTAGCTTTAAATATTGCGTTTTTCCAGCATCCCAGGTGATTCCATGATGATTATATGTTACCCAGGTGATTAAGCGTTGACACTGATTCAATAATAATGTCCAATCACAAGGTGGTTTGAATAACGTACATGACATTTCTTCAACACCATCAATTTTATGTTGGACTGTAATTAAGGCAAGTTCTTTTACAATAAACTGATTGTGTGAGCTTTTAAATCCTTGCACATCTATTATCATTTCCATTTTGATAGCTCATATCACGTTAACAGACAATGAATCACTGAATAATTAACAAATCCAGCACAGCTATTTGTTATTATCCCCCACCACTCTATTTTTTAAATTAATAATATTTTAATTTCATTGGTTAATTTTAAAACTGCGCAGTAGAAAGTTCCAGAAAATTTATTTTTAGACTGATGACTCATTCATGTGCAGGAATAAACTTGTTTTCTTTGTTTTATTTTATAACTGCGTAGTAGAAAGTTCGAGAAGATCTATTTTTAGACTGATGACTCGTCTATGTGCAGGAATAATCTCGTTTTCTTTGTTTGATTTTCAAACTGCGTAGTAGGTGACGTCATACCATTTGTCGCGCCATCTAGCGTTTTAGGTTATGTTGACTCGTTATTCTAGAGGATTTCACTACTTTTCATTTGGTAATGTTAGTACTTTTGGGGCGACATCTATTTTTTACGGCGTCATTTATGACGTCACAAGTTGTTCTAGAACTTTCTACTGCGCAGTTGACGAGTCATCTTTCGCCTATGAAAAGAGGCGCGTGAGACCATACTCCACAAGAAGAAGTACGAGTCTCTGAATGAAGTACGAATCTCTGCTCAAATATTCTCTGACATTCACTGTGTTAAAATTCTTTGTGAAGTTCTCTACGGTTTTTTTAAATAATATTTTTATATTAGGGTTACAAATAAGTTTCCGCCGTTTTTTAACACAAATTAAATATTTATTATAGAAGAACGGTAATATTAATTTATTTAAAATATTGCCCATCACTTGCAACCACTTTTTCCCATCTCTCAGGCAGCATTCGAATCCCACGTCTGGAGAACTCCTTGTCTTTTGAGGCTATCCACGAATCAACCCAATTTTTGGTATCCTCATAAGATGTGAACCGCTGCACCGTCAGAGCATGTGCCATGGACCGGAACAGGTGATAATCGGACGGTGCAATGTCTGGTGAATACGGCGGGTGGGGTAACACTTCCCAATCAAGTGTTTCCAAGTACTTTTTCACGGGAGCCGCAACATGTGGACGAGCATTGTCATGCAGAAGAATAATTTTTTCGTGTCTAGAATAGTATTGAGGGCGTTTTTCCTTCAGAGCTCGGCTCAATCTCATCAATTGTGTTCGATAGAGGGCTCCAGTAATTGTTTCGCTCGGATTAAGCAACTCATAATACACTACACCTAGCTGATCCCACCAAATACACAGCATAAGTTTCTTTCCGTGAATATTCGGTTTTGCTGTTGATGCTGACGGGTGGCCAGGTAATCCCCATGATTTTCTTCTTTTTGGATTGTCATAATGTATCCACTTCTCATCACCAGTTATGATACGATGTAAAAAACCCTTTTTTTTATGTCTAGCTAGCAGCATTTCACTTAAGCATAATCGGCGTTCAATATCTCTCGGCTTTAATTCGTACGGAACCCAATTTCCTTGTTTATGAATCATTCCTCATGATTTTAAACGATGTGAGACTGCTTGCTGAGTGACTTCTGATGTTAGAGCAAGTTCTTTTTGTGTTTAAGATGAATCTTTCTCCAATAATTCCTCCAATTCTGCATCCTCGTAAATTTTTGGCCTTCCACTGCGATCTTTGTCTTCTACGTCGAAATCACCGTTTTTAAACTTTTGAAACCACTCTCGATGCGTTCTCTCACTCAAAGCACCCTCACCATATGCTTCTACGAGCAATTGATGCGCCTCAGCAGCAGATTTCTTTAGATTAAAGAAGTAAACTAATATTTCCCCCAAATGACGCTTACTTGGCTCAAATTTTGACATTTTCAACTTATAAAAATTATATTTTACCAATACAAAATCAATGATATTAATAGGTGATGTTGTTCTTGAATGTCCAAACTATTTTTTAAGCCGGTTATCATCTGCGAAAGCTAACCGAAACTCCGTGCCGCGCCATCTACAATAAAACGGCGGAAACTTATTTGTACTCCTAATAAAAAAATTATAAACAATTTTTAGTTTAAGTGAAGTGCATAGATATTATTTTCGTGCAACTGACACTTATTAGTTTTAATTTTTTGTGCAACTGACACTCATTAATAGTTTTTAGTGCAAAAGACACATTTTTTTTTTTTTTTTTTTTTTGTGAACTATTGATAAAAAACATTATTGAAAATGGCGCGATTAGTTGATGCACTTCACGGTTTGGTGAATTCTGTTGCACAATCATACAACGATTTACAAGTAGTCAGTGAATGAAGAACATTGCCAGAGGTGCTATCAGGTGTGTGTTGAGACAATTGAATACTTTAAGACTATTTTGGCAGATCCACAATCGAGTGTCCAAATTAAAAGAAGCGTTCAAGCAAGTATAGTGCTTTTGTGCTGGTATGGCGATCAATTTGCTTAACTCAGCGGCCTGGCTACAGGTGGTGATTTGGAAATGCGAACTGGATATATCACAAATCTTGCCCACACGGATTTGAGAGAATTTTTGAACGATTCTCGAGACTTGGTTTTTGAAAAAATCCAAGAAATGTTGGGGGATGTTGCTGGGGTGAAAATCAACGTCGAACTTGTATGCAAATTCAGAAATGAAAAAATTAATGACTTCGTTGATGAAACTAAATCTTTCAACCCCACAAGTCGTGAAATTACACCCACAACATCTCTCATTGATTAGTATGCTAATCATGTCAACGAGAACTTATTAAAAAAGGTTGAAGAGTTCAATCAAAAGGACTCGGGGTGGAGATTACTTGAAATTCATAGCTTGGTTATCACAATGTCCAGATATACGCCTCTACAAGCTGGAGCATTTACTTTTGTCAGACTACCCAGAGACATTCAACTCAAACGCGCAGTCTTAAACATCGAGAACCACGACTAGTACTGCTTTCTCTGGTGTGTTGTGGCAGCAAAACACGGAGCTCACACTGGACATTCGGAGAGGACAACATCGTACCCTCATAACAGCGGCGTACTTCAGTATGAAGTTATTGATTTTCCAATTACCCCAAAAGATATTCCGAAATTTGAAAATTTGAATAATCTTTCAATCAATGTATACGGTATTGAGTCAGAAATTAACGGTTTGGGGAATGAGAAAAGTACTATAATACCATTATATTTAAGTGGAAATTGTAAGTCTGATGTAAGAAAAATTCATCTTTTAATGGTATAGGCTAACGTCAATTTAAATATGTCCAATGAAAATGATGTTAAAAATTATAAGCCTGTTTATCATTTTGCATTAATTAAAAATCTATCGCGATTAGTAAAAAATCAAATTTCTAAGGCACATTGTAAACTATATTTCTGTCATAGATGTTTGAATTACTTTAAAACAGTAATATCTTTTAATAATCACAATGATGACTGTTTCAAATTAAATAAAGTCCGTATGAAATTTTCCACTGATGAAAACAAAATATTAAAATTCAAAAATTATCGTAATAAAGACTCGGTGCCGTTTGTTGTCTACGCAGACTTAGAGTTTACACTAGAGCCTCAGGGGGATGATGAAATTAAAAAACATATTCTACACAGCATTGCATTTTATTTTCACTGTAAATATAACAATAATTTGTCAAAATTTGAAATTAATCGATCGTCTGATTGCATAAAGTGGTTTGTCAATAAACTTGAAAATTTAGCATTTGAAGTTGAGCAATATTTAAAAAATCCTATACCTATGAAACCACTTGACAAACAGCAACAAAAGAGTCATGATCAGTCAACTGTTCGTCATAATTGCGAAAAAACGATAGCCTCTGATAAGGAGAAATGCTATGATCATTGCCATTTTACGGGTAACTATCGCGGACCTGCACACATCTCATGCAATTTAAATCATCCAAAATCTCATGTAATACCGGTAGTATTTAACACTTTATCTAGGTATGATTCTCATTTTATAATTAAATCATTAGCAACAGTTTTTGAAGGTAAAGTTACATTATTTCCAATCAATAAAGAGCGATATATCTCGTTTACAAAGTCCATTAATAATGTATCAGTATCTTTACGCTTCGTAGATTCAATTAGATTCATGGCATCAAGTTTAGAAAAACTAGCATCTTATGTTGATGATGACAATAAACAAATCACAAAACTTAATTACCCAGATCCGGAAAAATTTCAATTAGTTACTCACAAGGGTGTATTCCCGTATGAATACATTACAAACATTGATAAGCTTAATGACAAACAGTTGCCCGGTCAAAATTCATTTTTTTTTAAAATTATCTATTACTGGTATATCTGACGATAATTATTCATTTGCTCAACTTGTCTGGAATAAATTTAATATCAGAACATTGGGTGAGTACTCTGATCTGTATCTTAAGACTAATGTACTACTCTTGGCCGATGTATTTGAAAATTTCAGACAAAGTTGTTTTAATAATTATAACTTAGATCCACTGCACTATTATACAGCTCCTGGATTAGCTTTTGATGCAATGCTGAAATACACCAATGTGGAACTTGAACTGTTGACTGACCCCGAAATAGTGCTTTTCATTGAGAAAGGTATACGAGGTGGTGTCTCAGTGTACTTATAGGTATGCGAAGGCTAACAATCGGTACATGGGTAATGAATTTGATGTAAACAAACCCGATTCATACTTGATGTATTTCGACGTCAATAATTTGTATGGCGCGGCAATAAGTATACCACTACCTAAAGGCTCATTTGAGTGGGTAGATGAAAATGATTTAAATGATGCAAACAACTTTGTAAATACCAATGACAATGTAGGATATATTTTAGAAGTAGACTTGCACTATCATCAGGCTACATGAACTACACAAAAATTTACATTGTGTTCTGAGAACTTTTTACCACCGGGTAGCAAGTCTACTAAATTATGTACAACACTGTATGATAAAAATAAATACATAATACATTGCGAAAATTTAAAACAATGTTTAGATTTAGGGATGCAGTTAAAAAAAATTCATCGCGTACTCAAATTTGATCAATCCCCATGGCTAAAGACATACATCGACAAGAATGCAGACTGTAAGTAGGCTGCCCAAAATGAGTTTGAGAAGAATTTCTTCAAACTCATGAATAACGCAGTCTTCGGTAAGACTATGGAGAATGTTAGGAAACACAAAGATGTTTAATTGGTTACAAGATGGTCTGGTCGATATGGAGCATCAGACCTCATTTGTAAACCTAACTTCCATAGTCTTACTATCTTTGACAAAGACATGGTTATAGTGGAAATGAACACAACCCAGGTATACTTTAATAAACCTATTTACACTGGGTTCGGGATTTTAGATTTATCAAAAACATTAATATATGATTTCCACTATAACTATGTTAAACAGAACTTGACAAATCAACAGTCTAAGTTGATTTACACGGACGCTGACAGTTTAATTTACCACTTTACAGTACCAGATATCTACGAAATTATGAAACGTGATATTTCAAAATTTGATACGTCGGACTACCCCCCTCAAAACTCGTACAATATGCCGCTTGCCAACAAGAAGGTCCTAGGTCTGATGAAAGATGAAAATAATGGAGAAATTATGACTCATTTCAACGGACTTAGGGCCAAGCTATATGCGTACAAAATTTTAAATGATGATGAAACGAAAAAGCGAGCAAAGGGAATCAAAGGTCCGACGTTGCGAACTATCACGTCTGATGATTTTGAGAGATGTCTTAACGATCACATTAACTTGACAAAGAAACAGTACTTCATCAAAAGTTCCAAACACGACGTGATGACAGTAGCACAGCACAAAATTGCTTTAAGCTGGACAGATGACATACGACAACTTTTGGACAACTCAACTGACACATTGCCATGGGGATTCAAATCGAATGATAATGATGATGATGATGATGATAAAGATGAAAATGTTATAGTAATTAAAAAAAGAAAACTTTTGTAAGAAAAAAATTTTGTAAAAAATTATTTGTTTAAGTATGTAAAAAAAAAAAAAAAAAAAGTATGTAAAAATTAGTTTCAAGGATATGTGTGTAAATAAAAATGAATAAGAACATTTATATACAAATGAAAAAATTTTTTTTTATTTTATAGATATAAGTGTATTTTATAAGTTTATTTACAGATCAGATTTTTAATCCAGCTGTTGTGGGAGCTATCAAAGCCGAGCCACTTTACATACAATTTATTTCCACGTTTTTTAATAATTTTTTCCACTAGATAAACATCTGGGTATTTAACTTTGCTGAGTTCTTCTGCATAAAATTCAACTTCAATTGGCTTATCCTGATAGTCTACGAGTTTATACGTTGTTGGATTTGTTTTCTGAACTGTCTCAATTGTAAAAATTTCAGTCGTCCAGTTGGGTGTGTAACCCTTTTCAAACACATGTTTGTACTTGCTGATTCGAACTTTGTCTCCGACTTTGAATCTATTTCTTCGTGCTTCTTGCTGAGCTTGAAGAGGCTTGTATATTTTTTTCAGCAATTCTTTTTCATTAGCAGCAGTTATATCAGCAGGTTTCATTTTAATTGTCCGGTGTTTGGTATTATTGTAAGTATCCAATAAGTTTTCTATTATATCAATCCATTTATAGGTACCATGTGCAGATAATACACGCCACATTTTATTTTCAAGTGTCCTGTTAAATCGTTTACATATGGATGCCTTAAAGTTGCTGAATGTCGAGTACATGTGGATGTTTTTACGTTTCATAAGTTCTTGAAATTCTTTATTATAGAATTCTTTGCCTTGATCAACGTGCAGATTTTTTGGAGCACGTCCTAGTTGAAATATAGATTTCATTGCACTGGTGATATCACTGCCACTTTTACTCTTAATCGGTACAGCCCAAGCATACTTTGAAAAAATATCTATGACAGTTAGCAGATATTTGTTTCCTTTGTTTACTGTTGCATAAGGGATCATTTCAACTAAGTCAGCTTGCCAAGTTTCATCAAGTGCTCGTATGTCAACATGACATTGGTAATTTCTGCGTGCTGGTCTGTGCAGCTCATCCGCTATTACTGATTTTTTGTCCTCCATTGTCGACAAAAATTCTAGCTTCCAATTCTTTTATTCGCTGTGTATTTCTACTGATTAAGTCTTTTTGTAACTTTATACGTTTTATTTTAACTTTTAGTTCTTGATTTTCTTTTTTTAATAGCTTCACAGCAGAGTCGAGTGTTACCACTTGAGAGTGTAAATGTGAAATGATCTCAGACTGATCATTCCTTATACTATCATACATTAAAGACAGCTCGTGATATACAAGATCACGTGTAAATTTTACAGTTGCTGCATCGCTATCTTCAGCAGGTTTGCCAACATGGAACAGTCTCTTGTTCTCAATATCATACTGTCCGTCAACAGTTACTTGAAGTCCTCGTCCAGGTGGTCCACTGATTATAGCACCAGTTGGTAGCGAACCTCCAAATATATCGATACTCATTTTTTTTTTTTCCTTTGCTCTTTTCACTTTAACAGTCAGCAAGTAAGTGGCATAAATTTAACACAGCAGATGCTAATAAATAATCCCCGCTTCTCGTAGCTCTTCGATAAATGATATGGTTTCATTGGTGTGGCTTGGATTTCCAGCTGCTTGAGATGCCATGAGTAAACGCAGACAGTCAAGTAGTTCATTTGGATCATCCCAGTAGACATAATCCATACGTGCTTTTTTCTTTTTCACAATCATAAAATCAGGTAATCCTTAACCTCTTGATAAGTTTGCATTTTTAGCGAGAAAATCGGCAATATAATTATTATACTTAATTGTCGAGTCCTCACATTTCACCCATTGCCTTCTCAGCTGTGTCTTTACCCAACTTGAGCACTCTGTGCTTCCGTCGGCTAGCATCACTAGCTTGAGATATCTGATGTAAGACATCTCTCTGCTTTGAAAGCTCCTCGGTCTTCATGTTGATGGGTTAAAGTTTACTTAATCTCTGATGACTATTCATCAAGTACAAGTTAATTGATACTAATAAAACAGTCAAATCCTTTTCTATATCTTCCACTATTTAGCTCACTGTCTTTGTCAATCACTACAAAACCATATTTACAATCATCATTCCAACAAGCTGAACACAAGTCTTTGAATAAGGTGTATGACATGTCAGTATTTACATGATCATCATACACATGTTTCAAGTTCATCTCATCTTGACGAAAGAGAACTATAAAATTTGCATTGTCGCGTATCAAATGTTTAGGGATACGTGTATAAGTCTGACAGAGATAAAAACTATCAACATCTTTATGTCGACCCATACAAAAGAATGCTCTGATATTATCTTGTTTTTCACAAGCGACATCATCAAATATCATCAATGAGTTTGGTTTTGCATCTTCAGGCTTCAGTACTTTTTCATGTTCGTTGAATGTAAAAAATTCAATACCTTCTATTGGTTTAAGTAGTGATTTTAAAAATTTATATTTCGGCTGATTTAGAGATTTTGAGTAGAGATAAATATTATCAAATCTCAAGCCGTTGGGGTGTATGATGAGTGACAGCAAAGCATTTGTTTTTCCACAATTTGACGGACCACAAAATATAGCGCGTACACTGTTTGGCAATAAAGCGCCGTATCTCTTCACTTTTTTCACTCCGGTAGCTTGAAAAATTTGATCAAAATTTATTACTGGTAACTTGGCCGCTTGACTTTTAAACTCCATGTTGCAAGTTTGCGATAACAACAACAACTCACTCAGCAAGCTATGAGTACCAGGTTTTATATCATTTTAAGTCAGTTATGATGCTGCTACTATGGAGAGCACATGTGTAAAGACTAGTGGTAGAGGTTTTATGAACAGTCTAATTAATAAGCTACCAGTTGAACTACACATACCTGGATACCAGTACTGTGGACCAGGTACAAAGCTAGCCAAAAGATTAGCTCGTGGTGGTCCCGGAATTAATCCTCTGGACGCTGCGTGTAAAGAACACGATATCGCATACTCGTAAAATCACGAAAATTTGGCGGCACGTCACGAGGCTGATCAAATACTTGCTAAGAAAGCGTGGCAACGTTATCAAGCAAAAGACGCTGGTATTGGTGAAAAAGTGTGCTACCATTTTTGATACCACTTTTCACCAGCTTGAGTGCAACAGGAGCTTTGGTTGGAGATGCAGCTGGTATGGCAAAAGCTGTCAATGATGCGAGTGCCGGTAAGAATCGATTAGAGGAGAGCAAACGTCATAATTTAAAAATGGAACAAATATCCATGGGTAAAGGTTTATACTTGAGACCTTACAGACGTGGTATGGGCTTATATTTGAGACCATATCCATTCGGCAGAGAATGCAAATCAAAAAACAAGTAGAGCTACCACATCAAGCACTCACAAACATCGATTTACTGAAATACGCTAAAGCTCTAAAAATTCCGAACTTTCGTGGCGTTTTTATGAGAAATAATTTACCTGAAACTGGACCAAGAAAAAATGAATCAGCTATTATTAATCTTGATGATAAATTTGGACCTGATACTCAATGGGTTGCGTACAAGAAAAACAATAATAAAGTTATTTATTTTGACAGTTTTGGTAATTTATAACCACCGCAAGATCTTATGGAATATCTCGATGTTGGTAGCGTAAAGTATAATCACAAAAGATATCAGGATTTTGATACAATTATATGTGGACATTTATGTCTCGAATTTCTTACTGGGCAACTATAAATTGATGTGACGCTGTGCATAGCACATCAGTCATGGCTGAGTCATTCCTATTAACGCTAACGGGATCTACATCTGTGTTGGAGGCCAACTGCTTTCCTCCAATTGAATTATTACCTACTAAAAATTATGTTCTGAGACTTGTAGAGTTATTAACATTCAATTCCACACCCAATATTGATGTGGGTGCTAATAAATTCTATGTCTCTTATCCTGTGGATAAAAATAATGTTGATGATAATAGTACTAATGATAAAACCAAAATAGTCAAGAAATAAAAAAAGGCCATTCGGCAGCCGAAATGGAAGGTAGATTTTTCAATTAATTGATATAAAAAAATAGTTTTATACATACATATCTTGTTAGTGTATAGTCATGATATGAAATTAGACTCGTTTTCTAGGAGTGAGGGTAAAAAAAGACAACGATTATTATTGATAGAGAACTTCAGATAGTTGATTTGACATAACATTATACAGGTCATGTTCCAAACTAACCTTCACATAAATAAAGTATTGAAAATTTAATTAGTATGAGATTATAATTGTAATCGCTGTTACCATGACAAGCCCAGTTGAAATAACAGTAATACTTTTATTTAAAATATAAAATAGCTGTGAAATTAACAGGTTATTTTGTTTACAATAAAATACACGTGACAAAATTGTATTATAATGGGAAATTCATAAGTTATGTGGAATGAAAACCATATTTTCAACATTTTTGATTTCATTAAAAAGTTCAAGGGTATCAAATTATTGGAAGAAATAGTCAAAACATAAAGCTTAAGGTCATTAATGCAAGATTATTAGTCAAGCTTTTAGATACTTTTTACGGAATTTGTGTATAAATATTAGTTTTGAAGTTATATGAGCTTTAGCGTTGATTAAAAAATGATTTTCATCAAAAATCATGACAATTTCAGATAGTCATAATTTCAAAACTATTTAAACGATTCAGCCCATCTTTGAACTTGAGCAAGATAATCGCCTCTAGAATAAGTGTAGAAAATAATTATACAAGGCATTAAACATGGAATGGAGGAAACTTAAGAACAAATATGGAAACATCATCACAGTTAAGTTAAAATCAAGGAATACATTTATATACAATTTAGCTAAAAAATTAAGTAAAGTAAAATTTTTAAAACAATGTTTAAAATTACACTTAATTCTGAAATCTATGAATTACAAATTTATTAAAAGCAAATATTTGCAAGTTTGTAAAAATAGATATAAATTAGAAAAATTAGTGTATGAATTTCAAGTTAAATTAATAAAAATAGACATAAGTGAATTATATTATGGAATAGACAGAATAAAAAGTAGAATCCGTGATTTAGATTCAGATATAAAAAGATCTCTTGATCACAATGATAGATTAGAATTTATATATACACAAAAATTTAAAATAAAAAAACTAGTCAATATTTTCAATAGTAATTACAAAATAAAAATTAATAATTTAAAAAATAAACAACCTATTTATAACAATTTATCAAATTACAACAACAATAGACTCGATGAAAAAATAGATAAAATAAATAACAAATGGTTAATTAACTTAAGCCAAATACAAATTCCTGAAAAAAAATACATTACATCTGATACTAGGAACAATTTAATAATGCACAAAAGCAATTTACCTAGAGGTTATGCTCTACCTAAGATACATAAATCTAATATACCTTATAGGTTAATTGTATCTTCTATTAATGGGTCCACTTACAATCTAAGTAAATGGTTAGCAAAATTGTTAAATTGTTGCAAAAATAAATACGATTATAACATAAAAAATAGTTTTGAATTTAGTAAATTTATTAAAAACAATAGAATTATTCCAAGGAACTTTGAAATATGCTCCTTAGATGTAGTATCATTATTCACGAATGTGTCAATAGATTTGGTGATGAACATAATCATAAGTTATTGGACAGAAATAAAAAATAAAATACCTTTACCACAAAATGAATTCATTACCGGTTTAAGATTATGTTTAAATAATACATACTTCAGTTTCGATAATAAAATCTATAAACAAATATTTGGGGCCCCAATGGGCTCTCCATTATCCCCAATTATTGCAGATATTCTTATGGATAGATTAATTTTCATTAGTTTAAAAAACATAAAATTCGAAATAGTTTTCATTAAAAAATATGTAGATGACGTGTTATTGTGTTTATCAAAAGATTATATTGACACACTCGTCGAAATATTTAACAATTACCATAAAAGGATACAATTTACAATAGAAAGAGAAAATAAAGATAATAGAATTAGTTATTTAGATACAATTATAATTAGAAATAATCAAACTTTATAAATAGACTGGTACCAAAAACCAACATGGTCAGGTAGATATTTAAACTATTATTCATATCATCCAATTTCACAAAAAATAGGCATCATATATCATCTAATAGATAAAGTTTTTTATCTTGCAGATGAAAAATACAAACAAGAAAATTTAAAATTAATTAAAAACGCTTTAATAGACGATAATTATCCAATAGAATTCATTAAAAAATATTGCAATAAAAGATGGAAAAAACTAGTAGATAAAAAAAACAATAAAATTAACAACAGCAACATAACAAATAATCTAGATATGTCTAAAACTATCAGTTTTCCACATGATGATAATTTGAATAATTTTATAAGGAACATATTTAAAAAATACAAAATCCCAGTAACTTTTAAAATTGAAAATAGTTTAAAAAAATTTTATAATAGTGGAAAGGATCCTATTAATTATTTAGAAAAATCAGACTGTATATATAAAGTAAATTGTATGAACTGTGAAAAATGTTATGTTGGCCAAACTAAAAGGTGGCTTAAAACTAGAATTAGTGAACATAAAAACAATATTAAACTTAGTCCAAGCAAACATAACATGCTAACAGTTCATAGAATAGATAAAAACCATAACTTTGATTATGATCAAGTTAAAATCTTAGAAATAGAATCAAATTATAGAAAAAGATTAATCTTGGAATCAATATATATAGAAAAGGACAATAATACAGTTAAAAAAAGAAAAGATACAGAAAATTTAAATGAATCATATAACAACCTGATCAAACAGAAACAGTAATAAATTAATTATAATAGTCAACATGATACTAACAATAGTTATATAATTAAAAACTGATATGAATAAAATTACAATTATCTACAATAAAAAACTATATTATCGACAATAGTTATATAATCTAAAACTGATACAAATATAATTACATTTACCTACAAGAAAAAACTATTACCGATCATTACAACTAACCAAAAAATATCACATTATAAAAGTAACGATTAAAGTTACAACATTATAACTTAAAGCGTCACATAAGAATAAAATAACAATAGGTAAAAAATCATTCAAAAGATAAAGTACTAAATTAAAATAAAAAAGAAAAAGAAGAAAAAAATCATGCTCATAACAATATCACATAAAATAAGGTATAAAATATAAAATAACCTCTATATAACACGTGCTTTCTAAAATGATATATATTGTTTCCAGATTAAAAATTAATAAAATTGTTATAAATTAAAAGTATAAAATCATAAAATTTTCCACATTCAATATTGTAAGTGAAATAAATAAATTAATTAATTTTAAGATTAAATTGTAATAAAAAAATATGGTAATTATTTGGAAGTGGGGTCAACAGGTATTTTGACAAGCAAAAATCCAAAACCTGGCAAATGGCTTAGGGACCGCGTTTAATCCCAAGCATTTGTCGGCGGATTGAAGTTGTTTCAGCTTAATTTGATGTTATATAAGCTTTGATACACACTTGGTGTATATGTAAGGTATAAATTTTGCTTAATTTCGAATTTATCTTTGAGATTTTTCAGTTCCGTGCTACACTGCACTAATTAACATATTTTTCTTATCATTCTATGTATTGACTCTTAAGTCAACCACCAAAACTTAAGGTATATGCCTATTTGCCATAATGTTTGTAGTTTCGTCCTAAGTACGTTAACGGACTCGTCAGTAAGGCTATGTTAACGCACTCTTGCCTTAGACTACATCTCTTACTAGTACGGGCCGGCGTAAAACAGTGTTGTGGATTTCTGCCAGACACTATACTAGCGAGGGAAGGCAGATACCATCCAAACTACTTGCAACAAAATGTTATGTGAGCTGTTGTACACATTAAAATACTGAAATAACAAAAATATGCTGATTTTCACTATTACAAAAGTTCAAAAATTATTTGTAACTCTTAGATCGACCTTTTTATCACCACCGTCCATCTTACGGTATTATATAAAATTACTTATATTTATTAGAAAAATTTATTTTTGAAAATTCACATGATTTTGTGTTATTTTTGACATTTTTTCATACTTCAATTGCAAGGTTCAGATAGATATCTGATGTTAGAGACATAAACTCATACAGAAAATTTAATCCGCCGTGTAGCTGAACACGTGGAAAAAGTTTAATTATGGATCTTTAAGGTGTAAGCACTTGGAATTCTGAAAAATGTGGTTGACCCTGATTCCAAACAATTACCAAAAATATGTATATTAACAGTGAGTCTGAAGATGCTAGCACTGAGGGGCTAGCGAAATATCACAATAAAATATTTGAATTGGATTGGTTTGCCAGTGAATCATTAATAAACTAAATGTAGAAAATTTCATTAAGATCCGATAAGAACTGTGGGTGCTATCGTAATGACAAGACCAGCGATAATCATTGGGAGTAGAGGTACATTTGATACATTATAAGTAATAAAAGAAATACTTCTAAAATATAAAATAGCAGTGAAATTAACAGATTAATTTGTGCACAATAAAATACAACTGACAAAACTGGATTATAATGGAACAAGCATAAGTTCTGTGAAATGAAAACTATATTTTCAACATTTTTTGATTCCATTAAAATTTTCAAGGCTATGAAAGTATTGGAAGAAATACTCAAAATATAAAGTTTGAGGTCATAAATTAAAGCTTATTAGTCACGCTTTAAAATACTTTTTGCAGAAATTATCTATGAGTTGTAGTTTTAAAGTTATATGGACTCGAAAGTGATTAAAAATTGATTTTTTCGAAAAATCGTTGAAATTTCAGACAGCCATAACTTCTAAACTAATCGACCGAATCAGCCCATCTTCGAACTTAACCGTGGTAATCACACATAGAATTAGTGTAGGAAATTTCATTAAGATCGGATGAGAATTGTAGACGCAATCGTGTCCTCGAAAGTCGGTTCTATTACATAAATATATATATATATATATATATATATATATATATATATATATATATATATATATATATACATATATAAATTTTTCAACGAGTGGTATTTTTGAACTCTACTCAACTAATTATGATAGTTTATGACGAAATCCCTTGTAAAATCGACCATGAGGACAAATACAATAGTTAGATTTTTAAAAAAATCTACCTAAAAAAGAGCTAAAAGAAATATGGCAATTATAACAAAGTTTGATCAGAGCCAATAACAATGAAATGAGAAGTGAAATTAAATGTGATCAATTTGTAAATTTTACACCCCAAGATTCTATTGGTCAGCTATTGGGATTTACAAATCAGAAGCTTGCACCACATGAAACTCACTCATCAGATTTACCAGTGAAGATATTAAAACTCAATGCTCTGAGAGTTGAGTGCAACATCACATCAAGTGCTTACGTAAATGAACACAAAGTTTACACTATTTATGAATTTTTTCCAAGTGTACCACCAGGATATAAGATTGTTGAATTACCATCACACGTCATTTATCTACTGATCGCCGTACAATCAATACAGAATCTCAGACTGAGAATTGTCGATTAAGACGGAAAACTGGCTAATTTCAGAGGTGCGACGATAACCATAAGACTGCATATAAAGTCTATAAAATAATAGGTATCGTGTATGAGACAAAAAGTAGTGCTGGGTATAAAAAAATAGCATTGTTATGTCCAAATAAGATTTTTTTTCTATATAATAATTATTAAAAATAATTACTACTGAGCTCCTCTCTTCAAAGCGTGCAAAAACGCATCGTCAGCTTTTTCACCTTTTTATGCGACAAAGAATAGCGGGAGGATAACTGCAATAAGTTTAACGAATAATTAATAAACTGCCGTCACCTTCCACTAATGACAATAATTAAAAATTCACCATCAATTGCTAAAGCAAAGTTCATAAAAAGCCTGAGAACCGTGGCTTGACGCCCCAGTTTTGTTGATAGAACTCGCGGTCCACGGATATTCGAAAGTCGAAATTTCGTGCACTCTTATTGCAGGAATCCACTTCGGCGTCGAAAAATCAATAAGGCAACTTAAAATTAGCATGTTTTGCAGTCGATTATTGCGTGAATCCGCTTAGGCGTTGAATAGGCAATAATGAAAATTAATTTATCTGTTAAATATCCTTAAGGATTGATAAATCAATCTAGTACGAATGAGATAGTGACACAAATCACGTGTATTTGTGATTCCATCTCGGGCCGAGTTTAATTGCGCATAAAACCCTTCGGATGCGATAAGGACGCATTTATCATATTTCTCAAAATTCTAATAAAATCTAAATAAGTTCTAAAGAGTAAAATAAAACCGTAAAAAAAAATAGTTTTTATAAGTTCCTGTGAAAAAGATTCAGTGTACAAGTAAATTGTAACAGGAACAGTAAATAAATATACGAAAATCATAATTCAATTTTGCAAGTATCATTCGAGAGTAGCCCATAAGTTTACATCTTACAACCCCAGCCGCGCCTATACAACCAAATCCTACAGAAGGAAGCTGAGTGAGCTGCAACGTCCTGGAGGGATCTAACCTGCCGTGCTAGAAGAAAGATTCGTCGAAAGGTAAGTGAAAGGTTTACATTCAACTCTTCCATGAAATATATGGTTCACTACAAGAGCACCAGTCTCTTCAAAGACGTTTAGGGTTCTTAATATTCAAAAGGTTCACAATAAAAATAAATTATAGGTAGATAACCTCTTCCTCGTATTCTTTACTGTTGTCCGCAACCTGCGAATCGCTCGTCTTAATTTTTTTATCGCTACCAAAAGGAGAAATCCCGGATAATTAATTTAAACTTAAGTGGCGGACATAACATAAAGAACACTGGTGGCAGCGGTGGGATTTTCAAAGTTAAAAATCCTTCTTGTTGAGCCACAGATATTATTTTTCTACCATTTTGAGATAAAAGGTAGATTCTAGTGGTAATTTTTCTCTTTTCAAAATTTTGAGATCGTGAAATTTCAAGTTCCGTGGCATTTTCTTGAAAGTGCTACGCTCTGTCTTTGTGTACTTACCACACCTTAACAAGTAGCAATTCCACGTATTGGAGACTCAGCATTTTCCACCGCTCGAATTCGAGTTGCGAAACGCCTGAGTTCACCGACCGCGACCTCGCGACCAAATCGCAAAGTCAGCAAAAAGGTCGCACGCCGACTTTACTGTTGCAGTTTTAAGCTGTTAAAAATTAACTCCTTCTTTCTCTCTCTGACCTAAGTCAGCAATTTTTTTTTCCTGAGTTCAAAGACTTTTGATATTTTTGTCTTACGTCTCACCTTAGGGTGTGGTCACCACCATCACTCGTAATAACCGAAACAGGAGGCGAAGAAATTTAACGCCTCCTTCAGCTGGTGGCTTAAGAGACGAAATGGTCAATCCTAACGACGAGAGACCCGTCATCCGGCTAGATGCCACTTTGCACGATGCAAATACCCCACCTACTCAGTATGATATGGCCAAGGAGCTCTATCGGGAGCTACCTGAATTTAACGGCGAAGGCCCAAATTGCGAACGAGATTTTAAAGAATTTGATGCAATCGTACGGAGTTGGTTACCGTGCATCCTCCCGGACCATCATGATATGTTCGTTGCAAAAATCGTAAAAAGAATCTCTGGTCGAGGTTGGGACCAAATAGAGTTTACCCTGATCCACAGCGTTCAAGAACTTCTTGAGATACTGGGAAAGAGGTTTCGAGATAGCGATCCAGTTCTTATTTGGCACAAACGTCTGCCTTCTGCTAGCCCGAGTGAGGCGAAACGATCGAAGATTTCTTTTTCAGGCTACGCAAAATAATCAGAGGCCTCAAAGCAGCATTACCAGCAAAGAATCGAGATGCCATCATGTCACAACAAGAAAAGATTGCGTTCGATCTGCGTTATTCTGCTTTGCCTGACCTTTCTAAATGTCTCGCGCGTTTAAAAGACCCAAAAACGCTTGAAAATCTTTATAAAGCGATTAAAGAAGAACGAACTCGCGAATGCGTACGACCAAGTCGGAAACGTGAATCTAACGACTCTTCGCGTCATTCCCATAGAGACCGCGGGTACGGCCAGGACTATAACAGACGTTACTCTTAGGACGACTATCAAAGACCTCGAAAAGATTATGACGATTACGATGACCGTCGAGAAACTAGAGGGCGAACGTTTACTTACTCTGAAAAACATCACAGACAGAGTAAATACGCCACAGACAGCGAAGACAGCGCAGACTCAGACGCTAGCTCAGCGTCAGCTGACTATCGAACGTACGCTTATACTTCGAGTAAAGGAGGACGTGGACAGACTTTTGACGATGACTTGACTTCACGAACGGTCAAGAAAAATTCATCACGTTCACGAACGGACGAACCTTTTTCGACGAAGAAAAAGATCGTGACGTTTGACTCTGCAGACATCGACACTGAAAAATTAGAACATCTGAAATTAGAGGCTCCATGTTGTATCTGTCCTTTTTGCCCTCAACGCGAAGCAAATAAATCTGCCTCTAAGAAAGACAATGACGAACATTTAAACTCAACGGGCGCTCGACAGACCGAGGCAACTGCGAGTATGCCCCGAGAGTCTCGCCGACCCGCGAATCCTCATCAGAAGACTCAGACGGTGAAGGAGTTAGGAATTCTTCAACGCCCGAAACCCTTACACTAGTTCTCGGTAATGGTCCACGAGTCTGGATAACATCCCCAGACCTCTTCCAGGGCGGCTGCGAAGTTTTGTTGAATACAGGTTCTGACCTGAATCTCCTTTGCATCGATGCTCTGGGGGATGATACCATCTTTTACCCTAAAAACGGTGGTTTGGTGGGCGGCATAGCGACCAGCAGTATGCCAATAATTGAAACTGCGACACTCAAGGTCTTTGAAGTAGATGTTTGTTTCCAGTTGGTACCTAGGTCACCAGGTGGTTACCTGGGCATCCTCGGAAACGAATTCTTCATCAAAGAACGAGCTGGCATTTCTTTTTATTGCAATACACTGATCCTCAAAAATAGACCTACTCGTCCTATCCCTTTTACAATCGATGACGACCTTGATGTGGGATATATCCTGTCCCTAGAGACAGGCCCAAAGATTTTCGACTCATGTAATTCCCTTCATGGAAAATTACAATGTTTTCTCATAGATACTGGGGGGGATGTGTGTTTAATAAATTCTTCTGCTCTTAAACCCGAAATTAAAGTAGATCGTAGTGACACGATGCTACTCCGTGGTCTGAACGGACAGCCCATGAAAACGATGGGTACTGTGGAACTAAAGGTTTTGGGGTCAAAGATCCGATTTCAGGTTTGTGATGGCAATCTACCCTTCCATGGTGTCGGAATTTTGGGTAACAACTTTCTGAAAAACGAACAAGCGGAGATTTCATACCATCACCAATCCCTGAATTTATCTTCTCGAACGTCCCGACCTCTACCCTTCAGCCTTGGAATAAAACCATCCCGTTCATACGTAATCCCACCCCGTATGCGAATGTCTGTGTCGGTTCCTGTCATTAATCCTGAGATCAAACAAGGCTACCTCCGTAAGATTCCTTTTAAAAAGGGACTCTTAATAACTGAAGCCGTTGTCTCAGGTGATGATGATCAGGCGATGTGTATGGTCATCAACACCACTTCCGACCCAGCGGAAATCAAGATCGAACCTCGAATGCTCGACGAATTCGAATTTGATCATCTTGATTCATCTGATAAATTTTCTGACATAGCTGAAGCTTCATCTGAAGCAAAATCACTATCCAAGAGAGAACGCATTCAAACGATTTTTGACGAAATTCCTATCGATCATCTCAGTCGTATTAAGAAGAAGCAAATTCTCAGTCTTATCCAGAAAAATCATGATATATTTCATCTCCCTGGTGATCGTCTGGGACGTTATAAAAAGTTCACTTGTAAAATCGAAACTACGAGTAATAAACCGGTTCGGATTGAACAATATCGGTTTCCTCAAGAACATCGCGATGAAATTAAGAAACAAGTAGATAATCTACTTGAGCAAGGAATTATTCGCAAATCAAAATCTCCGTATAACTCTCCTTTGTGGATAGTTCCTAAGAAATCTGACGCCCAAGGAAATAAAAAGTGGAGAATGGTTATCAATTTTTGAAATCTGAATAAGATAACCATTGGGGATGCTTACCCCCTTCCACTAATAATCGATATTTTAGACCAACTCGGCGGAGCAAAACACTTCAGTGTATTTGATCTTGCCAGTGGGTTCCACCAAGTACCAATGGACCCCAGAGATGCTGAAAAAACGGCGTTCTCCACCCCTGACGGTCATGTTGGGAATATTGCTGTATGCCTTTTGTTCTTGAGTGTGCTCCAGCAATTTTCCAACGTATGATGGATTCCACATTGGGAGGTTTATAAGGCACTGAACTATTTATTTATCTCAATGACTTCAAAAGTTAGGCATCTTCGCTTAAAAAGCATCAAGTGTGAGTCCAAAGACTCTGTAACCGCCTTCGAGAGGCTGGGCTAACTCTTCAGCCCGAGAAATGCAAATTTATCTGCCCAGAGGTGGAATATTTGGGTCACATTATCACTAAAGATGGTGTAAAACTTGATCCAAAGAAAATCTCATCCCTTAAAAATGCATCTCACCCCCGTAATCATACAGAAGCGAGAAAATTCATGGGATTAGCGAATTACTGCAGACGTATCATCGAAAACTTCGCCGAAAGAGCAAAACCGATCACTGACCTTACCAGAAAAACTAAACCGTTTGTCTGGTCAGATGATTCCCAAAAAGCTTTCGATGATATTAAGAACGCGTTATGCGAAAATTCATTTCTCGCATACCCAAACTTCAATCGACCTTTCATATTAGCAACCAGTTCCTCCGATGTCGGTATTTCAGGCATCTTGACCCAGGAACTGGAGAACGAAAACCGTACGCCTGAAAATCCTGATGCGAATATCGAGAAAATTGTCTCCTGTACGTCTAGAGTCTTGCAAGAAACAGAGACAAGATATACCCATAACGAAAAAGCGTAATTGGCAGTCCTGTATGCGGTACAGCAGTTTCGGCCTTACCTCTATGGTAAACCTTTCACCTTGTACACAAGCAGCCCTTGCATATCGTAGTTGAAAGACAGCCAAACTGTCACTGAGCGACAAATTAAGTGGATACCTAAATTGAGCGAATACAAATTCTCTGTTATCGTTCGACATAAAATCTCAGAACAATATGCCGAGGGGTTATCTTATAATCCTGAGGGCAGATCTCCAGATGAATTGGCTTAAAAACAGAAATTTGTCGAACAAGCAGTAATGCTACCACTCAGGAAAACTTCTTGTCCTGAGGAGGAAGCCATAACAGCTGTGAAACGAGGTCGAAAACCCGGAGGTAAAAACAAACCACGGGTCAACAGCGCTCCACAACCTCGTGACACGATTGCGTCTCGGTTACGATTGAGACGTGCTACGGAAATGACCCAAAATCGGAAAAAAAATATTATTGTGAGATAAGTACTGCTGAACCTGACGTCTCAGGAACTATTGAAGATGACGTGTTCGAAGAAAACCAACCAGGACCATTATCGGAACCTCAAGCTCCAGTAAATCCAGTCCCAGAGCCGAATCCTGAAACCGATGAAGAAGAAGAAGAAGCAGTTCGCCTCATGAACGAAGAATATCTGCTAAACGAACTGGATATAAGTTCCACGACTAGGGGGATGACAATTCTCTTGAAGCGATCAACCGGCAACAAATGAGAGAAGATTTGAAAAAATCGTTCGAACGTTTTAGCAGAGCCCTGGAACAACGCCTAATCGATTCTTCAGACAAAGAACAAGATGACTCAGTTCGCCCAGAGGATTACTTCAATCCCCTACCCTTTGTGAGTCCCTAGGTGGCTAAGGAAGTTCAAGAATTTCCCGGAACTAGCTATCTCCCACACGAGTATGAAGAAGATAACGAGTCTGAAATATCTGAAGAAATGGAAGAAGAAAAAGAATTCCTTTGTTAAACGAAGAAACTGAATATGATAACACCAGTGAAGCTAGCGGGTCGGAACCCGACATCCAAGTATAAATAACTCCAGCAACACCACCGACGCCGGGAGTTGAGGAGATTCGTGAAAGATATCTCTCGGCAGGGTCAAGTCCTTCAACTCCTTTGTGGAAAAACACGTTGCTGAAAGCTGCACAAGCAAGGTGTAAAAGACTCGATTATGATGACCATACAAAAAGCCTCTACTGGAGAAACACAGAAAATTCTGACAACAGAACTTCGACAATCATCTCGAGGCCTTCCACTTGCCAATCTTTGAACATCGAAGATGTACCTGCAGCTTCATCCAGTATGGCACACGTGGAAACACCCAAGCGAAAAGAAACATCCGCTTGTGAAAATCTAGGAAATGAAAAGACCTTGCTGAACGAGAGTCAGCAGGCAAGTTCACCAAATCGAAATTCTACAAATGATTGTACGATCATAGTAAAGAGACCTTCTCAATCAGACCAATCAGATGCAAGCCAGCCCGACGAACCTACGATGATTTAAGTAGAGGTACACCAAGCGCAAGATGACGGGAACGAACTAGTAAATGATTCCAATCCTCGCCAGAATATCCAGCCTCACGTTGTTGATGAACAACAAGAGGATGTTCCACTGGAAAATGAAAACGAATCTGATCCTCTCCATGAGACTCAACCGGAAGTTGTTGACGAACAACTAGGGGATGAGCCAAGGATGAATGATCATTTGCCACCTAGAATCCTGAACCAACCTCCATGGTGTGCCTTTGACCTTCCTTCCTCAGATAGAGCTGAAGATTTGAGTGGCCAACGCTATTCACCACCGGAAGTTTCGTCTTCCTCGAGTTCTGGATCTGACAGACCTCCGAAATTGCCTAAGAATCGAATCAAATTCAAAGACAGTCGAGATGGAATTACCTTTGTGAGAGATCACATGGTACATTTCCTGTCTCTGGATTGTGTGATAATGAAACCAGTTCCACGTCTGTTGAGAGACCTCACTTTCATCAATCAAGAAGACCTGAAGACAGCTAAACCAAAAATGGGTGATGTATTAACCACAAAATTGGGTCAGTGCTTTATCTTCACGGTCTTTGTTAAGAAAAATCATTTTGAAAAAATTGACTTAAATAATTTAATCGAAGGATTACGAAATTTAAAAGCCTCTATATTCAAACATGACATTTATACGTTCCGCATAGCGAAACAGGGGGATGATTCCGATGACTTAAATATTAAGCCTTATCTTATACAAGAATTAGGCGACTGTCCTATCGAGGTAACACTTTGTGAAGGAAAGATAGAAGTTCCTACCGAAGAGTTAAGCGATAAAATCATCGAAGAAAACCACTGTAGCCCAGTTGCAGGCCACAAAGGTGTGGTAAAAACGTATTGGCGAATTCGAGAGAGTTTCTACTGGCCCGGCATAAAGGAAAGAATCTATAATTTCATCCGAAAATGCGAAATTTGCCAGAAGAATAAACTCACGTGAATTAAAACTAAACAGCCAATGATGATAACCGACAATCTCTTTGAGCCTTTCGAGAAAATCGCTATTGACATGGTTGGACCACTTCCTATGACTAGGAGTGGAAACGTCCATATCCTGACGATTCAGGATAACTTTTCAAAAGCCGTTACAGCAATTCCAATACCTGATATTCGATCGACAACAGTGGCAGAAGCCCTTGTTAAACGCTATATGTGCTATTACGGATGTCCGAGAGTTATCCTCTCAGATAAAGGTACTTCCTTTACCTCGAAAATAATACAACTCGCGAAAGCTTTAAAAATTTAAAGATTGACGACGGGTTATTACCCCCAATCAAATGGGTCTTTAGAAAGAAGCCATCAACCATTGATAGACTTCTTAAGAGTAATTTCGGATAATTATCCAAACTGGGATCGATACGTGGGTCTTGTTGCGTTGAGTTACAATACCAATATGCATACTTCTACCAAATTCACTCCATTCGAGTTGATGGTCGGTCGAAGAGCTCGGTTATCAACCCAATCCCCCGATTATTCCAGAATAGAGACTTATTCCGATTATCTCGCTGATCTTATGGGAAGATTGTCAGAAGCCAGAGAAATAGCCGCTGATTGTCTTAATTAGGCAAAACAGGATTCTAAAATTCGTTATGATCGACACATTCACGCTAAAACTTTTAAGGCAGGCGACTTTATTTATGTTTCAAAAGAACCACGGAAGAATAAACTCGATTTTTATGATACCGGGCCTTATGAAATTGTCGAAATTAACGAATTTGGAAGTCTTTCTTACCTGAACGACAAAGGTAACCGTAAATTGGTAAACCTTAATAAAGCTAAACCTGCTTTCGATCATAAGGCTAAACCTCTATAAAGTTCTCTGTTGCAGATCCACAAACATCTTACCATTATGAATCGATTATTGATGTTCCTGATCATCATTGCCGAGGGGAGTCAATCCAAGGACGTCTTGTCCATCCAGCCATTGACGGACAACCCGGGTCTATTGTATGACCCATATAAGAAGATTCACCTGATAGAAGAAAAATGGTGCATCATTTCCTCCATTGACGTCCGAGGGTTGGTTAAGATGTATCCCTTCGAGTGGGACCATTTACACTCGACCATGCTAGGTTGTGCTAAGATTATCGATACAGGGTCCTGCATGCACTATTTGAAAATCGACTCGATAACCGAAGTACAAACCGCAATGTACCAAGTTAAAAGTCGCTTGAACCAACTCCTCGAAGAAACACAATATAAAACTCCATCATTTGACCGCAATCAACGAGCCCCATGGTTCGGATTTGTGGGCACAATTTCTCGAGAACTGTTTGGAACCATGGACTATGAAGACAAGGAACATATCACTAAAAAGATCAACAAATTGTATCAAGACAACGCAGAAATGGTGCACCTAGTACAGAATGCCACTCACATTATTAAGAGCGCAATCAACAACATCCTCCAGAGTGAAGCGCAAATGCAACTTAACTTGAACCACCTCGCAGACGCTACTCAAACCTTCATGAACTCAACCAAAGATTCACTGGAAAAACTTGCATATGTGATGAAAGTCCTAATGCTGGGGGATGAACGTCAGGAGATCGCCAGTAACCATCTTCGAGTCCTGAGGAAAGCGAAAACAATAATTGAAGAAGCTAAGGCCGGCAGACTCTCTTCACAAGCCATATCACCAGAGCAACTTTACAAAGCAACCGTTGACATCATGAGGAAGCATCCTGATCTGAATCCACCTCAGCCAATCGACAGAATGGACATCTCAACCTTGTCATCAGTGTCAACAGTAAAGGTAGCAAGGGCGAAAGGTTACTTACTTATCATAGTAACTTTGCCCCTGTTCCATAAGATTCCGTTACTGTCATATGAAATGAGACCATTGCCGAAACCAGAAAATTTGAATGGAAAAATTCAAACGCTGACAATACTACCATCAGAAAGGTTCCTGGTTACAAATCCAGATTTGAGAAGATTTTATTTAGCAGGCTCTGAGTATAACAGAAAATGCAAGGCTATCGGGGATGATTTATCTTGCCGCCCTGATATCCCATTCCAGTCCACGGAGGTTCAAGAAGAAGTAGACTGCGAAATGAAGCTGCTCTTGAAGTCGACTGAAGATATCTTAAGAATCTGCAATATCCGCATTAACCCAGAGTGTAAAACTACATAAATAAAGCTTAACCAACCAAATTCTTGGGCGTATTCAACTTGTAAAGAAGAAAAATTAACTTTCAAGTGTTTAAGTCCAGTCGAGGAAGAATATTACATGAACGGGACAGGAATGGTCCATATCTAGGGTAGATGCGAAATTAAAAACGGTAAATACATAATAAAGAGCATAGATGAAGAGATCACTTAGCTGAATATCACTTTGCCAAGGTTGAACTTAACCTTGGAAGCACTATCTACAAATTTAACAGCTGAGCCCAAGATATCCGGATTTCTCTTCAAGAAAAATATCGATCCGTTAAAAACAGTAGACAAATTCCAACCCTGGGGAACAGGATTGGAAGAGCAGAAAATCTAATGTCTGAAATATAGGTACACCATCAAGAAGACGATATTCACCGAACGATGACGGCGGGAAACATGTCTGCTTTAGTTGTCCTGTGTGTCATTCTCTTCGTTTCAATCATCTTTAAATGCTGCATATGGTCAAGCAAAAAGCACTGCTTCACCTACAAGAAAAACAAGCAGCCAGGCGAGGTACTTCACAAGTCAGTGAAAGAAACCAGACGTACCTCAGACTCCAAACCTAAGTCCGTCCAAATCAAGGACCGACCAGAGGACATCAAACTCCAAGAAACTCCACCAACTCCAACTCGTATCATCTTCTCAGCAAATAAAGCGACAACCCCAACTCGTACCAAAAGAGGCCTTCGTCTCTCGGATTACAGCGCTCCGATATAATTATCCTAAACAAGATAAGAATAATGTATAATTTGAAATAAAATTGAGCGGTAAAATAGAAATCTCCCTCGAAAAGCCCGACCCAAAAACTAATTTTGGGACTTTTCGCAAAATATTCACAGAAATTCTTAAACATCTACAGACACTTTACGTCTTTTCGAAAGAGGATTCCTTTTTTACCGACATACTATCTTAAGACAAAAAAAAAGAGAACACTAAATTCGTGATTAAGAAAATGATTTTAGATTTTAATTCAAAACACTAAGTTTGAAAAATTTATATACTTAAATTCAAATTTTCATTTAAATTATAACTAAAAGTATTTTTAAGTCACCTGTACATTTGAGAAGACAGGAGAATTGATAAATTCCTGTTAAAAATCAAAGAAATTACTTTTCAAATCTAACTAAGATATAAAACGTTCATCTCTCACAGCGCATGCGCAACTCTGAATACGAATAACAGCCGTAGACGAAAAAAATTTCTTGCAGCCAATGAAAAAGCTTCTGACAGAACACGATTTTTCCCATTAAAACTCTCCTTTTTAAATCAGCCCCATGAAAATATCCTTAATTACTCCTATTTCACCTCCCATAATAACAAGAAAATGGACGCAATCAATAGAAATGAAATTCTCTGTCAAAACAAACTTCAACATGTTACTCACCTCAGAATGGTCACACGTTCCTTAATGGATTTAAATTAACTTACCTGGCAATTAAGTGCGTCGTAATAATAATAATAATAATAATAATAATAATAATAATAATAATAATAATAATAATAATAATAATAATAATAATAATAATAATAATAATAATAATAATAATAATAATAATAATAATAATAATAATAATAATAATAATAATAATAATAATAATAATAATAATAATAATAATAATAATAATAATAATAATAATAATAATAATAATAATAATAATAATAATAATAATAATAATAATAATAATAATAATAATAATAATAATAATAATAAAACTAAAATTTAAAAAAAAAAAAAAAGGATTTTTCTCTCCGTATACACTCGTATATTTAACCATATCCGAGATGTACACGTTTATTTAAAAGAAAGACCATTTTTTGGGTTAAAAGAAGGAACACACGATCTTTAAGCTCATTTCCTCTTTATTGAAAAGAGAAAACTGACAGCTTAAAAGTAACTTGAGATAACATCTCTTCGGTCACATAGCAAACGCTGGTGATGACCAAATTGCACCATTTTAGTCCGACTCCTCGAATTCTTCATCCTCTGGCTCATAATCTCCATCCTCTTCAAAGAGCCAAGAAATAGACACCCAGTCATCCATTCAATCATCCAAGTCCACGTCCTTTTCCATCCAAAGATGCTTACTCCATGCCCGGAAAAGTTCTCGCTTTAATCGGTCTGGACAGCATGGTAAAGAACCGTGACTTAAATAATACTGGACAACCAGACAGGATAATAACGTTATAATCACGATTGACCCGGACTTAACCAGTGTAACAGATTATTATGTACACCACACGAGTAATAACACAAACATGAATCCTGGGATCCAAAATTGCAAAAATCCTCTGAATATAAGTAAATTCGGCGTAGGATCTTATAAAATAATAAATGGGATCTCCAAGGTCGTACTTTTGCTCAAAAGACGTGCACATTGTACCAGTTTCAAATCAGATGACTGAATGCCCGATTTAGAGTATAAACTCACAGTCAGCAGTAACAAGACGCGCTAGCTGTGAGAGTGTTTATTAAATTCCATGAAATAAAACTTATGAATAAAATAATGACAATAACTCTTAAAAAATACTAGAATAAAATTTTGAAAATTTTGAAATCCACTCAAAATTTATTTCGTTCAAATATAAACGTTAAAAAAACCAAGTGATATAGGAACTATTTAAACTGGAATGCATACCGGGATATGACAGTAGCCGGAAATCATATTCGCTCGTGCACATGCGGCAAAATCTAACTAGCAATTAAACATCGCTAGATGTCGGTTCAATGCAGATTTGCACAACAAAAAGCGAATTATTCTCTCCAGCTTATTTCTTTACCTTTATATTTTCCAAGGTCACACACATGTATAGATGGATGCATCACATGCATGTAAAGAGATAACAATAATAATAATAACAATAATCTTGTAATCCTAATTTTAAGTAATTATCCTATGTAATCCATATAATTAAAAATATTACTATTATTTTGGTGGTGGAAAATAATAGATGTTAAGAAAAAACTACATAAACTTATATGAAAATACAAGACTATACCATAAACATTGATATATATCTGAAAAAAAAAAAAAAAATTATAGCTTTAAGACATTTCCAAATTGTAAGCGTTATCGCGAGCTTTTTTAAAGAGGGGACATATGTTTAGGAAAGCAGGAGAGTTTTGCAACCCTCTTAGTTTCCAGGGGATTGTTATGTCCAAATAAAATTTTTTTTTAATTAATAATTATTGAAAATAGTTATTACTGAGCTCCTCTTTTCAAAAGTGCGCATAAACGCAGCGTCAGCTTTTCCACCTTTTTATGTGACAAAGAAAAGTGGGAGGATAACTGCAATAAGTTTAACAAATAATTAATAAACGTTTGTCACCTTCCACCAATGACAATATTTAAAAATTCCCCATCAATTGCTAAAGCAAAGTTTATCAAAAGCCTGAGCACCATGGCTCAGGGCCCCAGTTTTGTTGATAAAACTCGCGGTCCGCGGATATTCGAACGTCGAAATTTCGTGCACTCTTATTGCAGGATTCCACCCTAGGCGTTGGAAAGTCAATAAGAGGATCTTTAATATCTCCTATTTAAACCTCATTGCAGAAATCCGCATCGGCGTCAAAAAATCGATAAGGCAATTTAAAATTAGCATCTTTTTGCAGTCAATTATTGCGTGAATCCGCTAAGGCGTTGAATAGGCAATAATTGAATTTAATATATCTGTTAAATATCCTCAAGGATTGATAAATCAATCCGGTCCGATCGAAATAGTGACACAAATCACGTGTATTCGTGATTCCATCTCGGACCGAGTTTAATTGCGCATAAAACCCTTCGGGTGTGATAAGGACGCAATTATCATATTTCTTAAAATTCTAATAAAATCTAAATAAGTTCTAAAAAGTAAAATAAATTCATAAAAGAAATAGTTTTTATAAGTTAGTGTGAAAAAGATTTAGTGTACAAGTGAATTGTAACAGGAACAGTATCATTCGAGAGTAGCCCATAAGTTTACATCCTACAACCCCAGCCGCGCCCATCCAACCAAATCCTACAGGAGGAAGCTGAGTGAGCTGCAGCGTTCTGGAGGGATCTAACCTGCCGTGCTAGAAAAAAGATTCGTCGAAAGGTGAGTGAAAGGTTTGCATTCAACTCTTTCATAAAATATCTGGTTCACTACAAGAGCACCAGTCTCTTCGGAGACGTTTAGGGTTCTTAATCTTCGAAAGGTCCACAATAAAAATAAATTAAAGGAAGATAATCTCTTCCTCGTGTTCTTTACTGTTGTCCGCAACCTCCAGATCGCTCGTATAAATTTTTATATCGCTACCAAAGGGAGAAATCCTGGATAATTAATTTAAACTTAAGCGGCGGATATAACAGCATTATGGTCGAGCAACATCAGTCGCCGAGTACCTTATAAGGTGTTAACACATCCGAACGCTCAGTTTCTACAGAGCCTAGGACTAAAATTACGTGGAAAATTAAGAAAATAAAGATTTATTTTCGTTGTTTGACGTGTACACAACCATGGTGGCAGAAATCTTGAATATTCAACGACAAATCATTTTCGATGAGTCAATAGCGCACTATGAAGCACATGCTCATCTCCCGTATGCTTCATCAACAGCGTTGAAATAAGAATCGCCGTTCAACATCAAGATTTGTGTCTACTTCCAGATAAAAGTACACTACATGTGTACGGAAAATTCACAAAGTCTCATGGTACAGCTGTTAGTGCAACTACTCACATGGTCAACATGACAGTTTGTCATATGTTTGAAGAAATACGCTACGAACTAAATGGTGTTGAGATTGATCCTAATAAAAATGTCGGCATCACAAGTCTCATGAAAGGATACGCATCACTGAGTCCAGCTCAACAAAATACACTAGAAAATTCAGGCTGGACTATGGATGAAGCTGTCAACAAATTACACAATGACAATGGCTACTTTGATGTTTTTATACCACTGAGACTTTTGCTTGGATTCGCTGAAGATTACCATAAAGTTGTCATTAATGCAGAGCATGAATTAATATTAATAAGATCAAGTGCTGATTTGAATGCCTACGTTGTGGCCACACCTACTGCTGGAGCTCATGCTGAAGCTGTTAAAATTACGCTACAAAAAATCGAGTGGATTGTACCATATGTGGCTATGGCTGATAAACAAAAAATTGAAGCTTTGAATTATATCATAAGTGATCCTGCTATCTCAATTAGTTTTCGTGCTTGGGAGCTGTACGAGTATCCACTATTACCAAATACTCCGAAGCACATTTGGGCAACTAAAACTTTTACGCAGCTGGAGAAACCACGTTTAGTGATACTTGGATTTCAAACAGCAAGAAAAAATGACGCATCTTAAAATGCCAGCGTATTTGATCATTGCAACATCAGAGATATAAAATTATTTTTAAACTGTCAGAGTTATTCTTATGTACATAAATTTCCAAATTTCTTACTTCAACAAAGTACCTGATTCACTGCTGACGAAGAAGAAATTTTTGGAACATGGCCGCTGTATGTTATCAATCGCTCGAAACAAAACGGACCGATTAAATCAGGACCAGTGGACATTCGCCTGGAATTTGAATCTACAAATCAATTTCGTGCGCAGACATCAGCTTATTGTCTCATTATACATGATCGCACCGTCGAGTATAATCCCATAAGCAGCATCGTACGAAAACTAATACGAAGCCTGTTCAATTTAATCCAACGCCAGCTTTACATTACCGGTATGTATGGAGATTTGCATACAAGCAAGCAAGAATAGGCGAATGTAAACAAGCAGCAAGAGATCCAGACTGATTAAAACAAAGAATTAATAAATTAAATATAATTATTGAACCTGAATCAATTAAAAAACCTTACATTTATAAATGAATAAACTTTTTATATATATATATATATATATATATTGTTTTTTATTACTTATAACCTAAAATATACATTTTAGTATAACATAACCTCAAAGGCACAATAAACTATAGAAATATTATTCTTAACCTAAAACTATACATTTTAGTCGGACATAACCTCAAAAATATAATAAACTATAGTATTTTTTTTTAACCTAAAAATTCACTACAGTTAGAGCAATCTTTTCGGAATGGATATGCAAAGCTATCGGGGATATCATCATGGAAAATATAATGATCCTGACACCTTTAATAGCCCATCAATTTATCATTATTTTTTAATTCTTCTGGTAGATTGTGCCAAGTAAAATCGATTTGCTGGATTGCATTTTCAAGGATAAATGTATCATCAAGACATGTTATATCTCGATTATCCATACACACTAAATTCCTCAATTGATTGAAGATCTGAACCGACTTCTCGTAGGTTGGTTGAATTCCATAAAAATGTTAGAACCATCTCTTGAACTCTTGGACATTTTGAAATGCACATGAAGTATCCAATTTATTCAAGTGATAGGCATAATATGGACATTGAAATTTCAAGAAATCATTCTTTTGATTGAGTGAGAAAAATCTCATTTTTTCCACATCGATAAATGGTACAGCAGTGTCAATTAGATCTTCAAGCCATTTCTTCTCCTGTTTACCTTGTACGTGAAAGTATCGTGTACGTTTGACCATAATTTCAAAAATTTCTTTTAATAATTCATATGGTAGCAAACCAGCTATCCAAGATATTGAATGGTGATGCCTCAGGTGATCAATACTTTTCTGCATTACAGCAACATCAACTTAATCCAAAGGTGGTTCAAACAACCAATGTTCACATCGTGCAAGTCCATATGTACCCACTACATCACAAATATCAGTAGCACACAGTTCTTTCACCACAAATTTGCCATCGGGCATCTCAAAACCCACGAAATCAATTATTAGTTCCATGCTGGTTGTTAGCGTTAAACAATAGCTTGGTTAACATGAATGAAATTTCATGACAAGCCTGTTCGTATTCGTGGCGATCTTTCAAGCTAAGTAATAATTTCTTCCAATGCTTCACTTGTAAATCGATTTCGCTTTTTTTGTTCAGCCAATTTATTTAATTTTTCTTGCTCTTCGTTATGAAGATCAAAGTCATTAACGTTGTCATCGTCGATTACATCCTCGAAGTCTATCTGCGCATCATGAAAGCATACATCCGTACACACATGTGGTCTGGAAAAGAAATTTTATTTATAAGTTATTATAATTGAACGACTATAAAATAGGTTATTCAAAAAATGATTACTACATATCTTGACGAACGACTCATCGTGATTATTTATTTGCTATACGCTTCTCCAGTTTCACCAACTTTTCAGTAGCTTTGAGTAATTTTCTGGACAAAATTATTCTGTCCTGGCAGCTTATACACGATGCTTCTAATCGAACACTGTGAATTGTTTCCGTGTTTTTTGCGAACGCGATTATATCGTCAATAAATTTACCGATAGACTCGGGGGAAAGAACGTCACCAAAAAACCCTCCAATAAGATCTTTAAAACTTTCCGCAAAAGGGTAACTATTGCGAAAAAAAATCTTTTCTCTTTCAGTTAATTCAGCCATAGAGACAAACTCAGGCACGCAAACTGTTCACTTCAACTCTTTTCAGCGTAGACTGACTGGATGCGAGCTCGTGAGTTCAGCGCTCAGACCAGTAGCCCCCACCCCAAACTATAAAACAAGTTCAAACTTGTCGAATGACGTCACAAACAAAGGAAAACGAGTTCAAACCTGTTCGATGACGTCATAAACAAAGGAAAACGAGTCCAAGCCTGTTAGATGATGCAATATTCAAGAAAAGAGTGGGGAACTGAAACAATAGATGGCATGCACTTCACAAGCTTCTCGCATGTACCCTTACACACCCCAGTTTCAATATATAAAACATTGGATGGAGATGTAGATGGGCCTCGTGATGACGCTCAAGGCTGATAGACTGGAAATCGTCAGCCTTAAGTGCCATTACAAAGTCTATTTTGTTTTAAAATTTCCCGCTCAGAATAGACGCTTAGCGACATCTTGTCAAAAACAAGCTCAATTTAACCAGCAGAGCTGAATTATGAGCCGAAAATGAGCTCAAAAGCAAGTTTCGGCCCGGTAAAAATAGGTCTTACTGACTGCCAAAACAAGCTGATCGATACTATTGATAATACAGAACTTACCGACTGCTAAATACGAGTTTGCCGACTGCCGATACGAGATTACCGACTGTCAATCCAGGGACGTTCGGTAAAACAGGTCTCATCGACCGCCGGTATATCTACCAACCGTCGAAGGGTTACCCTCCGTCGGTAACTTAGCACGGACTAGAAGCCACAATCTGTTTTATGGGGGGGGGGGGGGTGAACTCCCCCTGATCAACTACTAGAGGCAAATGTTGATATATATCAATGTGGCGATAATCAATGCAGAGGATTATATTTTTCTACGAAGGAAATGAGGGTGACCATCAATAATTATGATGGATGGAACCTATAAATTAACTGACCGTAATTTAATGTTATTTGTAGTAGAAGATTCTAAAGGTCGAAGACAAATCTCTGGTATGGGTTTATTGGCTACAGAAGAGTAGGATACGTTGCTGTGGATGATCTAAGTATTTTAACGTGAAGTTGGAGAAAATAGTAACAAAATTAAATGTTTTATGAGTGACAAAGATTTAAGAGAGCGTACAGTGTTAAGAGAAGAATTTCCGGGTATACCAATTTATATTTGTTTGTTCCACGCATTGAAAACATTCAAGAAAGTTATATATAGTTCTCAAATGAAGCTCACGGAAGGACAGAAACTAAAAGCTATGGAAATCTTGGAAAAGCTTGCATACAGTCGTTCGGAAGAAAATTATCAAGTCTTGTATGATGAATTCCAAAACATCTTTTCACCTCAATTACTTGACTATTACAATGTTAATTGGCATAGTATTAAGGAAGAATGAACTGTATACAGCATGAGAGGAGATCAATCTTGGAAACGATACAAACAATAGAACTGAATCTTTGAAAAATTCACCAACAAAAGTGATAATTCAAAATTTATTTGAGTGGTATCATTCGCATAAAAGAGAAAGCGACAATAGCACGGCAGTAGGATTTATTAAGAGAGTAAATACTAATTATGACACAGATAGTTCAGAACAACAGTTTATAGATTCACTAACAAAATTTGCATATGAGAAAGTGTTACAGGAGATCAAAAAAATTGATAGTGGACATTTTCTATACTGATGAAAATACTAAGGAATGCACCATTAATGGATCAGAATTCTTCATTGCTACACTTACGTCATGTCAACTCAATTGTGGATATCTGAACACTTGCCATGCAAACACATCTTTGCTGTGAGAAAACTCTTTTAAATGCAATTTTACGAAGATTGCTTATACGCTGACAGGTGAAAAAAATCTTATTTGCTAGAAAATTATAAAACGACTGATTCTGCTTCTTCAATTAGCAATAACTGTAATGATAATGATTCCAATTACAATAATGTAAATAATGATATTTATAATGATAATGACTATACTAATGATAATAATAACAATGATAAGGACAATAATAATAACACCATTGAGCTTGATCATTATAAAACAAAGTTCACAGTAATAGCGAAAAAAATAAAAAATAAAAAAACATTAACAGTTAGTGAGAAACGTAAAATATTAGCTGAACCATGTTCTAAACTATTAAACGTAATCAGCTTATCATGTGGCGCCAAATTCGATAAACAGTTGTCCACGTTAAATCAACTCACTAAATTTTTTTCAGATGGAAAAGAAGTTAAAATTATAACTAACGACGGAAGTAGTATTTTAGATAGAAGTTTTAATAATTTATCTATTAAATGTCAAGAGAATAATGAGTTGTAATTAGATGAATCAGAAATGGCTAACGTCGAGAAAACTTATCCATAAATGATTTACAAATGCCGTCCAAGATCAGACTCAGTGGCCGTCCTGGTGGTTTTTTTAAAAACTACTTGTAAATATGTAAGAAAACACTAACATTACAATTAATTCTATTTAATTTAAATACAATTTTTACTTTATTTAATTAAAAATATAATATAATAATAATTAATATAATCATAAACAACTATCAAACGATGTTATTTTATAAAATAATTAATAAAATTATATTTATTTTCATTGTTATATCATTGTGTAATATATTTTATTATTTTCAAATAGAAATTTATTAAAAAAATTGTGATTAGAAAATAACAATTTTTTTTAGATATTTACCGAGTAAATTTGTTCAAAAGTCAATCAGAAATTTTCAAACAGTTTCGATTAAAGTTTTTAATAAGTGTTAACTTATTATAATTCATTATTATTTATCGAAAAATTATATGCATCAATAAAGACCCTGTTCGAGTTAAGTTAAAAAAATAATTATCTTCGTTATAATTAAAAAGTTAAATTTATAGTCATTAATTTCTAAGTCATAGAAGAATAAAAAAAATAAAGAGCTTGTTTGATTTATTTAACATTTTATGAAATCTACACAAGTATTTTTATATTTTTTAAAATTTCAATTCTAATTCCTGAAATTAAACGAGATCTGATGTTTTTAAAATAAAGAATTATTCAACTTTTGAAACAGATTATTTTTTTTATAACTAAAAAATTACTTTAATCACGTTATAATTTGAAAATTAATATTTCCATTACTTCTTTTAAAGTTATAAGCCAATATAACAATTTCAATATAAATCATGTTTCAAAAGTTATATAATTTTTTATTGAAAAATGTCAGATATTGACTCATTTCAGGAATTAAAATTTAAGATCGAAAAAAATCGAAATATACTCGTGTAGATTACAAAAAAAAGTATATAAATCGAGCATGATTTTTATTTTTGTATTAATTCATAATCTAAAGGTAAATGATTCGAAATTTTATTTTTGAATTATAACGAAGATAATTATTTATTCTCTGAACTAAAATGGTAATTCTCCAAATTTACAAAAAAATAATCAGTAGTAATTTTTTCAATTCCAAAAAATTTGTTTTTTAAATTATGAAATTTTTAATTAAAACAAAATTTCAGGAGTCAGCTAACTTCAGGATCATCATTATTGGTAAAGCTCAATGATTATTTAGTTATTATCTTCTGCCATAAGGATTTTGAATCAAAACTAAATAACTTGTCACGATATTTTAATATCGCGGCAGTCTCGCATCAGGTCGGTGGGCAACAGAGGGCAGCACACGCTGCTCACACGTCTCATCCAATATTTTGTTATTATAATTATTTCGTTTATATATAAGCTTTTATTTTAATTATTGTGTTAATAATACTTTATTGATTTCTTAGGTATAAATTGTATTTGAATCAGGAGATTTCACTGATTAATTTGAGCATATGTTTGAATTTTGTAACGCTGGGAGAAATAATTGCGCATTTGATTCATGTGCTTGTGATTATTATTAATGCTTGACGCCTGCACGTCAACGCAACAGTTGGCATTAGTAAATTTATTTATTATAAATAAATCTACTAGTTTGGTGACTAAATCATTGATTGATTTATTTGTAAATCATATTAATAATTAATTATGAAAGGGACAATTGGTCATTTAGTGTCGGGAACTGGATAAATTACACGGCCAAAGTTATGTATTATGTTGGTGATACTGTAAAGAAATAACATGCGACAAATATATATCTCCACTGGTTGAAGTGAGATCTATGACAAAATGGCGCCGGCCGAAGTGCCGGCATGAAATTCACGTGCTGCCGTGGTCAGACGTGGGTTAGTCTCTGTAAGAGTAGCGTGTGTGCTTCTGTTGCATTTGTATAATTATAAATTTGACGCCATTTGGTATTTTGAGTAGATAATATAAATCCATTGGCATTATTCGAGTATTTGACAAAAAGCATAAAGGAAAATACATTTACCGTATTAACGTGCAACCAAGGGAGTTGATTAATTACGTAAGCTGTAAGTACTTTTTGGCTAATACATTGGCGTGTAATTTTGTTCCCGCGTTGGTGGCCATTTGTCTATCGTATAAGAGTAAAAGAGATGGTCGATTCTGAGTATTAATAATTTTCATAGGTATATGATGAAGTGTGTAATTATTGAGCTCAGAATACCAATGCAATAATTACAGTTGTTATTATTATTATTATTTATTAGTTAAATAATATGTTCAATACTTGAATTATTTAATGGTGGTTTCTAATACTTGAGTATTATTAATAGTATTAGTATCAGTTTGTTATACACGGGAACGGTGCGGCGGATATAATTGCTGACCGATTCCACGACTGCTATTTCTTTGCTCGCACTGAGTGTCGAGTGCGACGGAGTTATGATTATTATTATTTTCGATTACTGAATTATTATTTTGTGACTATTTTCTTCCAAGTAATATATTATTATTGCGCGATTATTATTTACAAGCAATATATTATTATTAATTTGCTATTATTAGTTACAAATAATATAATATTATTTTGAGATTATTATTTACAAATAATATATTGTTCTTGTGCGAGTATTATTTACAATCAATATATTATTATTATTGTGCGTTTATTCTTTACCGACAAGATATTATTATTTTGCGATTGTTATTATTTACAAACAATATATTATTATTTGCGGTTATTATTTATCAGTAACACAGTATTATTTGGCGATTATTTACAAATACTATATTATTACTTGACATTTATTAAGTACAAATATTAAATTATTATTTTGCGATTATTATTTACAAGCATTATATTATTATTGTGCGATTATTATTATTACAAGCACTCTATTATTATTTTACTTGACACTGTCTGTTTTTTTGGGATAAACAAAATTTAATAAGTATTATATTGTTTCTATTAATTTAAATATAGTTAAAGGCAAATGGTCAGCAACTCGGTATTATTTTAAATTTATTATTTTAATTACTGCTATCTTTTTCTTGCTTTCCTATTCCTAACCCTGAAATTGCTATCCTGTAATTCATTTATTTTTATTTTTATTTTCCTCCGTGGTATTTTATTTTATTGGAATTTTGAATTTGTTCGTGGGGCACACGAACTGGCGCCCAACTAGGATTTCTAACCCAGCCTGAGCAGAGCTGTGGGTCCAGGGAGATTCGGGATATCTCCAGGTGGGACTTTTGTTTTGTTATTATTTTATTTTCAGTTTTTCCACCAACGGAGGGCCATAACGCCTATTTGACACTAACCACACTCCGCCGTGGGACGTGTGAAATAGTAGGGAACGTTATAAACTTCTTTTAATTGATAAAGATCTCTATTTTATTTTTATTTTAAAAGTCAAGGATATATTGAATGTTTTTATTGTATCTAATAATGATTAAATCATTTTTAATTAATTTGAACTGAAATATCATTCATTTCATAATTTATTTAATTAAAGCTAATGAATTTCTGTTTATTCATTTACTTTTTGATCTATTTATTTATTTAATTATTTATTTATGTATAGATTTATCGATTCAATTATTACTTTATTAATATATTTATCGATTTATTAATTAATAAATTAATTTATTTTTCGATTTATTTATTTATTGATTTATTGATTATATATTATTTATTTTATATATTATTTATTTTAATGTTTTATTGATTCATTTCGTTATTCATTTATTTATTGATTTACCGATTTATTTATTAATTTAGTCCGATTCTACCGAGGGCCTCAGCTGAGCGCCGAATCGTTACTGCTGCGATGCTTCATCAACAAGATGATCAGCATGCGCGGCAGGCCAAGTTGCATCCTCGATGCCAAAAACTCAACTTGCTATAAACAAGTTGGGATTTTAGCCAATGCAGACACAAAAGTCTGTTTCATCCCTCCTAAAACGCCAACAATAAGTACGACAAGTTTGACACGGTAGCCTGGGTAAAGTTTGCCAATTTCAAACAGGAGATCCTGATATATCTCGTGTTTGTGCTCTTCTTTAACCGTGATGTTATACTCAGCAGGTGCTGAAAACTCGATGACATAGATGCTACGAGTGGTTTTATCAAAGAGCACAATATCAGGTTTATTATGGTCGATTTTCCGCGTTGTTGCGAATGTCACGTTCCAATAAATACGGCAACGGTCATTCTCAACAACCTGCGGAATTTCTCCTGGCAGATAAGGCTGCACTGGTGTTTTATCGATACCGTGCGTTTGTCTTAGATGGCAATAAAGTACTCGCAGAGCAGCATTGTGACCGGCAAGCGTAAGTCCGACCAAGAAATCTCCACGTGGTACGCTTTAGGTAGCGCTGATGCCGGTGGTAAAAAAAATTTGACGATTTTTTTCAATTATGATAAATTGTTGCGGATGTAACGAAAAAAAAAATTTTGAAAAAAAAAAATTTTTTTAAAAAAAAAAATTAAAAAAAAAAAATTTTTTTTCCAAAATTTTTTTTTTTCCATTTTTTCCGATAATCAATCTTTTTGATTAAAGGAATCAAGATTGTTGATGAAAAAAACATTTTGAAATCGAAAAAATTACCAAAAACCGAAAAACTACTAATTATGGTCATTTTTGGCAAAATCGATAAATTTAAAGCTTCGGGACACTAAGAAAGAAAAATCGCAGCGCTTTGAAATTTTTAGGGTTTTTTTGGGACACTGAGGTTGATAAAAAAAACGATAATATCCTTTAATCATCCGTTATATCCAAAGTTATAGCAAGATTTCCGAATATCCTTAATATGCGAATTTTGACCTGTTTTTTCATAAACATTATCGCTTCAAAAAAATTTTTTCTATCAAAAGCCATTAATTTTGTCGTAAAGAAAATGTTGTCCAGTTTTTAAAACCCTATTTCCATTCTCTGTACGACCAATACGTCCGGAGTTATTAATTATCAAATTAAAAATGGACTTTTTTGCTTTGATCAATGATAACTCGGCGCTTAATCGTCGTAGAGACTTTTCGTGGCCGCTATATTAGAGGGCGTAAGATTTTCTGAAAGAGTCATAAGGTCAGATTATATAAAGAAATTTACTGAAGCCCATGGACTTGTTGGAAGACGAGCCAAAATTTTCAAAATTTTTTTTTCGTCGGTTTTCATAAGATTACTCCGGAACCGTGCATGATGAAAAAATTTGAGGTCCAGAACTGAAAACTAGAAACTTGAGACTACAACATTCTTTTTTTATTTTTTCTCTACGACCTTTTTTCACCGAGTTACAGCATGTTGAAAATCACCCAAAAATTTAGAATTTTTTTTCTATCCCTTAATTTTTGGGACCAGTGTACATTCCGTTCAATTTGATTTATAACTTAGTGAGCTACACCGTCCATCGTACGATAATACACCAATTTAATATAGTGAAAACCTAAACATGTAAACCTTCTCAATGAGACAATTTAGAGAAAATATTGTATAACTTTTATTTATCTTCGGTTCAAATGTCTTTCTAATTTCTATATTATTTTTCATAACTGAAAACTATAATATAAAATAAATGGAGACGATTTGAGTGCATTTCAATATCATTTTCTATTAATTATTCTTAAGTATTTACTGAGCTATTCTTTATAAAATTAGTCCCGCATTTGTCACATAAGGATTCAAAATTATTCGATTTTTAATTAGTTGTAAGTCAAATATTTTAATTTTACGTTTGAATTTGAATCGTTACGCGGGCATTCCGCCATTTCGCCGATGGAGACGGCAGTTCGTGCACAGTGCTAGCGCATGCGCGCAGCGTATGAGAGAGCACGTGTGTGAAATAATTTTAATTTATAATTTAAAAATACAAACCATTGATTTTTGTTAATTTTGAGTATTTGTTTATGATTTATAAATATTGGGGATGCATAATCCAGCGTGACATTATGTCCCACATTTTGTTTAACATATTATTTTGGTTAAACTTGTCATCCGACTAAGGATATCAATTGATGTTTGGAATAATATTGACTGCCGGGTAGGAAAAAATCAATACCTTAGCTATATTCCTGAAGTCGATTCTATGATTTTTAAATGATTATTATTTAATTTATTAGATAAAATAAAAACATGCAGATAGTATGAATAAATAGTTTATACACTTAAATAATAATTCATGTATCATTTAGGTGTTGAAAATTTATCCTTATAATTTATATTTTTAATTTGACACTAGGCCCAGAGCTAGTAAAAATAATCATCATAGTAATTAAAGGCGACGATCGCGCTACGTGGGCGACGACCAAAAGGTGGAGGATTGAGTCATTACTTAAGAAAGATACGGTTTTGTGTTGTGTACGGACGCTGTCCTAGGATAATTTAAGCAAGATTGCTGATAATTAGTGAATGGTTAATAATTAAAGCAATTGTTAATAGTCAGAATTCACCGGGTGAATTAAATTATATTTGTTTTGATTTTCTATTGCGGATTTGGAGAGTTACGAGTAAGTACTTTGTATTTTGTTGTCAGATAGTATTTTTCACGTGATAACCTCCCCCGGTAGTTGTTGGTCGCCGCGGAGAGTATAACTAATTTGTTTATTATTATTACTGAATGATACATGATATATACTATAAATAATTATTGTTAATTATTGTGGGGTATTTCCTTTTTTTATATTGCTGAGAATATCCAGATATTTTTATATACATATATAAAACATATACGACGTTGTTAAACGTTGCCGGTAGACCTATATATATCTATAGATATATATATCTATAGCGAGCCTGCAGTACTTGAGTAAATTCCTCAAGTACTGACATCATCACTTGGGTGAAAAATTCCCAAAGTATTAGAATTATTTTTATTTTCACTCAAACTATTTGTAAGAATATTAAGCGTTATTATTTATATTTATTATTACTTAAAGTAATTAAGTAACTTTATTCTTTATTTTGATTTACTACCCCAGCGGTCAAAATTAGTATTGCAATTTTTTATTGTCGAATTATAAATTATTTTAACAGCGACGAATTTATTATTTTGAGTGTGAGTGAGAATTAAAAATTCCGTATTTTTCTCTCTCTCACAGGTGTTGAGAGACTAAGTAAAATAAAAATAAAAATATTGTTATTATTCATGATTTAGAAAGTTTCCACCGGAATAATTAATTCCTTTATTTAATATTAACATTAATAGTATCGATTAAATTAAATTATATTAGTTTTTATTAAATTGAGTATAAATAATTTTCTTTAGTCATATTATAATTTATTGCGACTATTGTGTGACAAAAACTACCCCCAGCGGTGGAAATTTATAACAATTTTTAATTGTATTTTTTTTTGATAATTACCAGGTATTATTATTGTTATTAATTTAAACAAAACTGAATATTGTATACAATCATTATTTTACTATCGTTATATTATTGAAACTCGGAAACCAACAGCTGTCGGGGAAAATTCAAAATTTATTTTCCTCTGGATCTTTTCCTATTGTTTTCATCTTATTTTTTTCTGATCTTATTTATTATTTATATGTAATTATCTATTATTTATTTACAATTTTTCTATTATTTATTAAATTTCTATTGTGTCGCTCGAGTGTTTATCCGCTTCGTTTCTATTCAAATCTCCCGCACCCTCATCATTATTCTCACGGCGGATAAGTGATCGATGCAATAGTCTATACTACAGTCGATCACCTATCAATAATAGGCGGCTACGCTAGTCGCATTCTCACCGCATAGTGGGGATGAAGAAGACGGAAGTTCGCGCCCTCTCGCACAATCGACGCTCTCACTTTATCTTTTGCAAAGTATTCTCATTGCGTACGCCTCGTGCTTTTCTAAAATCTCAGTTTTATTAATAAATTAGTTGCTTTCTCATAAATTAATTCATCTCAAATTGCTTAAAATAAATATCATTAATTATTTCTCATATTATTTTTAATCTCATTTATTCAATCTCAGTGTATTTAATTAATTCAGCTAAAACCGCGTGTACCGGCATTGTTCGCGCCCAGACGCCATATTGGCCACGTTTTGCAAGCGAGTTATAATTAATTGAAATAAGTGCTTTAAAGTATGAATCAGTGCAATTCTCATAATAAATAATTCTCATCAACTGTATATATTAAACATAAATTGTTATATTTATTTTTCATAAAATTTCAAGTGTTGAATAAAATTATTCACAAACAGCCAATTCTCACACACCAGGTCCTCTCATTCTTTTATAATTATTATAAATTATTTAATCATTTTATGGACCTTCGAGCCGGATCGTGTGAATAGGTTGAATAATTTTATTTAAAAACTTTCTTAGTGACAAAAGAGTGAATTGTGTAGTGCATATTTTTCACTTCAACACAAGTGCATTGCTGAGTACCCTGGACGTGTTACTGCACTTGTGGAAAATAATTAAGGGACACCACTGTGCAAATTAGTTATTGTGAAGTGAAGTTTACAAGATCATTCTCATCTTGCTACGTATCACTCAAGCATCTTATCTGCGGCTACCTGCATAAATTCTCAGCTTCTCATCAACAAGCAGTTAACATTGTCAGTTTGTTCCTTGTCTCATTTAAATTCTCATTTGAGCATTTTTTCTGTTTTTTTTTGTGTCTCACGTACATTTTTTTCAGACATGGCTGCTATAACTAACCGCATCGCACTTCATCGAGGACGTATTGTCATTTTCACGTCAATTGCAGCATCTGCAGAAGCTGGTGTAATTGATACAATCTCATTACGAGCCGCCAACGCGAAGTTGGACTTGCTCTCTTTGCACTGGGGCAAATTTGTGGAGGACCACGAAAAACTACTCTCATCCAAGACTGACGTCACCGTCGAACATAAATATTTCACCGACGGGTCGTTTGAAAACGCCCTGAAATTATTCCAAGGAGCACAAGATGCTCTTTTGCATCGCATTCATGAGTTGGGGTCAGCATTACCATCACAAGGTAGTGCTCTCGCCAACTCTAGTCTCATCGTGCCAGCCGGAAGTAGGCTTAAAGTCCCTACTATCCCTGTGCCAAAATTTCCCGGAAAATACCAGGAGTGGAAACACTTCCACGCCATGTTTGTGTCTCTCATCGGGGAAAATACATCTCTCACTTCAGTTGAGAAGATGTATCATCTCAAATCGGCATTGGAGGGTGATGCCGCTCGTCTCATCGCAAACATCAGAGTCACTGGAGACTCGTTTGCCTCTGCTTGGGACGCTGTTTTCCAACAATACGACAACAAGTGTCTTCTCATCTCTGCACAGCTGGAAAAGCTGTTCAGCATTCGACCAGCTGACAGCAACTTGGCTAAACACCTCAAGGCTATCATCAACACTGCCAACGAGGCAGTTCAGGCTCTCAAGGCACTAGGATCACAGAGCATTGGGATCAGATCCTAGTACATCTCATCGTCCAGAAACTGGACATCTCATTACGTGAGGCTTGGGAAGTTCATTTAGGCAATTCTACTGAATTTCCAAGCTACGAAGATCTGCGCACGTTTCTCACCGATCGTGCTAGAGCTCGTGAAGCCATGGAGTGTGGCGTTTCGTTTCGCAAGCCTCAGCATGATTTACGTGGCAACCAGGGCAACAAGCCCCGCATCTCATCAGCTCAGGTTCATGTAGCTACGCATGGACAGTCTCATCAACCTTCATCTCAGCAGTCTCAGGTGCAGTCTCATCAAACGCTACGCAAGCAGCAGTCTCAGCCTACAAAGTCTCAGCCACCAACAATAAAACACACTCTCTCATTAAAATCGGATTATTGCTCCTGCTATGAAGGAAATCACTTCATTGTAGGATGTCCGAAATTCCAGGCAATGACGCCTGATGGAAGGTTTCAGCTTGCAGTTCATTATCATCTGTGTCGCAATTGCCTTGGCGATCACAGCTTCGAGAATTGCAAAACCAAGGATCGTCGTCGGTGCAAAGAGTGTGTCGAACAACATCACTCCATGCTGCACTATTCACGTCTCATGAGGTTAACGAAGAAACCACCTGCAGTTGTAGCTGCAGCACCTTCACCACCACCTTCATCGGCATCTCAAACAGAATCTCAGCCTCAACCATCTCAGCAATAACAATTTTGCCATTCTCAAGCAGCAGCTTTCATTTCATCTGCCATCAGTCGTGCTCCAGATGACAAACCAATGACATCTCGGCCTACAGTGCTGTTGGCAACCGCATATGCTCTCATCTTTCATCGATCAGGCTCGTCTCATCGTCTCAGAGTTCTCATTGATCCTGGATCAGAGCTTACTCTGATTTCTCAGGCTGCTGTTCGCACTTGCAGCCTCATCTCTCAGCCTTGCAACATACCATTACAAGGAGTTAGCAACATCTCATCAGGAAAAACCTCAGACATGGTCTTATTTACACTGCATTCTACCATCTCATCCGAACAAGCATTTCTCAAAGCACACATTCTCAAGAACATCACAGCGCAGATTCCATCAGTCTCAATCTCACCATTGCTTTGGTCTCATATTAAAGATCTAGAACTCGCCGACCCAGACTTCTACAAATCTGGCAAAATTGACCTTCTCATCGGCGCAGATTTCTACGGTCAAATCATACGACCAGGTATCAGATCAGGAAGTTCATCAGAACCGATTGCGATGAAAACCATACTCGGTTGGACTATCCTGGGTCCTGTTCATCAACAATCTCACCAATTACCTAGCTTGTCTTACATCTCATCTCAAATTCTCAACTGCACGACTCTCTCACAAAGTTCTGGGAACTTGAAGAAGATCCAGAGTCCTGCAATGAAACTCTCACCGTCGAGGAAGCTGAATGTGAAGCTCACTTCCTAGCAACGCATTCTCGTGACGCATCAGGACGATACATCGTCCGTTTACCATTCAAATCGTCATCTCATAAACTAGGTGAATCTCGTCATATTGCGCAGCGCTGTCTCAACCGTCTCATCAAGCGACTTTCTCAGGACTCTGAACTGCAGAGTCAATACACCGCATTTCTCACCGAGTATGAAGCACTCGGACACATGCAGCGAGTCTCATCATCATCGCCTGAACCATCTCATGTATATTATTTACCTCATCATGGCGTCGTTCGTGAAGACAGCGAAACGACCAAGTTGAGAGTCGTATTCAACGGTTCAAGCAAAACATCATCATCCAGCTCTCTCAATGATCATCTGCATATCGGCCCAAGTTTGCAATCAAAGATCTGTGATGTACTTTTATATCTCAGAAGTCACAGATACATGGTTTTGACTGACATCGTGAAGATGTTTCGTCAAATTCTCATTCACCCTGATGACAGGGATTATCAGCGCATTCTCTGGACTGAGAATGGTCTCACCGTGGCTTATCAACTCAACACTGTCACGTATGGCACTCGACCAGCAACATATCTCGCTGGCCAAGCTTTCAAACAACTTCTCATCAATGAAGGGTCTCAATATCCATGAGCAGTGGAACCCTTCCAGAAAGGTAGCTACGTCGACGACATCGGCGGTGGTGCCGACAATCTCAGCGATCTCCACGACATTGCAAATCATGTCGAAGCACTTTGCAACTCAGGTTGCTTTCCATTAGCTAGACGGAAGAGCAATCATCCTGAGTTCAGCAAAATCCCATCGTCACTCAGTTCAGAAGATTCTCATTCGTTCTCAGACTCTCTCAAAAATATTGGGCCTCTCATGGAACTGTCAAGAAGATGTTCTCACTTTTACTGGCAAAACTTCTCAGACTCTCAGCATAACCAAGCGCACCATCACCTCAGAGTCTGTCAACCTGGCGAGCAGACTCTTATTTCTCTCATCTGCTCAAAAACCAAGGTCTCACCTCTCAAACTTCTCACAATTCCTCGACTTGAACTCTCAGCTGCATTATTGCTCTCAAAACTTGCATCTCATGTCTCATCAACGCTTCAACTATCTAATTTTCCGACCTATCTTTGGACTGATTCATCCACAACACTAGCTTGGGTGTCCAGTGAACCTACCAAGTGGAAGGAATTCGTAAAAAATCGCGTTGAAGCGATTCAGCAGCATTCTCCAGATGCACAATGGAGATACATCTCAGGGAAGCAGAATCTTGCTGATTGTGCTTTCAAGGGTCTCACAGCGTCTCAACTCATCAATCATCAGCTATAGTGGTCAGGACCCAGCTGGCTAGCTGATCCACCCACCCAATGGCCATCTCATCAATTTCTCAGTTCATCACCAGATAAAACAGAGCAAGTAAGCTCAGAAATGCGACCTTGCAAATCTTATGTCTCAACTAGTCCACCTTTCATGCCACTCTCATCTCTCATTCACTCATGGACTACTCTCACATCTCTACTACGTCGCACAGCAACAGTATTTCGAGCAATCTCATGTTTCAAGAAAATACCTTGTTCAAAGATCAGCATCTCACCTCTCACGCCTGCTGAACTTCAAGCAGCTTTAATCCATTGGATTAAATCTACTCAGCAGGAATATTTCGCATCACTGTCTCAAGGTACATCTCTTAGAAAATCTCATTGTTTCACCAGACTCACTGCATTCATCGATCAAGCTGGCATCATCAGAGTCAGTGGACGGCTGCAGAATTCACCACTGGATTCTGACAGCAAGCATCCAGCGATCCTTCCAAAGGATTGTACCCTCTCACGTCTCATCATCGCAGATTCTCATATTCGCACAGTGCATGGAGGTACCCATCTCACATTATCTCATGTTCGAAAGAAGTGTTGGATAATTGGTGGACGAGCCCCAATTAAAAACTTCATTCATCGCTGTCCCACCTGCGTGCGCATGCTGGGAGTCAGATCTCAGCAACTCATGGGTCAACTTCCATCTCATCGGGTCTCACCGTCTCTCGTATTCGAGAACACTGGAGTCGACTACGCAGGTCCAGTGTCTCTGAAGTTCTTTCAAGGACGTGGTATCAGATGCTACAAGGGCTGGATTGCTGTCTTTGTCTGTCTCTCAACATCAGCCGTTCATCTGGAGGTTGTCACTGACTACTCCAGTAAAGGTTTTCTCAAGGCATTCCGCCGTTTCACTAGTCGACGGGGAATTTGCCGCACACTTCGAAGTAATTGTGGAACAAACTTCAAGGGTGCTGATCTCATTCTCAAGCAAATTCTCACCGGCGCTCTCAAGGAATCATCTCATCTACAGCAGCATCTCGCCAATGACGAAACCCAGTGGTCATTTAATCCACCTGGGGCTCCTTATATGGGCGGAAAATGGGAAGCTGCCGTAAAATCAATCAAGTATCATCTTCAGAGAACCATTGCTGATACACTTCTCACCTATGAAGATTTCTCAACCTTTCTCATTCAAGTCGAAGCAATTCTCAATTCTCATTCTCTCAGCGCACTCTCAGAGGATCCGGACGATCTCACTGCTCTCACACCCGGACATTTCATCCGTGGTGCCGCTATCAACACAATACCGGAACCTAATCTCACTTCAATCTCATCATCAAGGCTCTATCATCTGCAGCATATTCAAGAACGCTTGCAGCATTTCTGGGATCGATGGTCAACAGAATGCTTGCAATCTCATCAATCTATCTGAAAATGGAATACATCTCATCACAATTTAACAGTTGGATCACTTGTATTGCTCTCAGACGAGCGGTACCCGCCAACGAAATGGCCGCTCGCTCGTGTGGTTCAATTGCATCCTAGTGCAGATGGTCTCACCAGAGTTGTCACTCTGAAGACAGTCTCATCTGTTCTCAAGCGCTCGATCAGCAAACTCGTGCTGCTACCAATCTCATCAGCTGCCAAAGATTTTCATGGATCATCTAACTTCTCCAACCAGTAGGAGAAGGCGGGGAGAATAAGTGATCGATGCTATAGTCTATACTACAGTCGATCACCTATCAATAATAGGCGGCTTCGCTAGTCGCATTCTCACCACATAGTGGGGATGAAGAAGACGGAAGTTCGCGCTCTCTCGCACAATCAACGCTCTCACTTTATCTTTTGCAAAGTATTCTCATTGCGTACGCCTCGTGCTTTTCTAAAATCTCAGTTTTATTAATAAATCAGTTGCTTTCTCATAAATTAATTCATCTCAAATTGCTTAAAATAATTATCATTAATTATTTCTCATATCATTTTTAATCTCATTTATTCAATCTCAGTGTATTTAATTAATTCAGCTAAAACCGCGTGTACCGGCATTGTTCGCGTCCAGACGCTATATTGGCCACGTTTTGCAAGCGAGTTATAATTAATTGAAATAAGTGCTTTAAAGTATAAATCAGTGCAATTCTCATAATAAATAATTCTCATCAACTGTATATATTAAAAATAAATTGTTATATTTATTTTTCATAAAATTTCAAGTGTTAAATAAAATTATTCACAAACAGCCAATTCTCACACACCAGGTCCTCTCATCCTTTTATAATTATTATTAATTATTTAACTAGCCTCTGATCGCTTGCTTGGATTTTCCCTCGTAATTTCCCCCTGAATGATTTTTGTCCGTTTTGGATAAACGGTATGGCACCTGCGTGCACTAACCCAGCCTGAGGAGCTGGTCCAGGCACGACAACAATTAATTATTATTATCACTTATTATTATTTATTATTATTTATTTATCACGCGTGGGCGACCGCATACGCTATATTAGACTGTTCCGCGTCTCCGTCGCGGGATTTGAGCACGGTATACGTTATAAATTTTTTGAAAGAATTCGAACATATCATGTTGTTTACCAAGGCATTGAATTAATAAGTTTTCTTCTTTAATTAGCTTATTCAATGTCTGCGAAGGAGATAGATCCTCATGAATAGCTGTAGGAGTATGCAACGGGAAATAAACACAAAATTCATTGATAAGCGATGCAATAAAACAGTCTTTAGATTTGGTGCTGATCAGCTTTCACTTAGCGACTTGATATTTACCATTAACATTTCATTTAAACATTTCTTCCTTGGGTACAACTTTATCTAAGGTCTATTCATTTCACTGACTATAAAAATTTAAAACACCTGTAGTTATAGTTGTTCAATTTATATGAAACAGGAATAGAATGAATAAATGTAACTTACAATATGAGCCATTTTCAACCTGCCTCGAAAAACACATAATCAATTCGACATATTGTTCTTTCACGAGTTTATTGAGTTAAAGGCTTAGTCAAGTTGGTCATTATTGAAAAATCGTTTCCATTTTTTTTATGTATACGTAACCAAGCATATTGTGCCAAATTTTCATAGAGGTCCGAGCAGTGTGAGTGTATTTATCTGAATCTAAAGGTCGACAACCACAATTTTACGCATATCGAATACGTGAACTACCACAGCTTGGAGACATTAAGTGAAAGCAGAACGAAAAAAAAAGGCCAAGTTGGAAGCAAATGAAAGTTTTGAAGAGGAAAAAAGCACTTCGTAGGGTGCAGGCATCGCAGATTAAATTTTGGTGAGATTTTTTTTTTATTCAAAGAAACTTTAAACACTTTTATCTTAAAACTACGTTTTCGCTGACGCCAATCACGATTTCTCCGGAACAAATGGGTTGATCCTTTTGAAATTCTGACCAAATATTCTACACATTAGCACTTATAGGATAGACTAAAATCATATTGAACTTTTGATTTGAACTAATTTTTTTTACAAATAACAGCGGAAAAAAAACACTTCTAAAATTTTTTTTATCCTTGTTAGTTAAAATTAGTAAGAATGGTCCAAAATTAATAGCGATATTCTATCTTATAGTAACTGTCATACCGAATTTAAACTAGTCCGATTTTTTCGTTACAGATCAGCCGTTGCTGAAATATCGTGATCGAACCGACCTGCCTTTAAATTATGGTGCTCCGTTAAAGTATACCGTTTGTATGGAAATCCTTATAGAAATAAATGAAAATTTTCCTTTTTTTTACAATTCATGACTTCATTTATCATCCCTTACAGTGTTTGTATATTTATCTTTCATAGTAAGCTTGCAAGAAATTCTCAAAAATAGACCATGTTTTTAGCCTACGAACTAGACTACACCCTTAATGTCAACTTAACTTACCACTGTTATTAAAAATAGAGCTGGTGAAGAACTGTAGGAAATTTGAACATGAAACCAAATTTATATTAGCGAGAAGTTGAAAAATCTTGATTCACGTGTATTTTAAATGGATTCAATTTTCAGGGAATTTTTTCCGACACTAACCACAAATTTCTGGGTAGGGACTGAAAAAATAAGTAGCCGAAAAAAAATCACCCTCAAGTAATTTATTAATATTTAAATTTACGCGGTAACTGATTTCATAGTAAAATTCAAATGTGCTGTAGATATGTTCAGCTTAGCGTCTTCGTCATGTTTGCGATGTTGTCACATTTTCACGAGAAATAATATTCTGGTTTCAATATCAGCGTTAATTTTTCTGTTTTTTTTTTTTTTTTTATAAACAATTTAATAAGTACTATACATTATTTGCCTATGCGCTACTTACATCCTTCATCTACTTGTTTAAAAATTTTTAAATTATTCTCACTATTTTTTAAATACTATTTTTCTACAGAAATTAGCTCAATAGTGCATTCACCATTTGATTTCGGGTAAATTTGTTGTCAAGCAAAACTAGTATAACTTTCGAACGGTTTGAAAAGACACATTTCTAATTTTCTGGAGAGCCGTGGAAATTTTTACAGAATAATCTGTTTTTTATTAGTAAATACTAAATAATTAAATATCCGAATATATGAATATATATATAAATATATATATATATATATATTTATATATATGTAATATTTATATTCATTTGTACATACAATGATTAATTAGTGGTTATAAAATACAACACATTTTCTTTGTCGATGGTTTTTTCAAAACAGCTCTTATGGCATCTATAAATACTTCCTCGAGACCCACTTGTAATTTTGATGAACACTCAACATACTTGAAGGCACGTATTTTTTCTTTCATTTTTTTACAATCCCATACTGTTATTAGATCTTTTTGGTCAACGCTCCTCAAATCACCTTTGGTACCTGTGCCACACAAATAAGTCATTAATATTACTTATGAATTACGAATATGTTGGAAAGAGTAGTTTGAAAGAAAAGAAACATTGCAAAACAGGATTACCAACAAGAATGATGGGTACATTTGGACAGTGAAATTTTATTTCTGGGTGCCATTTACTTAGAATGTTTTCAAATGAACTGCGTGCTGTTATTGAGAAGCACATTAAAAAACAATCAGTCTGCAAAAATAAATAGATTTATTAAATAAATGACTCAGAACTTTTTTTTTTTAGTAAATTTGCATAAAAATCTAGTTTCCTATATCTCCTCGTGTAGATTTTTCATACATTGAAAAAATTATTAGTTCTCGTTATCATCTAAGGTATCGATAATGGTAGATAGTTGCCATAACGAAATGTATTGTTGAATCGCGAACACCAGATTTCTGCTTCAGCTATCCTCAATTTCTAAGAAATGTATGATCAATTAGGATCCCGAGAAAAAATGATGACATCTATCTATATATAATTGGATATGATCATATATGACTATATTTAAATATTTGTTAGATTATCTATAATTATATCTAATCATTTTCAGTCACGAGCTTAATCAGTTTGAAAAGCTTCGTGCAATTCCGTTACGTCCGGGAGCTGCCAAACTCGCTACTGACCTTAAGGTTAGAATAGTGCTGGGTTACTCGCTATTTGGGCGCAGTACATACAATTTCTAGCTCATGGCCGTGTCAAGTTGGCCTGAGAGCCTCGCTACCAGCCGACGAATCAGGAAAATTGGCAGCTTACTACATCCTGTTGGCGCGCTTTTAAGCCAATAGGGAAATTTGCTAGTGCAGCCATACTGCACACGTCAGCTCCAAGCGGGGACGAACGAAGAAGACGCCGCTATTCCATGTCTGTTCGCTTCTGGTAATCAACCACTACACCTCGTGCCTTCCAGTCTACATTGTGCTGTCGTATTTACAACCACGTGTTCGTAAATTGCTTTGCTTAGATAAATTATTCTTGTGTTATAAATCCGCTAAACTTACGCCTAATTATTCTCAATAATTAGATATTACATTAAGGCCAATATTTTTTGAGGATAAATCAATTTTTGCTCGCGTGCAATCAATAATAAATTAATTATCGTGCGTTTAACCGCTATTGACCACGTGTCGAGTTGTTATTTGTGAATTTTGTGTAGTTGCAATCGCTATTGCGTATACTACCAAGTCGCACTCGCTATAAGTATTTTTTCTCACAGTTTTTTAGTGTTAATATGGAAAATGCAACATTTTATTTATTAAGCATTTGAGTTAATTTTGAATTATTGATTTATCCACACCTACACCAAATTCCAACAGAATATTCGTTCAATTTTACAAATCATGTATACTTATATATAACTGTTACGTTCTGGCTCTAATTAAATTTAAGTAAAAATTTTAGAAAATTTTTTTTTGAAGTCTCGAATTATTTATTCGCCACGGTGGGCGAATAAACGGTTCGACACTTCTTAGAATCATAAATAAATAATAATTCAATAAATCGTTACTTTGTTGGCTATATTATTTTTATTCATCACCAACAATGTAACGGAAATCTCTTGCGATAAGAGAATTGCCGTGGCTCGCGGATAGTCTAAACAGATGACGACGCATGAGACCCAGGCTACAACGATTCTCTCATAGAAAACCTGAGATGCAACGTTAACACTTTTGATAATGTATAATACCAAGGAGCGACAGAATCAAGGCAGTCGATCACAAGATCTAGTAGAGCTAAGAACTCTACACAAACCTGCTGGCTTGATCCTGTCACTCGGACTTTAAGGCAAAATATATATACGTATTTTATCAAAATACGCACTCCTTATTTTAAACTTTGGGCGCCGCCACCGGCAGCCCAATAATCACATTCCTATGTTAGGTGCCGCCACCGGCAGCCTAATATTCTCACCCGTTTGGGCGCCGCCACCGGCAGCCTAATATTTTCACCCGTTTTGGGCGCCGATACCGGCAGCCCAAGCACTTCCTTCCCGAATCCAAAAAAATTCATGCCAAGAAGCCGAAGGTCAGGCAAGAAGGCTCAGCTACGTCGCGTATTACGAACGATCCACGAGGATCTCGGTCGCTCAATTCACCAACGTCCCCGCTTAGAGATCGTTGCCGAGGAAGTCCTCCTCGATCCGGTGACGTTGGTCGTTCGAAAAGAGTTTCCAAAGTCGGGTATCGTGGTGTCGGAGTTGAGTGAAGTGTCCAATAAACACCATCAACCGCAAGGTCAACCCACGTTCTGGACGGGTATCAGCAGTGGAACGCCGCTACCAACTATTGACGTGAGCCAGCGAACACCACCTTCTGGGACCATCCCGTTCCACGACCCTCGCTACGGGTATTACTCCGAGGCCCACTTCAAGGACACCGGCAGGGACGACTACGCCCCAGCTGAGGCGGAAAGGTTGAAGCAGAAAGGGATTATTTGGGCCGACTTATGGGGCTCATAATCCCCACCATGGTAGGTCAATAAAACTTTTTGGCATAAAATAAAAGAAGGTCAACAGCTGACGCACCTGGGGTCTATCTACACCCTAACGACGTCAACCTGGTCAAATAAAAAATTATTCTGTCTGATAATAGATAAGCCAGAATGTAACATAACCATGTCTATCTATAAATAACCAAGATATGACTCTCGAAGCCGAAAAGAAATGATTATTTATAACTATGTATAATCAGATACGATTATATATAATTATACATAATTCTATCTATGTATATCGTTATCTAATTATATATAATCACACATGACTATGCATGACATAATCATACATGACTATGCATGACAATATTTATCAAATCGAAATTCCAGCTAATATAATCATGTATAATTTTATTTAGTTAGATGTAATAATATATCGCTATGTCAGATTATATCTCAGCCGCACAATATGTAATTTAGAAATGTATTTTTTATCATTCCGAAATGTCGGAAGGGTTTCCCACAAATAATATGTTTTTTATACCGATGAAAAATATTTAGTTATTATTATGAATTTATAATAAATACCGTATTAAAATTCGCGACAGAGACGCGAATGTATCCGGTAAACCGTATGCAGTCACCCACGTGTATCCAAAAATTATAAACAATAATTCTCAATACGACTCAAAATAATAATATTTAAATATTCATGAATAATAACATTAAATTATTAAAAAATAATTGTTGTGCCTGGACCAGCTCTTCATGCTGGGTTAGTGCACGTAGGCACCAGACTGTTTATAGAAACGGACAAAATAATTATACAGGGGGAAAATCTGCGAGGGAAAATACGAGCAAGCAGCTTGTATCAAGGCGGATAATAATCAAATGAAATAATAAAATTCAATAAACAGCAAATAATTTTAGAAGATAATAAGTAAGAATAAGAAATATAGAATTCAAGCAATAGGAAAAAGATCCAGCAAAATGAATATTTAATTTCCCCGACAGTTGTTGGTTTCCACTTATTTAATTATAAAAAAAAATTAACTCTCACTCGGTTACAATGTGCAGTTCGATCGAACACAATAATCAATAATACTTGGCTATTTTGCCATAAACAATTCACATTTAATATAAATTTTTCCCCTGGGGGCTGAATTCATCAACACACTAATTCCAGTTAAAATAATATATAAATTCAACTTATATATAAAAGAAAAATTAATTTTAATTAATAAATAATATTAATTTTTAATTAAATTAAATAAACAAATTATTCCATCTGAATTGATTTAAATAATGAAATAATAAAATAAAAAAAATAATTGTATACTACGTTATCTCTCAACACGTTTGAGAGAGAGAAAGATATGGGACTACCCCCAGTCACACTTAAATAAATTTACTAATACAGTCATAATATTTATAATAATAATTAATAATAAATTAATTAATTTAGTTTACCGCTGAGGTATATAATATAAATTGAATAATACACTCAATAATTTTTAAATGAGATAAATAATGAAAATAATATCTTAAAGTTTTCTCATAAAAATTTTATCTAAATAATACGTTTAATAATTATAATAATAATACGTGACTTTTCATCCGGATGATGATGTCAGTACTTAAAGAATTATTCCCCTCAAGTACAGTAAACTCAAAAATATTTGCCGCGTCTAACTACCGCCGGCTGATCTATTATAGATGTATATATATGTCGTAGACAGATCGTAAAATTAGACAGTTCGTGAACTGTATAGTCATTTCATGAACTGCAGCCAGATTGTATAATGATCAATCCGTTACATGAAGTGTCTAGAATTTTTAGACAGTTCATTAAATGCAATATGGTCTTAGACAAATCGTGTAATATTCCAAAATTACATGAAATGTCTGAATTTTTTAGACAGTTAAAGAAATGTCTAATAGCTGTTTTATCGTATAATATCTAGAAATAACGGATTCTTAGAAAAGAGACAACTAAAAAAAGATATTGATTGGAGCAGCCAATTTTATTTATTTATAGATAAAATTTTATTTTTCATTTACTTGCAAAGTTTAAAATATAAGATCATCCGATAATTGTTATTTATTTCCACATGGTAAACTCGAGTGACATCTACTATTGCAAAAAACGTTTGCTTTCTTGCACCCACACTTTTTTGTAGTGCATTGCACATCAGAAGCTCTACACGAGCATTGGAAAAATCCTTGCCCTCCACTGCAATTTTTCACAGCTTCTCTCAAAGAAAGAAGTAGTGAACGCACATGAAACTGTGTGTTGTTCAGCGCGGAATTCGACGTCTTAAGATATTTATTTGTTTTACAGATATTACACGATCGGCAAAACAGATATTGGACATTTCATGAACTGTCTAAATAATTTAGACATTTCCTGTAATTCTGGAATATGACACGATCTGTCTAAAGCCTAATTGCATTTCATGAACTGTCTAAAAATTTGAGACACTTCGTGTAACTGTTCGACCATTACACGATCTGGCTGCAGTTCATGAAATGACTAGACAGTTCACGAACTGTCTAATTTCACGATCTGTCTACGACATATATACTAAGGTGATTCAAAAAATAACAAATTTTTTTTTCTCGCGAACAGATTCGAAAGTTTCATTCAGATAAAAAAAGATGCCTGTAAAAATTAGAGCTCTTAATATTAACATTAGGAGGTTCCGCATTGTACTTTTCTATTTTCCATAAGAATAACATGAAAACAATTTTTTTTTTCATCTTCTGATTTTTATAAGTAGCTAACGATGCGTCATAGGAATAATAAGCAGGCATATTTTTGTTATAAAAAAAATAGTCTTCTTATCGATTTTAAGAGCTTGATATTAAAATACAAATAACTAGAAAACAATGCGAAATTCGAAAAAACTTTACTGGAATAACTTCTAAGGAATGGAATTGTTTATAAAAAAAGTCCCATGACATTTTGTAATAGGTCTGATAGTATCGCCAGAGAAGTAAAAAGATCTCAAAATTTAATATGAATTCGACTTCAACCTCAAATAACTTTTGAACAAATAGATTTATCAAACAATAATAAGTAACATTTTCTGTCGAGCATTCAATTACCTACAAACATAAGCCTGCCAATTATTCCTATGACGCATCGTTAGCTACTTATAAAAATCAGAAGATGCAAAAAAAATTGTTTCCATGTTATTCTAATGGAAAATAGAAAAGTGCAATGCGGAACCTCTTAATGTTAATATTAAGAGCTCTAATTTTTACAGGCGTCTTTTTTTATCTAAATGAAACTTCTGAACCTGTTTGCGAAAAAAAAAAAATTTGTTATTTTTCAATCACCCTAATATATATATATATATATATATATATATATATATTAGGGTGCTTCGTTTGAAACGACTATTTTTTTTTGTTTCCATCCCGAAATTTTGTTTGAAATACCCCCAAAAAAATTCTTCGAGAGTTTGAACCCTCAATATTAATATTAAGTACTCTTACCACAGCGT
>OZ024713.1:4688498-4776395 GCA_964016945.1 Microplitis deprimator
ATATTAAGAACTCTTACCACAGCGTGTGAAGATTTCCCATTTGAAATGCACGTAAATTTGGGTTTTTATTTTTTAAACTTCCATAACTCCGCGGCATGTTATGATATCATCTTCCCCAAAGTCGGGATTTTCTTAGAATTGAATGTTCTACAAAAGTGCCCATTGTCTGAGATGTTAGGCGAATAAAGGATCAATATTTTCTAAGATTTGATTTGACATTTTATGGGAATTTAATGCTACGTAAACTTCAATAATTTATATATCAGAAAATATCAATCTGAGTGATTCTAGGCTGATGATCTTTTTTGTAGGAAATTAAATTTCCTATAAAACTGTTTTCCGCATTTTTTCTGTAGGTCTTGTTGTTATGAGATAATGAGAGAAAAAAACAAGAATCCTATGAAAAAATTCGTTTTAGCGGTCCGTACTACCACCCTCATGAGTTACGACTTCGCGACAATGGGCACTTTTGTAGAACATTCAAGTCTGAGAAATTCCCGAACTCTCAGAGAATTTTTTTAGGGGTATTTCCAACAAAATTTCGAGATAGGAGCGAAAAAAAAAATTGTCGTTTCAAACGAAGCGCCCTAATATATTGAGACAAATCGCTTTTTGTCTTCGCGATTTTTACCAGCAGCCACCAGAATCCGCGGGTTGAACCCTGGCTTAGGCTGGCCTCTAACAAAATTTTATTTTACTTGGACAGAGCAGTGGGCTGGGGTTCTTGCAAAGCAAAGACCCGCACTTATTCAAACTCGGCAACGTATATTAAAAACTTATTAACCTACCTCACGGCTTATAACTTATAAATAAATTTCTTATTGATGATTGACTCATTAATTATGACTTAGTTAGTAATATTTTATTATTCTTACTGAGAATCTTACCAGTAAATTAGGACTTAGTTAGGATGAACAGTGATAGATAGAATTGAGGAATTGATCAGAAAAATGTGCAAGTTTATTGCCAATTATAATAAAGTTCAAGTACTTACAATAACGCTTCCGTAAATAACAATATCAGGAATATCCTGGAATACGCTGTATATACAATGACCCTTCACGTGGGATAACGCAATTATAACACTGAATTTATTATTTAATCTTAACAATTTTTTAGTACTGCAAGTATATTGCCGGTAACGTACAGTAATACTAATTGTATTTAAACTCGATTTATAATAATCAATAAGAAATAATGAAATAATATTATCAGTAAAATTGACAGAGTATTAGTAGAAGATATCGTAGCTTAATTAATACAGAATACCTATTGCAATTTGATAGTAATAGAAAAACACGTCTAAACGCTAATTGATCCAGGATCGAAGTCATTGACCGATAATTGAGGGCCTGGGACTCGCCTCTGAACTCTGTCCCCACTTCACCCTTACGGACATGCGTCGACGTGAAAATAAGTCATGTGACCATGGCACTATGACGTACGAAATTCAGATAGCAACGAGACGGAGAAAAACGGGAACCGCAAGGCTGAGGATGACGAAGACAATTCACATTGTCTCAATCCCCCCCACCAAGCCAAGGTTACCCTTTTGGCTTTCCGTCTGAGTTGTCCGACTGTATTAAAAGAAGATTCTTAAGAATTAAAAAAACAATTTCAAAAAAAATTATTTAAAATATTGCGATCAAATCGGTTGAAAGTTGCAAGCTAATTGCAGCAGTAAAAAATTTTTAGATTGCGAGTGTATTGCCAGTAAAATTCAAAAAAAAAATTTTGCAATTGTGAGTTACTCGCTAGTGATGCATATAAATAGCTAGTTAAATCGATCGCAAGCCGCTGGGGATAACTAAGGCAACTCTCAAACAAGTCCAGCCCCCAACTTCAGGCCCACCTCGATCCTGGGACCTCGACCTGGATCCATGAAGTATTTACAACTTATAAACTAGAAAAAAAAATATAAAAATAGATTTCAAATATTTACACTTAATACTAAGTAACAAAATATATTCATAAAGAAATAAATTTTTTTTTCTTTTGACAGCTTCTGGGCTGTAAAGAAATAATGAATAATGATGTCTACCAACTGCTACAAGATTCTACTCTGTAATTGAAAATTATTACAATTGGCAAAAATAATTAAAGTGGATTAATGAGATGAGTATGTGAAATGTATGTGTTTATTTTCTGGAACCTCGACGAGCCTGATGGACTTCTTGAGATCCTTACGGGTGCTTATGCGTGTTTTGGAGTCGGAGGACGAGAACGAACACGTAATCCTGCTTTAGCTCGTAGTTCGTCAGTTACAGGTCCACAGCACAATTCGGCGACGTGTCCGATTCTAGCACAACGACCACAGGTCAAGGCGTTCGATGCAGTAATTTGTGATGTTGGAACTAAATTAACTTGCGGAACTTTTTCTGGTATGGCATTTATCAGAATTTGATCCAGTCTTCCCAAAGCTACCTTCATGACAGATTCAAAACTACTTAATAAAGTCGAGAATTCAATTTTATGTACTTGATCTGCCTCTGAAGTACCGCCAATTAAGTGTAATTGACTACGAAGTTTCTGTATGCTGGTGATTCCCCCTTGAATTTGATGTTCTAAATCTGGACTGCAAGCTGGAGACTGCGCCGATGTTTGTGTTGCCTGACAACCGACTCTAGTGTCCGTGAACTGAGTCCCAACGTTGACAGTTTGAAGTTTCTCAGCAAATCCCTTTGAGCTTGGCAGTTGGATTTTTGCTATCATCTGCTGGCTTTGTTGAACTTGCTCACTCAGCCGATGAAGTTGAGCCGTAAGCTTGGTGATCAAGATGAGTTCTTGTGCAGTTGTGGGAGTTTTTAATGGCTCCAACTGTGATTTGAGCTCTCCAATACCGATCTGAAGACCATCTAATCTGTCATCAACGCGTTGCATCCATTGAGTGTCAAGTCGTGCTAATACAGATGGTATTGACATTGCTGAAGAGCGTTGGCTCGTAATACGGTCAATGCGAGCATGAAGCTTGCTGAACTCGTCTTTCATGAATTTCGTTAGTGTTTCCAACATTACTGACGTCGGCGAGATATTTGCACTTTGTTGATGTAGTGCAGATGATGGACAATTAAATTCCAAATCCATGGTAGTTTGCCACAGCGGTGATGAAAAATGGGATCCCGTAAACCAATTCGGTGACGATGTTGTTGCAGCCATTATTGGTATAGTTGGTGACGAAGTTGGTGGTACAGCCTCAGCAGTAGATGATAACTCAGGTGTGAACGTCGTAACAATGTTTGGTGTAAGTGATAATGAATTGGGTGATGAAATGACTGGATGAGTTGATAGTATCTCAGTATCAGATACCTCACTCTCTGATTCATGATACTGAGTTTCAGTATCTGATCCCGAGTCTCCAAATATTTTTACTTTCATGATGTTTGATAATCTGAAATATATCGAAAGTAATCAGTTACGTCTTCGAGACCGTCTAGGAATTTTTAAGTCATTGTAATAATATGTGCCAATATCGTTACCGGCATCATCTTGTAAATCAACTACTAGAGGACTTAAAATTTTAGAGACAATAGCAGGTCCTGAATATTTTGGTGCTAATTTAGCACTATAGCCATCAACTTTTTTACTTAATTTTTTATTTAGATAGTAAACTGAGTCACCGATTTTTAAATCGATGGGAATATCGGAAAATTTTTGTTCGTGTTGTTTACGCGTACGTTCCCGAGCTTTCAACATATTTTGCTCAACAAAATGTCTCAGTTCAACTACACGATCCATTCGGGCTTGCCAAACGGTAACGTCAGATACATCTAGATTTTCGAGAGGATCAGTGTCGTTAATCAGTCGTGCGTCACGTCCATGATTTAAATAAAATGGAGATACACCCAAGGCAGTGTGTACTGAGGTATTATACGCGAATTTTAAATCGTCAAGATGTTCATCCCAATCTTTTTGATTTTTACTCGTAAACGCGACAATCATGGGTTTAATTGTACGATTACAGCGTTCAACGGGATTTGCACAGGGGTGACCGATAGGGGTTGGTGTGAATTTTATATTAAATTGACTAATTAAATTAATTATGTCTTTGTTTATAAATTATTTGCCATTATCAGAGATAATTTGACAAGGAGGACCCCAATGGTTAAAGACAGCCGTCAGGTGATGTTTTATAATTTTACCCGATTGTTGTTTCAAAGGAAAAATTTCGAGTTAGCGAGTGTACAAATCTTCGATAACGAGAGCATATTGGTTCCCCATAGTTGAACGAGTATATGGGCCGATGGTGTCAATCGAGATAATGGACCAAGGTTGGGTTGGTGGTCTCGTGCCGATATATCCTTGCGGTTTTGTCTGGTCACTTTTGGTCATTATACAAGTCTCACAGGCTGAAACGTAAGATGAAACATCTTTAAACATTCCTGGCCAATAAAAATTATCTCGTATCCGTTGATAAGTTTTGTCAATTCCAAGATGACCCGAATGAGCCTCACAGTGTGCTTTCTCGATAGCTGGACGAATTTCAGACTCAGTTAGAACGATTTTCCAAGGATTTAATTCACCAAGTATTTCCTTGACAGCTAATGGACGATAAAAATACAATTTTTCATTCTCGTATTTCCACTCACGATAATTCTCAGGATATTTTTGGACTACGCGGACTTTTTCGTCATACCAAGCGGAATTTTGCGCAATTACACACAGCAATGAAGGATTGGAATCTGGAACAAATAAGTTAGCAGTCTCTGGTTCTTCATATCGACGCGAAAGTGCATCTGGAGCTTCATTTTGTGTACCTCGATAATGAACAACCTCGATATCATAAGCAGAAATGTCAATAGCCCACCTGGCCAATCTACCTGCCGGATCTTTTAACGAATGAAGCCATTTCAATGCGGAATGATCAGTGTATACAGTGACTGACAAACCTTCGATGTAGCCTCGTATTTTCCGTAAGGACCAAACAACAGCAAGGCACTCCTTCTCAGTTGTTGTGTAGTTCATTTCTGCTTTATTTAATGGTCGACTTAAACAGATAATTAAATTTTCTCGATCATGTTCTGAGTCATACTGAGTTAAGACAGAACCTAACCCAGTGTTGCTGGTATCAGTGTATAAGCGATAAGGCAAGTCTGAACGTGGTAGTGATAATGTTGCAGCTTTTAACAGAGCTTCTTTCGTTTCCACAAAAGCTTTTTCTTCAACATCTGTCCATTCCCATGGGACTCGAGTACTGGTCAATTTGTTCAAGGGGCCTTGAACTTGCGCGACATTTTTAAGATGTTTATGGTACCAGTTAACTAATCCATTAAATCTTCGCAGTTCCTTACGGTTGGTAGGTCGTTTGTAGTCCGCAATTGGTTCCAATCGAGCTGGGTCGGGTTTCAGACCCTCTTCATTAATTATAAAGCCCAGAAAATGAACTTCAGAGCATCCGAAAAGACTTTTTTCTTCATTCATCTTTATTCCCGCCTTGCGGAATCCTTCAAAAACGGCTCGAAGAAGAATTTTGTGTTCTTTTAAGTCATCACTGATAATGATCCAATCGTCGAGGTAAGCGAAAATTTTATTTTCAGCTGGAATATGAGAAAATTGTGTTGTTAACGACTCGATAATTCCTCGACGTACTGTGTCGGAAACTTCTTGATAAGTACTGGGTGCATTTGTCAGGCCAAATGGCAAACGGATCCATTCAAATAAACCTCGTCTTTCCACACAAAATGCTGTATATTGTCGGCTATTTGGTTCAACTAGAACGTGATGAAAAGCATCACTGACATCAAGTACTTAAATTACTTTAGCACCTTGAAGACTTGATAAAATGCGATGCATAATCGGTAACGGATAAGCAGATTTTTTCGTTACTCTGTTAAGTGGTCGGTAATCAATACACATACGCCAAGTATTATTTTTCTTTGGTACCATTACCGGTGAACTTGCCCAAGCACTATTCGAAGGTTGAATATAACCCTTCGCGAGCAATTTATCTACTCTGTCATGCATTGCTTTCATTACTGGTGGACTTCTACGATAAGGCTTGGTACGTACTGGAGTCTCAGCCGTTAATTCAATACGATGTTGTACGACGTGTGTTAAACCCAACTGGACTTGTTTATTCTTCTCAAATTCTCTGGCTAAAAAATTTTCGAGATCAACACGTTCAGCTGACGACAGTACATTTAATGATGCTTGATTAGTAAATCCGGATCGAGAGAAAAATGAATGAATGACATTACTGATATTTAATTTCCAAGTACTCTCCTTGGAATTTACTTGGATATCTGCTAGTTGCCAGAAATCAAGGCCAAGGATTACTGGAGTAGACAATTCAGATAAAACACTTAACCAAGTGATGATATCGTGACCGTCAAGTTGAATTTTAAATGGGGCTCCACCACGTGTTTGCGTGGACTTGGAGTTAGCCATAGTTACTCCGTGAGTACTAGTGGGATCAGGTGTGAGGTCTTGCAATTGATATTCTTTGATTTGTTCATAAGCAATCTCAGAAATATAACTGCGCTCACTCCCACTGTCTAGTAATGCTTCAAGTTCGTATTTACCGATAGAAATATTAGCAATCATGCGGCTTACTGTTGAAGGAGCTTTGAGACTGGCTGAAGAAGTCATACGGCTGAATCGATTATCATTACTGAGCATTGGCAGTAATGTACTTTGTTTATTATCCGAGTTCATTTGTATAGTAAATTTTGGAGCATAGGCAAGTTCTTCACTCGAATCGGAGCGATACTCATCAATCTCTGAGTCATATAAAGGACTAGTATCCTCCCTTAGATCACAGAGAGGGACATCATATGTCTCCAAATGATTATCAGGCTTGATGACGGTAGATTGTTGCCGTTCTTCAATTTCACAGTCCAATAATGAATTTTTTATCGGAGAATTTGATTGACTTTTATGGATTTTATTTTTAAAATTACATGTCGAAGTTATAGATTTTCTAAGTTTTGATTTTAAAGTTTTTATAGAGTTTTTAACTTTTGGCTTCTTAATATTTTTAATTTGCTGTGAAGCTTCCGAACTTGTCTCCCAATTGGACTCTGCATCCGCCAACTTATCAGTAATTTGATCGAGAGGAGATGTGAAATCGATTAAATCGACGTCGAGATTTTCTGAAACGTTACTGACCATTTTTGGAGCATCAGCAGCAATAGGATAATTCAAAAAGAATTTTCCACGACTAATAACGAATTCAGGAGCCTCAGGATTTAACGTAAATGAGTCAAGTTTATCGTCATTATTTACAATGGAATTAATCGAATTGTTAGTTGATACAGAAGCCCTGGTAACGTGATTAGTGTCTACCAGGGCGCTTACGCGTTTTTTGGACTCGGAGGACGTGAACGAAGGGGCAATCCTGCCTTGATACGCAACTCATCAGTTACGGGTCCACAACAAACCTCGGCAACGTGACCAATTCTCCCACAACGACCGCAAACAGGAGCTTTAGTTGCATTATTTTGTGATACTAGAGTTGAATTGACAGGGGTGACTTTTACCGGTGATGTTTTTACAGTAGTTTGATCTAATTTTTCTAAGATAGTTTTCATCATAGACTCAAAATTATTTAATAAAGTTGAAGACTCAAAATTTGAACTTTTAATTTGTGAATCGAGATTCTGTGAATTTTGAAAATTGTTAAAATTTTTATTTCTTTTAAAATTATTATCTCTATTGAAATTATTACTTCTATTAAAATTATTATTTCTATTAAAATTATTACTAGGAAAATTATTATTTGGTGAAGTAGGCGACGGCAATGTCTCCATACTGTTCAATTGATCGATTTCCGGAACTTTAATAGAATTTAGTTGACTACGAGTCTTGATTCTACTATTACTTTCTTTATGAATTTTGAAGTGAGGGTTCAGTGCATCAGCCGTTGGCTGCCAAGCACTGACCCGCGTATATAATTCGGCATACGTCATAATTGTCGCATCTGAGAACTTTTGTAGAAAATGAGAATTAAATCGTGAAGTTATAATTCTAATTTGTTTTGTTTGCGGTAACGAATCCTGTAGTTTCGCGAATGCACCTTGCATACGGTTAATAAATGCAACTCCTGTCTCGTCATTGCGTTGTTTGGCCGAGTAAATCTCCTGCAACACTGCCTCGTCTGTTTGTTGAACCTGCCAAATTTTAAAATATTCCTTAAATGTAACCCAGCTGTGAAACAAGCCCTCGTTCTGGTAATACCACTCGAGTACGTCGCCGTTGAGTGTATTAGTTACAACTGCGTGAAAATTGTCGAAAGAAATTTCATTGCTGACCATCCGCTGCTCAATTAATTTTAAATATTTCTTTGCGTCGATTGGAGAAGATCGATCACGAGACGGAAACGAGATACTCCAGGATTTAACAAGACTAGTAAGATCGTACAACCGCATAGAATTAGACCCACTCATGTTCGAGTTTCCCGCTGGAACTGTATAGGTATTATACTAGACTGACGGCTGTGCATGTGGATATGTATGTGCCAATGAGGCTTGTGAGTGTGTATTTGTATGTGCAGGTACATTATTACTGCTAGGTGGATGTGTGTATGTATACGAGAGTGTCGGCTGAGTATTCATGTGCAATGGTAACGTGTGAATTGGTGGTGGGACCGTAGTGTGCGCGTACGGTTCACGCGCAGGTAAGCCAGCCATGGCGAACTGCTGCCCGCTCGCTTGCGTTGTCGGAATGGGTGCATGTGGATGTGAGATGATTTGGCTAGAGAGGGGATTCGCTGCTTGTGACGTCACAGTGGCAACAGGGAATAACTCTCTCGGCATCCACATGCTTGACGCGTCTTGCCGAAAATTTGAAGGTGGTAATTGGGCACCTGGTGGTCGCAAAACCGTACTTGATATACGAAGCAAATGTTGACGTTCGGCCCGTAAAGCTTCGATTTCCGTCTGTAAGCCCGAAACTACGTTTTGCAATACGGCGACGGAGGTCGTATTTTGAGACTCTGAGATTGGTACAACCCCACTAACATTGTGAGGATGAACACTCACGTTACCGCCCGAACGGGTAGTAGAAATATTATTATTATGATTTACAACTTGACTTTGGGTGCATAGAGTACTGTTGTGTACGTCATCGTTATTCGTAAGATCCACAAGATCTTCTATTGCGCTCATGCTTGCGATTACCGAGCTCGACGTAGTAGGGAAATGTAAAAGATTGTCGGAATTGCTAGCCGAAGTGACGGAAAGAAATGATTGCGGGATCGGCGTTCTCGATAACGGCATTTTGGCGGAAAAATTGTCTTAGTAATTTCTTTACAAAATAATAAATGACAAAAGTTTAATTATTGATAATTTTACTTAATCCGAGCTGATAATAATCTTGTCAGATTATAAATGGATTTATTTACTCAAGACTTGTTACAATTAAATCTTTTCTAAGCTGTAAAGATTATTTATTTATAATTTAATAATTTATTTAAGTTATTGAAATTCTTGATGACGAATAGTTAATGATTTATTTTGGTTATTAAAATTTTCAATGACAAATAAAATTTTTGTTTATTACTGCAAAGAATCTTTTGATAATTTATTTAAGTACTTAGTTAAACTGAGAACAATATTTTTTTTTTTTTTTTTTGAGCAAAAGATGTTTTATTTTAGACCGGAAACGAATATACTAATCTTTTGTGTTGTAAAGAAAGTAATAAATTTCTTCACTACACTTAGAAAATATTCGAACGAAAGTTTTATTTTAATATTTTAAGTATTTATTTTTATTATTTACTTTGGGTTGTCTTTGTACGTAAGTAAAAGATCGTAAACTGTAAAGAAAATAAATACTAGCGTCTCGGATTACGACGCGTGTAGCTAGTATACGCTCAAGGTCAAAATATAACAAAATACTTTTGGGAACGAGACCGGCACACAACATTACAATGACAAATTTTATTTTATTTTATATAACTAATAGAAAAAAAATGAAAAAATAAAAAATTCGGAAATAATTAAAGATTTTAAATAAAATAATTAAATATTAAAAATGTGAGATGCTGATAATGAATTATGGAATGATGAATGTAACAGGATACAAATTTTTAATACTGGTAAGAAAAATTTTTAAGAATTATTACTGGAAATTTTTATAAAACTTTTTTTTTTTTTTTTTTTACTGTAAAGCCATGAGGAAAACCAATAAAATTTTTGGTTGCCCGTTTAAACTACTGCAAAGTCCCTGTTCGAGCGCCAGTTGAGACAAATCGCTTTTTGTCTTCGCGATTTTTACCAGCAGCCACCAGAATCCGCGGGTTGAACCCTGGCTTAGGCTGGCCTCTAACAAAATTTTATTTTACTTGGACAGAGCAGTGGGCTGGGGTTCTTGCAAAGCAAAGACCCGCACTTATTCAAACTCGGCAACGTATATTAAAAACTTATTAACCTACCTCACGGCTTATAACTTATAAATAAATTTCTTATTGATGATTGACTCATCAATTATGACTTAGTTAGTAATATTTTATTATTCTTACTGAGAATCTTACCAGTAAATTAGGACTTAGTTAGGATGAACAGTGATAGATAGAATTAAGGAATTGATCAGAAAAATGTGCAAGTTTATTGCCAATTATAATAAAGTTCAAGTACTTACAATAACGCTTCCGTAAATAACAATATCAGGAATATCCTGGAATACGCTGTATATACAATGACCCTTCACGTGGGATAACGCAACTATAACACTGAATTTATTATTTAATCTTCACAATTCTTTAGTACTGCAAGTATATTGCTGGTAACGTACAGTAATACTAATTGTATTTAAACTCGATTTATAATAATCAATAAGAAATAATGAAATAATATTATCAGTAAAATTGACAGAGTATTAGTAGAAGATATCGTAGCTTAGTTAATACAGAATACCTATTGCAATTTGATAGTAATAGAAAAACACGTCTAAACGCTAATTGATCCAGGATCGAAGTCATTGACCGATAATTGAGGGCCTGGGACTCGCCTCTGAACTCTGTCCCCACTTCACCCTTACGGACATGCGTCGACGTGAAAATAAGTCATGTGACCATGGCACTATGACGTACGAAATTCAAATGGCAACGAGACGGAGAAAAACGGGAACCGCAAGGCTGAGGATGACGAAGACAATTCACATTGTCTCAATATATATATACATATGTTTAATTTTTAAAAATAAAATTTAGAGAGTAATCAATATATATGAGTATGAATGTAGCAGACATCAGACAAATTTAAAATTGTAAATAAATAGAGTAAACAATGAAAAAAATCATATTTATAAAAAATGCGATTATCAATTTCAAAATTTTTGAAATGCGCATTTTTTGAAAATTTTATTTCTTCAATTATTTACTCCATTTATGAATAATTTAAAATTTGTGTGATAATTGCTACATTTATACTCATCAAGTATATATGTGATGATCCGTACTAAATGTTATAAGATTCTTAATTGTAAATATTTATTATTGATTATTTAACATTTTAAGAGTAGATAAATGAGTTTAATATTAAATTCAAAAATATTGAATTTAAGTTTATTCATTTTTTAAATATCTATCATTTTCTCACTTTGATATTCACTTTTTATTTTTGTTAAAAAGTTTTCAGTAAATTAGTTCATTTATTTTTATAAATATTTATTATTTATTCAATTTAATAATTAATAATAAATATTAAAAATTAATATTTTAATTTGATGTAAGCTTTTAATTTTTATCACTAATATTTTATTAAATTAATTTTTTTATTCTGTAAATATCAAATAACCAATAATAAATATTTGACATTAATAATCTAATAATATTTAGTATTAATTATATTAAATAATAATATTTTAATTTATATCACTACTGAATATAATTTATCAGCACATATAATTCGCTCTTGTATGAAACTAAAATATGTGTTGTGAATGTAGAAACTAGAAACATGTGGATAAGTATGAAAATAATGATCAGAGGCGACGAGCGTGCCAACATGCGCGACTAATAGAGGTTCTATTTCTATTTCGTTAATAGCTTTATTTCGAGACTTAATGAGCGGTTTAGCGGGCAACTTCAACCTGTAACTTTTGTGTTACACTGATGCGCGCGCATCTTAAAAATTCACTCTCATCATTTTTTCATAACGCGCCTATAGAAGTATAACTTCAAAAAGGGTTAAAAGAAATGTGGCAATAATTACAAAGTTTGAGGACAATGTCTCACTGACGAAAAATAATATAAATGACTTAGTGAGTGAAAATAATATAGAAGCTGAAACATATGAAATCGTTGAAGAAAGAGTCTTGACAATACCAACAGGAAGTTACAAAATCACTGACATTCAAAAATAAATTCAAAAGAAATTACGAAGACTGAGCATCAGCTTCAGAGCCAATAATAATGAATTGAGAAGTAAAATTGAATGTGATCGATTTGTAAATTTTACACCCCAAGATTCTATTAGTCAGCTCTTGGGATTTATAAATCAGTAGCTTGCATTACATAAAACTCACTCATCAGATTTACTAGTGAAGATATTAAAACTCAATGCTCTGAGAGATGAGTGCAACATCACATACGGTGCTAACATAAATAAACACAAAGTTCACAATATTCATGAATTTTTTCCAAGTATACCACTAGGATATGAGATTGTTGAATTGCCATCTCACGTCATTTATCTACCGATCGCCGTTCATGCAATACAAAATCTCAGACTGAGAATTGTCGATCAAGATGGAACACTGGCTAATTTCAGAGGTGAGACGATAACTATAAGACTGCATATAAAGTCTATTAAATAATGGGTATCGCGTATGAGACAAAAAGTGGTGCTGGGTATAAAAAGACAGCAACATGGTCAAGCAATATCAGTCACCGAGTACCTCAAATGGTGTTAACATATCAGAACGCTCAGTTTCTACAGAGCCTAAGACTAAAATTATGTAGAAAATTAAGAAAATAAAAATTTATTTTTGTTGTTTGACGTGTGCACGACCATGGCGGAAATCTTAAATATTCAACGACAAATCATTTTTGATGAGTCAATTGCGTACTATGAAGTACATGCTCATCTCCCGTATGCTTCATCAACATTCAAAAACAGCGAAGAAATAAGAATCGCAGTTCAACATCAAGATTTGTGTCTACTTCCGAGTAAAAGTACATTTCATGTGTACGGAAAATTCAAGAAGTCTGATGGTACAGCTGTAAGTGAAACTACTCACATGGTCAACATGACAGTTTGTCAATTGTTTGAAGAAATACGCTATGAATTCAATGGTGTTGAAATTGATCGTAATAGAAATGTCGGTATTACAAGTCTCATAAATGGATACACATCACTGAGTCCAGCTCAAGAAAATACATTAGAAAATTCAGGCTGGATTATAGATAAAGTTGTAAACAAATTACACAATGATAATGGCTACTTTGATGTATCTATTGCACTGAGTCTTTTGCTTGGATTTGCTGAAGATTACCATAAAGTTGTCATAAATACAAAACATGAATTAATTTTAACAAGATCAATTGCTGATTTAAATGTCTACGTTGTGGCCACGCCTACTGCTGGAGTTCATACTGAAGCTCTTAAAATTACACTGCAAAAACTCGAGTGGATTGTACCATATGTGACTACGTCAGACAAAGAAAAAATTGAAGCTTTGAATTACATCACAAGTGATCTAGCTATCTCAATCAGTTTCCGTGGTTGGGAGATGTACGAGTATTCACTATTACCGAATTCTTCGAAGCACATTTGGGCAGTCAAAACTTCTACGCAGCTAGAGAAACCACGTTTTGTGATACTTGGATTTCAAACAGCAAGAAAAAATAATGCAACTAAAAATGCCAGCATATTTCATCATTGCAACATTATAGATATAAAATTATTTTTAAACTCTTAGAGTTATCCTTAAGGAAATTTGAATCTCAACGTTGCTAACAATCAATATGCTCTGTTATATGACATGTATATAAATTTTCAAATTTCTCACTTCAACAAAGAACCTGAACCACTGCTGAGGAAGAAGAAATTTTTGGCTCCATCGGTCCAAAATACAATGATACTTATGCACTTATTATCTTCCAAATAAAATGCCAATTCAGAGGGCAATTGAACCTTCTGCGTTTATCCAAATAAAGCCAAATGGCGTCTCAAAAAAATGCTTTATTACTTTTACTGCAGCAACAGGCACGCACACTGCTCTTACAGGTGATTATCCACGTCTGACCACGGCAGCACGTGAATTTCATGCCGGCACCTCGGCCGGCGCCATTTTATACCTCCATCTCACTTCAACAAATGGAGAATTATACCTGTCGCATGTTAATTTTGACCAGTACCAACAACAATATACATGACTTGGCTCGTGTAATTTAGCCCATTCCCGACATTAAATGGCTAATTGTCTCTTTCAGAATTGATTATTAATATGATTTAAAGATAAATCAAGCAATGATTTATCCACAAAACTAGTAAATTTATTTATACTAAATAAATATACTGATGCCAACTGTTGCGTTGACGCGCATGCGTCAACCAACTAAAATAATCATAAGCATACAAATAAAATGCATAATTATTTTTCCAGCACTCTAAAAATCCATTTACATACTCAAATTAATCAGTGAATTTTCCTGATTTCAACACAATTTATATCTAAGGAAAATATGATATAATATTAACGCAATAATTAAAACAAACTCATACATGTAAACAAAATAATCATAATAATATGTGTATGGTGAGACGTGTGAGCAGCGTGTACTGCCATCTGTTGCTCACCGACCTGCTGCGAGACTGCCGCGATATTTAAATATCGTGACACACTCACTTAATTCAGCCATAAATATAAAATCACGGGAAGCGAACTATTCACTTTAACTCTTCTCAGTGTAGACTGACTGGATGCGAGCTCGTGAACTCAGTGCTCAGACCAGTATCCTCACTCTAACTTTGAGAAAGAGTTCAGACTTGTCAAATGACGTCGCAACCGAGTTTAAACCTATCTGATGACGTCATAAACAAAGGAAAACGAGTCTAGACCTGTTAGTTGACGCAGTCTTAAAAAAAAGAGCGGGGAACTAAACCACTAGATGGCATGCTCTTCACATGCTTCTCGCATGTACCCTTACGTACCCTAGTTTGAATATATATAACATCAGTTGGAGATGTAAATAGACCTTGTGATGACGCTCAAGGCTGATCGACTGGAAATCGTCAGCCCTCAGCGCCATCACAAGGTCTATTTTGTTTCAAAATTTTTCTGTTTTTAAAACAGTCTGTGAGCAACATATAGTAAAAAAAAGCTCCATTAGATCGGCTAAGCTATATTATAAGCTTAAAATGGCGGCCATAAGCTTAAAAAGTACTTAAAAATTAGCTCATGAGCAAGGTCCAGTGGGTAAAACAGGTCTTACTGACTGCTATAACAATTTGACCGACTGCCAAAACAAGCTTACGGACTGCCAATCTTAGGGCAGTCGGTTAAACAGGCCTTACCGACCGCCAGTATATCTGCCCACCGTCAAAAGGTTACCCTTTGTCAGTGACATAGCACGAACTAGAACCTACAATCTGTTTCATGAAGGAAGGGGGGGGGGGTAAACTTCCCCAGCTCAACTACTGGTATTAATAATTTTGAATCATTCTGAATATTTTTTGATTCTCAAGAACGTTCTTGCGTGAGGCCTTCGATTAGATAAAAGTTCAAATTTTATATTTTTGGCAAGAATGATTCAATAATTGTCGTTCTTGAAAATTCTAGCGTTTACCCGACTAGAAATTATCCCCAAACATACATTGGAAACATCTCGGGTAAGCCCAACATTAACATAAAAAATTGCGATTGGGCTCACCCAATTGAGATATTTTTAGGAACTTGTTGGGGAGACCCAACGTCAAAATTAATAACTAGATGTTGGTCTTACTCAATTGGGAACACGTTGGGAAAACTGAACATGAAATTTATAAAAAAAAAAATAATTACTCTTGAAAATGAAAAAAAAATTTTTAAATGCAAAATATTTACGTTTCATAACGTATTTATACATATATATGTAGCGTAGCTACACTGATATGCGATCGATGATTTTCGGCAATTTACGCCGAACATCAATTTTTCTATATTCCGTCTCTACCTGATTCGTAGAGACACGAACAATAAGAAAGATACCGCTGGACTGCGTACACGCATCCAAGCACTTTTCTGTATACTTTCTATTACAGTGTTAATTTCATTAAATCTCGTTTAATAAATAAAACATTTATTTAACATGAATAGTAGTTGGTTTCAATCATTTATAATATTACCTTAACGACTAAATATATATATATATATATATATATATATATATATATATATATATATATATATATATATATATATATACTCATGCCATAAATTAAAGGAACAGAAAAATTTTAGAAATTTTTTTAGTGATTTTTGAAAGGCTGTAACTTTGTGAAAAATAATCGTATCGAAAAACAAAAAAAAAACATTTTGTAGCTTGAAATCTCTAGTTTCAACTCATTTTCATCAATTTTTTTTGACCTCCAGCCATTGCGCAAACATGAGAAATACCGCGAGAAAAAAATTTTCTAAATTTTTCCTTTTCTTTGAGAGAGTCCACGGGCTGCGAAAAAAATCGTTCAGCTAAACCAATGCATAGGTCGGATAGCAAATTTAATCAGCTTTAATTTCCATTTTTTTTTTTAGATTCGTACGATAACTTGTCGCTGAGATATCAGCCTTCCAACGGAAAATGATCCTTTTGGGTTTGATCGTCGATATTTCAGGTATTAATGAGCGCACAGTAAATTTGAGGGTGGCGTTGAAAACTTGAATAAATTCCCTACAAGACCCTTTCATCAATTTTTATGAAAAAAATTTTTTTTTATCCTTAACATTCCTATGAAGTGAGTGAAAAAAAGTGACTTTTTTTGGCTAAACAGTAAATCAACCGCTACTTTGTAAATATTGTTAAAAAAAATAATGTTGCCAGAGAATTTTTTAGCGTAATGTACCCCCAATAACCCTGTAAATTTTTAAATTGATCCATCGAGCCGTTTCTCGGGGTGGATTGATCAAAATTTTCCAAAACAATTAAAGGAACAAGTTTTGTTCCTTTAATTTTGTTATGACTATCGAAATGAAAACAATTATCGTTTTTTCATTGTTTTTGTCAATTTGGTACTCATTAGCGGTTGAAATTAAGAAAAAAAAAAAATTTTTTTTTGATTTTTCTCTTTTGAATTTTTTTTTTTTGAATTTTTTTTTTTTTGAATTTTTTTTTTTTTGAATTTTTTTTTTTTTGAACTTTTTTTTTTTTTGTGTTTTAAAATGTTTCAAACATCTCAGGAAATAATGCTCACTGAATTTTCCTTATCCCAAATTAATTGCATTAAATTAAAGTTGATACCCCTAACCGGTATTCATGTACTCAACCTACGAAAATGTATGCGATTAATTATTGATACTCTCAGCGAAGTTTATTTGTACTCTAAAAAAAAAAAAAAAAAACAGTTTTTTTCAAAACTAATCTTTATTTTTTCAATTTTGATAAATTTAAAAAAAAAAAGTTGTTAAAAATTTTTGCAAACTTTATTTTTTTTTAAATTTTGATCATGCCTAGGCGGCATTTATCTGAGCCAGAAGTCGCTCGGCTAGTAACTCTCGTTGAAGAGGGTTACAGGTATCGGGATGTCGGAGACATGTTAGGCGTTAGCGCATCGGTCGTGTCTCGTGCCTATACGCGATATCAAGAGACAGCTGGATACGGGCGACGGCCAGGACAAGGTCGTCGACGTGAAACGACTCCTCGCGATGATCGAGCAATGGTTCGACGTGCTCGGCAAGAACCTTTTGTTTATGCGAGAGTCATTGCTCAGGATGTTCCAAACCGTCGACAGCAACAGCAACAACAGCGACAGCGACAACAACAACGACAACAACAACGACGACGACGACAACCTCGAAACATTTCACGCCAAACAGTGACCAATCGTCTTCGTGAGTTTGGTTTGCGAGGCAGAAATCCGGTTCGGGTACCAATGCTGACGGTCAGACATCGCCGAGCTCGTCTAGCGTACGCTAGCGAACATTTTGGGTGGAACTGGAGGCAATGGACCAATATTTTGTACTCTGATGAGTCTTGGTTTTGCCTGTACAGTGACGACAGAAGGCCCCGAGTTTGGCGTCGCCAAAGGTAAACGTTTTTTACAAAACTTCACTCGCCCTGTTGTTGCCTTCAATGGAGGATCAGTGATGGTTTAGGCTGGGATTTCATTGTCGTGGCGAACTCCTCTTGTAATCGTTTGTCAATCCCTCAACGCCAGACGCTACATTGACCAAATTTTGAGGCCAGTTGTCTTGCCTCGACGACAAGCTGTGAGGAGATTCATCTTTATGCAAGATAATGCTCGCCCTCACACAGCCAACGTGACTAGACGATTTTTTGAGAGACATGACATAACGTTGCTGCGACATCCACCAATGAGTCCCGATCTCAATCCTATTGAGCATGTGTGGGATATAATGGGGCGTCGATTGCGCCGGGAATATCCGAATTTGCCGAATTTAGCTGCATTAGAACGTGCATTGCAGCGAATCTGGCAAACGATTCCGCAATTGGCAATTCGTCGTTGCATTAGTATGCGAAATCGGTTGCGTGCAGTTATTAAAAGTAGAGGAGGCAACACACGATATTAGAACACATAGACACACCCACGCACAAATACACACACACGGACAGACACACACACGGGCATTTCACAGCATTAAAATGTTTTAAACATTTCAAAACACAAAAAAAAAAAATTCAAAAAAAACATTCAAGAAAATTTGGAAAAAATTCAAAAAAAAAATTAAGAAAAAAAAAATTCAAAAAAAAATTTTTTTTTTTTCTTAATTTCAACCGCTAATGAGTACCAAATTGACAAAAACAATGAAAAAACGATAATTGTTTTCATTTCGATAGTCATAACAAAATTAAAGGAACAAAACTTGTTCCTTTAATTGTTTTGGAAAATTTTGATCAATCCACCCCGAAAAACGGCTCGATGGATCAATTTAAAAATTTACAGGGTTATTGGGGGTACATTAAGCTAAACAATTCTCTGGCAACATTATTTTTTTTAACAATATTTACAAAGTAGCGGTTGATTTACTGTTTAGCCAAAAAAAGTCACTTTTTTTCACTCACTTCATAGGAATGTTAAGGATAAAAAAAAATTTTTTTCATAAAAATTGATGAAAGGGTCTTGTAGGGAATTTATTCAAGTTTTCAACGCCACCCTCAAATTTACTGTGCGCTGATTAGTACCTGAAATATCGACGATCAAACCCAAAAGGATCATTTTCCGTTGGAAGGCTGATGTCTCAGCGACAAGTTATCGTACGAATCTCTAAAAAAAAATGGAAATTAAAGCTGATTAAATTTGCTATTCGACCTATGCATTGGTTTAGCTGAACGATTTTTTTCGCAGCCCGTGGACTCTCTCAAAGAAAAGGAAAAATTTAGAAAATTTTTTTCTCGCGGTATTTCTCATGTTTGCGCAATGGCTGGAGGTCTAAAAAAAAATTGATGAAAATGAGTTGAAACTAGAGATTTCAAGCTACAAAATACTTTTTTTTCGTTTTTCGATACGATTATTTTCCACAGTTACAGCCTTTCAAAAATCACTAAAAAAATTTCTAAAATTTTTCTGTTCCTTTAATTTATGGCATGAGTGTATCTATATGTATATATATATATATATATATATATATATATATATATATATATTTATGTATATATATATATATATATATTTATACAAAACAAAAATGATAAAACCTTAAAAATACAGGAAAAAGAACTAAACAATAGCAAAACATATTCTTGATATCTTGCATATTATAAATTTTATTGTAAACTTGAAAAAAACTAAATCTTTGAGGACAAAATGATCCATATAAAATATCTACTTATTTCATATGCTTATATATTATTATATGTAAAGATAAAAATCGAATAGTTGTGAATGTTAACACCAGTGATGCACATGGTGACAAAATTTTGTGACTATAACACAAGCGTAGACGAGTTCAGACAGGTCCGCGCATAAAACAAATAACAGTTGGGTATACCCGATTGGGACCCAATAGCGATGACCCGATTGGGTTCATCTTGAGCTATGCGTTAAATCCCAACGTTGGGTTCCCTATTAGGAACTCAATTGGATACCAACAGGCCTTACAATTTTTTTTCTAGTCAGGATGTTATCGATCATTTGAAAAAGTTATTAACGATCAAAAATCAAAGTTTCAACACAGAGTCTTATTAGGAACTATAACTTTTTATGCTTCAACCTTATAAAAAGAATTATCAAAATAGACAAAGGGACAAATTAAGTTTCAAAATATTTTTTTATTTATGCTAATGATATAATCTTTGTAAAAAAAAAAAGTGTTACCGATGATTTAAATAATTTACCAGCAATAATATTAGTAAAACTGAAATTATGACGCCACGTCACTGGTCGTTTCAAAAACCAGCACCGACGCACGATGAAAAAAAAAAAAAACATGCGTTTGTAAGCATAGACAAAGGAGACCATAAAATCATCAAAGGTTATTTTTAAACTGTCAAAATATTCAAGTTATGTGTGTAACCCTTTAACGGCGATGTCGGACAAAATAGTACGCACGGCGCCAAAGTAGGGATATCCTACAGCGTGCTCTTACATTCCCCACTACCTCAGTTTATGAGATTCAGGCTCAGTCATAACTGAAATTCACTTATGTGGTGGGTTCCTTTAGTTCCCTTTTATTTGCTATTTTAATGTTTTTAACGATATTATTTTGATAATTATTTTCAATTTTATAAATTTTTCTAAGTTTTAAAAGAAATTTAAATTCAACTTTTTTTTTCTTTTTTAATTATGAATTTCTCATAATTTCTTCTCTTTTTAAATTCTTATTTCTACGTATGGCACTGCTTGCCAGAGCTCTCGGATACAGACTAACGCAGATACGCACCATCCGCTTGACAGGCCACAAAGTGGGGGAAACGCCCGGAAGCGTTAAGGGTCAACCACAAGTAATTAAACGAATTTCCTCTTAAAAGATCCATGATCATTTCTCACATTATAATAATTATTCTTATTATTATGATCTATAATGTGTATTAATTATATATCCACATATATATTTATATATTGAGATTTAAAATTGCGATATTGCCAAATTTATTATGACAAAAAAATCAAAGTCAAAGCAATGTCTAATTTAGAATTTACATTTCTTACAATAACTTTTATATAAATATTTTCGACAGTTCAAAAAAATTGATAAATTATTTAAAAATTATGAAAATATTTTCAAAACTTTGATAGCCTCGGAATTAAATTTGAAACAGTTAGCCATTGTTTAACTCTCGAGTCGCGCAAGAACATCTTTAAAGTAGGATTGAAAATGATTTGAAAATTTTTGATCCTTTCCAATTCTTTTGTTTAATCAGCGTTATCTAAAAGCCAAAAAATAGACGGTTGAAACGACATTAGGATGGTTTATTTGTACCACATGTTTCTCTTCCACAACAATGAAATTCGAACAATGCTGGATTATCAATAAATGATGTTGACTTTGGTAAATATAATTAATATTAAATAATAATATCGGCAACTGCTATAATTATAATATTAATAACTGTAAAGACAATGATATTTGAGACTGTGAGTTTGATAATGACCGAGATCGTGGTGATATATTGATGGCTGCGATAATAATGAGAGTAGTTCAATAAAGTTAGATAATAATATTCAAATTAGATATTAATATTCAAAACTAAAAAAATCAATATTTATGTCTAGCATGTAACTTTCTTCGCTTAAAAATATATAAGTTGTGTTACGTCCAGCTCAGACGCTAAACTTTGTAATTTTTTTTATGGTATTAAATTTAATTTTTTTTATAGAGAAATTTGATCGGCAACCAAATTTTACTTACAAAAAAAAAAAAAAAATTCAGTTTGAAAAGACATAATTTGATTTTAAGGGGTTTCGAGACCATTTATCTATCTAGGGGATCTGATAAAATTTGTATGTAAATCTTGCAAGCTTTGAACTTCTAAAAATTAAAAATTAAAATCAAAAAATAAATATTTAGTTGTAATATGTTATCTCTAAGAAAGGATAAATTAATTGTGAATTACATAGTACAATATTTAAATAAAAAAAAAAAATTTTTTTAATAATTTTTTCGAAAATTAATGATGTGAATAAACTAATGAAATATGACAACGGTGCATTATTTGGAGGAAAAATTTTTATTTTCTCAGTTGATAACACTGACTATTACTAGGATTGAGTATAGACAAGTCTCTACGTATATTATAAAGTAAAAATAGTTTTGTGTTTATTTACAAAATTAAAACTCGAGTTTCGGTTGAAAAAAGATGATAAATAGCTAATAGTTTCTATGAAAATATTGTTGATTAAGAAAAAAAATTGCCCAAAGAAATAAAAAATGGAAAGGCAAGTCGGTAACTGATGCAGTATATAATAAACGATTACAGCAACGTAAAAACGGGCAGAATAGTAAGAAAGAGGTTAGTTCTGACATTGGCTTTCCTATCAAAGGTTGCCGGATAGTTGATCTTGAGCATATGGCTAATGATATGAAATGCAAATCATGTAATCAAGCGTTAGTTCTGACGAATATAACTAACGAGGTAACGAAAGGTTTGGGGTCTATTTTGAAGGTGAAATGTGATAACTGTTTGTTGATCAATGAGGTGACTACAGGAAAATCTCATCAGCATGCGGGTAAACATATAAAATTTAATGTTAATTCAAAATCAACTTTAGGTAAGTTACTCTGTTATAATTAAATAAAGAGAATATTACAAAAAATTAAAGGAAATTGCTATACTCAATTTGCTACAATATTAATAATAAAAATTCATTATTTCAGGTTGCTTGCACACTGGGATTGGCCACAGTCAAATGGAAAAGTATCTGAGTACCCTTGAGATACCAACCATGTCAGTTAAAACATTCAAAAAGCACGAGCGAAAAATAGGAAAAATACCTGAAATGGTCGCAAAAGAAAGCTGCGCGGTTGCTGCGAAAATGGAAAGATTTCTGACGATTGAGAAATCTTAAGAATTGTCAAAATTGCTGTAAGTATTTTCTAGTTAACATAGAAGCTGGCAGGACTGCAAAAATTTTGATGTTTAAAAAGAATTGTAAATTTTACTATTAGATGATTAACATTAAATAATAATGTGGTAAATTTAAAAGCTAATGAACAAAGATGTAATTAAGAAGAATTGTAAAAATGATACTAATTACACCGGCACACAAAAAAAATTAAGTAGAATGTGCATTTGACCGGACCTACCTACGAGTACGTATTTTGGTCCGCTGAATCCGAATTCGAGGTCAGTTTGACCCCTACACCCTCAAAATTTCGAGAAAACTTCGAAAAACCGTAAAAATGATGAAGATCGGCAGTTTTAATGATAAAAAAAATTTTTTGGAACTAAACTAAGCGTGATTTTCATGTATTTTGATTCGCTGAATATGAATCGAAACTTTATTAGGACCACGAGCAGTTTTAAATGTAAAAAAATCACACAAACCCTCCAAAATTTCGAAAAAAGTAATTTTTTTGGTTTTTTTACTCTCGTTTTTGACTTCTGAAGACTTAATTGCTTGTGCCTGTAACCAGGGCACCTCCACGTGGTGACGGTGGGCAACAGAACCATCTGGCAGAGTCCCTGGGTTAACGGCGTGTGTGCCGTCATGGCAGGTACAAGTGATAAGTACTTTACGATGCAGGGAGTCGGAGCCCCAGTATCGGCGTCTGGTCAGGGTGAGAAAGCAGGCTCAGAGGCGTCGTCATCAAGCGACTGCAGCTCTTCAGAAGTGGAAAACTTGGCTACTGGAGAGTATACTATTACAAGAAGTAATTCTCATCTGTGTAATAAAAGTCCTGAATCATTTTGTTATATTTGTGGAGAATACAATTTGGAAAGGAATCGAAGATCGTTATCTGATAAGATCAAACAAATTTATGAAGAATGTTTTGGTCTCCAAATTACTAATTTGGATTCAGCATGGGTTCCACATGCGATTTGTAGTCGATGTAACATGATGTTAATCTGGTGGGAAAAAAACAAGAAACAGGACAACTTGAAATTCACAATACCAATGATATGGTCTTCACCAACTGGTTTACAGAATTGCTATTTCTGTATGACAGATACTTCCGGGTTCACCTGGAATACAAAAAAGAAAATTGTATACGCCAATGTTTCATCAGCTATTAAGCCACAAAAAATAGAAGTTGGCAAGGAAGTTAATACGGTTGAAGAAATGGATGTAGAAGAAGACGATACGCTAGTTGAAGAAAGTTCGGAAGAAGAACATTCAGAAGATGAAGAGTACTTACCTGGCGGAAAAACAAAAGACCCTAAAACGTTTAGCCGAGAAGAACTTAATGATTTGGTTCGAGACTTGGCTTTACCGAAAGATGGAGCTGAATTACTTGCGTCAAGGTTGAAAGAAAAACATTTGTTGGCTAAAGGTGTATCAGTGACATTCTATCGAAATAGGGAAAAAAAATTCCGGAAATTTTTTATGAATGACGATCAAAATTCGGTGGTATACTGTTCAGATGTTAAAGCTTTAGTCGATGAATTGAAACCGAACACGTATAAGGACGATGAGTGGAGACTTTTTATCGATTCATCGAAACGAAGTCTTAAAGCTGTTTTGCTTCATATTGGGAATGAATTTGCGCCGATTTCAATAGCTCATTCGACAAAACTGAAAGAAACTTATGGAAATTAACAGATTGTATTGGGAAAAATAAAATATTCAGAGCATAACTGGAAAATTTGTGGAGATCTCAAAATCGCAACACTTCTTTTAGGTCAGCAATCGGGATTCACCAAATATCCTTGATATTTATGTTTGTTTGATAGCAGAGACCGCAAAAATCACTATGTCAAAAAAGATTGGCCATCAAGATCTGCATTGAATCCAGGTTCCCATAACGTTATACGACCACCCTTGATTCAGCCTTCCAAATATTTGCTGCCACCACTACATATCAAGTTGGGACTCATAAAACAGTACGTGAAAGCTCTGAATAAAGATGGTGATTGTTTTGCATACTTGACAGAAAAGTTCCCTGCAATAAGTGATGCAAAATTGAAGGAGGGAATTTTTGATGGACCCCAAATACGATCTTTATTTCAGGATGCAAATTTTGAAGAAACAATGAATGACATAGAAAAAGCAGCTTGGGTAAGCTTCAAAAATGTTTCACAAAACTTTTTGGGAAATAACAGAAGTGAGGATTACAGCACTTTAGTTGACGCATTGCTGGAAAACTACAAAAATTTGGGTTGTTTAATGAATCTCAAATAACACTTTTTAGATTCTCATCTTGACCACTTCCCTGACAATTGTGGAGACTATAGTGAAGAACAGGGAGAACGTTTTCACCAAGACATCAGTGAAATGGAGAGTAGATACCAAGGAAATTGGAGTGTTAACGGCAGATTTTTGTTGGATGTTAAGAAGGGAAGTACCCGAAGAAAATCGTAAAGAGGAATCCACTACGAAGATCATTTGAGGATAGAAGAGAGCGATACAAACGGAGGAAAGTTTAGGATTTGTAAAAATCATTTCTTTCTATCTTTTTATGTCTTGTGTATTTCACAGGTTTCTAGTTTTTAGATATATCTACGTTATAGAGTATTTATTTCAGGCATTAAATCATGTTTAATCAATTTTTTTTCTGTTATGAATGGTAATTTTTACAATTTTTTCGAATTTTTCCAGCTCTAGAGGGTGAATAGACTAAAAAAATTAAGATGCGAGTTGAAGACCTGAAAAGATATAAAATTTTATCTGAATTGGACCAAAAAAAGTTTTCTTATCATGAAAACTATATTTTTTCGGAATTTTGGAGGGTTTGTGTGATTTTTTTACATTTAAAATGGCTCTTGGTCTCAATAAAGTTTCGATTCATATTCAGCGGATCAAAATACATGAAAATCACGCTTAGTTTGGTTACAAAAAATTTTTTTATCATTAAAACTGCCGATTTTCATCATTTTTACGGTTTTTCGAAGTTTTTTCGAAATTTTGGGGGTGTAGGGGTCAAACTGACCTCGAATTCGGATTCAGTGGACCAAAATACATACCCGTAGGTAGGTCCGGTCAAATGCACATTCTACTTAATTTTTTTTTGTCTGCCGGTGTTAATAATTATTTATACTTTAAGATAAATGCTGTACACAATTCTGTATTAGGAGTACAAATAAGTTTCCGCCGTTTTATTGTAGATGGCGTGGCACGGAATTTCGGTTAGCTTTCGCAGATGATAACCGGCTTAAAAAATAGTTTGGACATTCAAGAACAACATAACCTATTAATATCATTGATTTTATATTGGTAAAATATAATTTTTATAAGTTGAAAATGTCAAAGTTTGAGCCAAGTAAGCGTCATTTGCGAGAAATATTAGTTTACTTCTTTAATTTAAAGAAATCTGCTGCTGAGGTGCATCAATTGCTCGTAGAAGCATATGGTTAGGGTGCTTTGAGTGAGAGAACGTGTCGAGAGTGGTTTCAAAAGTTTAAAAACGGTGATTTCGACGTAGAAGACAAAGATCGCAGTGGAAGGCCAAAAATTTACGAGGATGCAGAATTGGAGGAATTATTGGAGGAAGATTCATCTCAAACACAAAAAGAACTTGCTCTAACATTAGAAGTCACTCAGCAAGCAGTCTCACATCGTTTAAAATCATTAGGAATGATTCATAAACAAGGAAATTGGGTTCCGTACGAATTAAAGCCGAGAGTAAAAAAGGGTTTTTTACATCGTATCATAACTGGTGATGAGAAGTGGATACATTATGACAATCCAAAAAGAAGAAAATCATAGGGATTACCTGGCCACGCGTCAACATCAACAGCAAAACCGAATATTCACGGAAAAAAACTTATGCTGTGTATTTGGTGGGATCAGCTAGGTGTAGTGTATTATGAGTTGCTTAATCCGAGCGAAACAATTACTGGAGCCCTCTATCGAACACAATTGATGAGATTGAGCCGAGCTCTGAAGGAAAAACGCCCTCAATACTATTCTAGACACGAAAAAATTATTCTTCTGCATGACAATGCTCGTCCACATGTTGCGGCTCCCGTGAAAAAGTACTTGGAAACACTTGATTGGAAAGTGTTACCCCACCCGTCGTATTCAACAGACATTGCACCGTCCGATTATCACCTGTTCCGGTCCATGGCACATGCTCTGACGGCGCAGCGGTTCACATCTTATGAGGATACCAAAAATTGGGTTGATTCGTGGATAGCCTCAAAAGACAAGGAGTTCTTCAGACGTGGGATTCGAATGCTGCCTGAGAGATGGGAAAAAGTGGTTGCAAGTGATGGGCAATATTTTAAATAAATTTATATTACCGTTCTTCTATAATAAATATTAAATTTGTGTTAAAAAACGGCGGAAACTTATTTGTAACCCTAATATTATTAATCAATTATTGAATAAAATAATAAATAAATATAAGATTTCGTTATTCTGCTAATTTTGCTAATATTCTTACAAATTTATTTCTTTCATTTCCATTGCAATTTAGGCCAGAAGATAAGCAAGTTAATTTTTTTTTACCCACCAAAGATCAATCTGCTGTTACGGATTCAAACACTGTTAAAATAATGGGCTGTGTTGATATGGGATACAGTGGACGTGGAAATGGATTTGCATGCGATAGTCTCAATGGGTATGCAGCTATGATTGGAGCACAAAGTGGTCTTGTTGTTGATTACGGCACAACTAACCGAATGTGCAGTATGGGCCACCTGAAAGAAGACCACGATTGTCGGCTCAATTTTTATGGGAGTGCCAAAGCTATGGAAGCTTCAGTTGCTATGAGGCTAGTTAATGACAGTGCAGTATTAAAAGATCAAAACCTTCAAGTTGGAGTATTTATAAGTGACAATGATACATCTAGTATTTGTAGTATAAGAAAAGCAGCTGATTATGAGATTCTCCACTTTACTGACAAAAACCATAACTTCAAGGGAGTTAAAAATATTTTATATGCAATACCCAAAGAACATGATCCTGACAAAGAACTGCCACATGAAGCTATAAAATTTTTAGAAAGATGTTTTCCATATGCAGTTCATCAAAACAAAAATAAAAGTACTTCTGAAGTTGCAGCGGCAACACAAAATATTCCCAACCATGTTTTTAATCATCACGAAAATTGCGGTGACTAGTGTGGTTTCAAGAAAGACCCTGTAAATTATGAGGATAAAACTATTTCTGGTGGTTTTAAAAATCCCAAATTATTTCAAGCTCTGGTTTCTAAATTTAATAATCTTGCTAAGAGTGCCCAAAAATTCCGAATTGAAGCATCGACTCAAGGAAAGGAGAGTTTGAACTCTATTATGGCAAGGAAAGCCCCAAAGCAAACTTCTTACAGCCTTTCTGAGTCAGCAGATTTTCGTTTTGAATGTGCAGTTAATCAAAAAAACAACGGAGATAATTATGTTTTACGTGTTATAACTAAATCTAATATGCAATCTGGAAGTGTCTTAAAACGTATTATTGATCGCAACCAAAGAATTAGATGTAATAGAAAAATCAAAGCTTGTACACCTGCTTTTAAGCGAACTCGTCGTGAACGTAAAAAAAAAAAAACGCTCACAGCTACGCAACAGAAGAGAAGCAAATGACACATATACTTATGGAAGTAACATCGGACTATTATCAGAAAATGAAACTGATAAAGAGAATATGCTTCCTGCAAATGTAATCAACCAACTGCCAATAATTACATCTGAAGATTACGCGTTTGTTTATTTTAATTTAGAAACTTCGGGATTCCCAATAACAGCTGATATACTCCAGATTGCGATGAAAGCAGACGGAATGAAGTTTGACAAATTCGTGAAACCACGACAATTTATATCACGAAGAGTAGCTGATGCAAATGGATTATCAAATAAAGGCGTCAAGCTTTTTTATAATGGTCAGGAAGTCGAAACTTATTCTCTTACGAAATTTCTAAAGCAGATATTAAAATTTTTAAAAGGTTCAAAGAAGCCTTGCATTCTGGTCGCACATAATTGTGCGTTTGACTCTATAAGACTGATAAGAGCAATCAAAAATGAAGATGTGCTCAGGTATTTTGAAATAATTATTGATAGTTTTACCGATACTTTAGCGATTTTAAAAAAAAAATTTCCAGAAAGAAGATTAAAGGGACAGTTAAAATTGACATCATTGGCAGCTGAAACTCTAGGATTGTCTACAAAAAATGCACATAATACTGATTATGACGTGTATTTGTTACAGAAACTAGTCGAGCATCATCTTGATGCCAATAGTCTGATAAATTCTAAAATAAATTTTCAAGTTATTTTAGCTAAGTTAAAAATGAAAGAAACTGCTGAGCCGATTATTGAAACTCTTCAACCTTTAAAAGGTATTATTTCAGATGCAATGATTTAAAGGCTGGCTCAATTTAATGTAAACTATGACCTAATTGTTAGTACATTTAAAATTAGTGGTATAGATAAAACGGTTCAACTACTGAAGCAATGCAATAATGGAAAAGCTCAGTTGATAAAAACCAGAAAATTTTAAACGCAATCTTAGAATATTTAAAAAATATTTAAATTATTATTATTTATATTATTCAAACACAAAATTAGATTTCCTACAGTTTTGATAACTTATCATCTTGAAGAGAAAATATTTATATTAATATATGTTTGATCGACTGTAAAGAGTTATGAAGTTTAAATGTAATAAAACTACTGTTTTAATTACAAAATTTTATAAATAACCTTCTGCTGTTTATACTGCTGTTAATTTCTTTATAAATATTAGTTGCTGAGTAATTCATTTGTATTTATTCATTCATTAGGTGCCATAGATTGCAATGAGGATTTACAGATTTATATTATTTTATCTTTGTGAACAATTAAAAATAATAAAATTATTGAATACTTCTAAATATCACTCTGTAAATTCTCATCCATGTTTTGCAAATAGTTAATAATAATTGTCCACGTCTACAAGTTTTATATTCTTTAATATTAATAAATACATCTCATATGTAAGACATTAACTTTAAAATTTTGAATTTCATTGTAAGTTCGCGCCATTCAGTATGTGGGCGATGTTGTCAAGTTTACGAGTTTTAGCCTCCATTTTTTGTTTTCTTGCAGATTTTAAATTAAATAAAAAAAAAAAACATACACAGAAAGTTCTTAATTTTAGTCTGATCATCAAGCTTAGGTGTTAATAAATACTTATAAAAGTTTTCTAGACAAATCTTAACATTTTAAGATGCACTTATTGACTTAAAACCGACATCATTTATCGCTCCTCCATATACCAGCATGTAAAAATAAGTGGCTTTCAGAATTAATTTCTCATTAACCGTACAGAGAATCGACTTAAAATTTTAACACAAGACGTACAACAAGCTTATTGATTGGAATACGAAATCTCAAATTTTTGGTAATATCATGCAATATGTTTCAAAACTCCTTAAGTATGCTTTCAAAATAAGCCGAGGTTGTCTGTCTGACATTTATTGAAATGCTGGAGCAAAAATCTAAATGTAGTTTTAATGACCCTCAAGTAATTATAAAGGCTCAAAGGCCTGGAAGTACTTTCCTTTAGAAATAACCGAAAATATTTATCAACAAAAGCGTAGGAAAGAGTGGGGTCAATTGAACCAAAAATTCTTTGACATTTTTTTTTTTATATGAATAAAAGCAAAATGATAACTTTTTTTTTTTACGAAATAAAAATTTATTATATAGACTATAATTTCTCATAAGCACATATCTTAATAAATGACGAAAATGTTTAATATATACGAAATTGTACAACTGCATCAAATGGTTCAATCGTCCCCTTTGCGGGGGCAATTGAACCACTAGTCGGGGACAGTTGAACCAAGAGTATTAGAACCACAAACGAATGACGTTAATGAATAATTTACTATTCATTACAGCTTGAAACTAAAATTACAACACTTCTAATAATATTGATTATTTTTTATAACATTATATGTTTTAACAATTACTTTTAAAACTTCTGTGAATGTAATTATTTTTTTTCTTGGTTAGTTTAGCTTGTTTTCACATTCTGCCAAAATGCGCCCGCATGTCTGATACTCACAGTGTGATTCGTGTGGTTCAACCGTCCTCGAGAGTACTGGTTCAATTGATATGATTTTATTGAAATAATTAGTTTAAAAAAAAATATTCAAGAACTACTTTACCAGAAGTAAAGTTAGAAATTTATGACTAATATATGTAAGAAGGTATTACAAAAAAAATTCTAAGATTACATTTTAAGATAAAAAAATTAGTAAACAATTTGTCAAGAGCTAAAAAACAAAGTTCAGATGCCTAAAAACACAAAAACTTGAATTTTTCAAAATTAAATCATCATATTGGTTCCAAATTTTTGTCAGACTAAGGTTTAGTGTATTAAAATATAATTCCAAGAGGACGACTCATTTTTCTAATTTTTTCGATTCTTTAAGCTTACTGGTTCAATTGACCCCACTCTCCCCTACTTAGAATAGGTAAGAAGTAAATGAATTTTAAAATTAATTTTTATAAATAAATGAAGGAATCTTTACACAATTTTAATCCCTTAATTTCATTTTTAAGTGCACTTTTGTTGAGACATCTCGGTATCATAGAACCAATAGACGAAAATAGATTTAAATGACGAAATAGTCATTAAGAGAATAGAATTGAAATTTTTAAACGAGTCTTTTAAAATATAACTTTAAACAAAAAAAAATCGGTCTGTCAGTTGACCCTGCGGGCCAGCTCCAAAACTTCCCGCAGTTTTCGAACTCCTTGAGCTCGAAAACATTATTGAGAATACATTTTCAAGCTCTTCATGCTCGAAAACACTTTTGTTTGCCTTTGTTTTCGAAAAATAACGTTTTTTAACATTTTTTCTCCAACGATATCTCTCGAACGAATAAACCGATTGAGACGGTTAACAATCGACGCGTTTTATTGAGTTCTACAACTAATCAAATTTTGAAATTGATTTATCGAGTCGTTTTTGAGGAATTTCCAAAATACTAAGAAAAATTTTTTTTTAATTCTTTCGACAACAATTTCTCTTGGAAGAATCAAGCGATTTTGATGGTTGAGGTGGCATTCGACGCGGCTTATAAAGCTTTAGAGCCCAGTTGATTTTGGAATCAATCCATCGAGCCCGTAAACAGTTATCCGAAAAAAACATTTTTGAAAAAAGTTTATTTTTGGAATATCTCCGCACGAGCCCTACCGATCAAGCTCAATTTTTTTTCAGCTTAGAGATATTGACAAACCGCGTCGAATGACACCTTGACGATCAAAATCGGTTCATCCGTTCAAAAGTTACAGAATATTTACATACGTACGTACGTACGTACATACATACATACATACACTCGGACATCATCTGGAATTTAGTCAAAATAGCTTCCTAGAACCTCAAAACGTCGACATCTGTTGGAATTTCGATTTTTGCAAATCGGGGTGAAAACAATAACTTCCCAAAATTTTTGAAAATCTTCGATTGTCCTAGCGGGAAGTTAAAAAATATATTCAAATAAATAATTTTCACTATTAACTACAAGAATAGTTAATAAATAATAAATGTTAATTCAATAAATAATTTAGCCGAAGAAAAATGTTCAATAATAAATTTTTTATTTATAAATAAATAATTTTAAAATAAACAATAAGTGGGATAAAAAATTAGACTCAACGCCATTCAACAGTAAAATTTATACAACTCAAATAATAATCAAATACTAAAGTTAATAATTTTTAAATAGTAAAAATTTATAACAATAAATATGTCACGATTGGAGATCGTGATGGGCGTAGGTACGAGATTTCGTATAAAAGTATTGAATAAAAGAGTACTTACATTGATCAAGGTCCAATTCGTATGTCCGGCTACCGTTAACCAAATGCTCAGTTTATTCTCTTTATATTCAAATCGCGCCTACACAATATTGTTGAAGACAATATTGATAATAACCCAAAATGATTTCCAATTTATGATGTGACTGATTATTTTCCACAATCAAACGTCGAGTGGTAAACGTAAGATTGTGTACCCCCTACTGTGAACTATTGGTCTGAGCGACTAGACAGGTTGTAAAATAATGGATAAAGGAAGGTGGGCTACCGAAAAGCCTCGTGAAGCTAGTATCTCGTTGTTAAAGTGAAATTGTCTGAGAAATAATGTTTTTCAATTGTTTTATGTTAACGAGTATTTATTTATTGAGGACTAAATATTCTCAAAATACAAAACGGTTACAAATGACAATATAGAAAATAGTAAATATGAAAGTAAATGTTTCATGCATATGTTTGACAATTTTTCGAAGTAAATTTAGAAAATATCAAATAATGGTTACAATGTTTTAAGACTTACGCTAAACAGGTTTTTGGTGAAGTGTCAGGACTGTCAGCAGTAACACAGGACACTTATTCACAACGCGTTCTCACAGTTAATTAATATGATTCTAATTTAACAGTTTATTTATTTATTTAGTATGCTTTTGTTGTATCAATTTAAATGTTTATACGTTTCCAAATCTTCGTAGATCAAAATCAAATGAATGTCTTCAAGCTTCTCGCGGTAAAATAGTTTCAAAATATTCAAATTCTTCGCGTCTTCGCGGTAAAATAAAATATAAATTTGTTTATAAAATCTTCGCGTATTTTTGCGGTAAAATATTATTCAAAATCTTCGCATTTATCGCGGTAAAATATTCTTTGATTCTTCACGTTTCTCGTGGTGTAATTCAATATTCAAACAAAATGAAATTAAATGGATTAAAAATAAGATGAAGATAATCAACGCTACCGGTGCTTCCGATTGATATTAATTCACGACTTACAACGATCAAGGTTCGGTTCGTATGCCCAGCTACCGTTGACCGAATGGTGAATTTAATAACGCTAATTATTCTCCTGAGACTAGTGGAAAATGATATACCGATTATTCGAGTGCTTACGACGATCAAGGTCCGGTTTGTACGTCCAGCTACCGTTAACCGAATGCTCAATCGAGATATCAATCCTCTAGCCACGAATACCGTCAAGTGTCCGGAGTTCGGTATGGTTCAGAGTTTGATTCCCAAAAGAACTAATTAGCTAAAGTCCATGGTCTTTTTATATGGTCTTCACATATGAAAAGTGGTGGTAGCTTGTTTCCCATACGAGAAGACTCGGACTCGCCCGAAAGTTCTAGGCCCATGCACACGTGTGATCCCTGGGAAATAGATTTTGTCTATTAAGTGGGCCGATGACCTGGCGCTAGTCTACCACCGAGGAAGCCATAAATTTGGTGGTTTCCATTAGCTTTCTTTAATTTCCAAGGATCACATGCAGGTGCATACGAGTTGGGTGGTCTATAGTTTTAAGATGAAAAATCAAAGAAAAGATTACCGTTCTATGCTCAGATTATTAAATGGAAACGGATACATAAATTTTAAAAGTACTTTAAGAGAAAATGACGAAATTTAGAGAATCAGAGAAATCTATGGTACATGTATCCCATTAGTACCTTCCCTACTTAGGCCAGTACGACTTAATTGTCAACGCTCAGGGAGGTATATTTGTCCCGTACGATTACTGGCGTCAGTAAGTCGGGCGTCATAAAAAAAAGTCTAAGTGCAATAGATCTCAGGTTCTTTCGTACTAGGTGGACGGATATTCTCTTATGCTATCTATTCTAATGATTTTACCTGTTAATTATTATATATAAAAAAAACTGAAGGTCTATTCGGATCGCATCGGGTTTGTGTTACCGCCTGTGTCTTTACTGTATTCTGACTATGTCGCCATAGTTCTTGAGAAAAATTGTTTTTTCATGTACATATTTCTTTTTAAAATTTCAAAAACTAATTTAAGCGACTTGTAAGGATACGAGTTGAACGTAACAGCCGTGACAAATAAATGAATATGCTCAACGTTATTAAATAGTAAATATTATACGAATCAAATATTAAAGATTAGTAATTTTATAATATTATAAATAAATTAAGGTATGGTTATAAATAAAATATTGTTCTAGTGGGCGTATGTGTAGTTGCCTACGCAGATAAGCCCGCATCGGGGCGTGTCCTTACCGCTTTCCCCGAAGAAATATCATACGGAAAGGGAAAGGACCCGAAGGAACTGTGTTCCGAAAAATATAACAATATTTTCATTTGTCACAGCACATAATATCACTGGGTTACATAATTAAATCGTTGATTTAATTATTTAATAATATTAATTGTCTGAGCTCATGAATACGCAATTAATTGAATGCAAATTACAAAATTGAGCTCGAGTAATTGATTTAAATAATTAAAGTAATTAGTTTGAATTTAGTTGGACACTGATTTGATTGGAAAAAATGTCATGAAAAACAGTAACATGAAATCAGAGGTTACCGAGCGAAGTTTATAATTGAACACTTGAATTACTATTTTTCATAGCACCAATGCATAAATAAATAAGATTATTGAGCTTATAATATTTATGATTACTTAATTTAATTAATTTGACTGGGTTTATAATAAATTGCACTGAATTGAATTCATTTGTTGAACACGTGGTAGCATGATTGCAGAGGCTACTGAGCGAAAGTTAATTTTTTTTTGATTGCAATATTGACCATAATGGTAATCAATTAATTATAATATTGAGTCTTTTAATTTAATTGAGCACTGGTAAAAATTAAATACTCAATAACAAAGGCACCTGTGATGTCTCCCTTGTAAATAACCTTGTAACGATCGGTACACCTGAATCACCACTCCACCATACTTAGATGTAAGAATTTTCTTTTTGCAAATTATTAAATTAAAATCAATCCGGGTAATTTAAAGCACACCCAAAATAATGATATAATAATATCATGTAAGAACAAATACATGTGTGTGTGAGGGCATATTACACGTATATCGCTCTATACACATGTGATCATCTAGCTCATTTTGGGTTTGCTATGAATTCCCATCGAAAGAGTATGTGAAAACGAATGGTCAAGTTAAAGAGTAAGAGAGAAAGGAAAATAAGAGTAACTAAATAAGGAAACTGTGTGCTACTCTATGCACACTTGCACCGCCACGGCCGGTCCCTTGCAAGGAGCTCAATGTTTTCCAGATGTCCGCCGCGAGTCCCTTAGATCGTCGTAAATGTCATCGTAAATGTCAAATAAATTCATCAAGATATTTCCTTAAACTAGTTCGACTCAAATTTTTTTTACGACTATGACTAACAAGTCCCACGGTATTCCGCGGATCCTTTCTGTGCCTTTTCTATCACTTAAAATTTTCCTCTCAATTTTGTTTTTAAAATTTATATTTTTCTAGAGTACATAATATATTAACCATAAAAGTCACCATATATTTGATATGAAGACCTTGTCTCACGGTCCCCTGCGAAACCTCTTTTTACCATAAAATTTTTTCCTCTTGATTTTTGTTTTTAAAAAAATTTATTTTGAGGGCATATAAAAATATTGGTAATGAATGTCATCATATATTTGTCAAAGAGACATTGTTTTAAGGTGTCTCACGGTCCACCGCGGAGTCATTTTTCTATCTGCATCCGATCGCTATCGAATCCCGAGCCCCTTGAACCTCATATATCACTCTCAACTGTCCAAAACATCTCAAAACTCCTCAATTTTATTTTTTTTTCCTCCTTTTCTTAACCCATTTCTGTCTTAAAGATGTGACATCATTCAGCCTCACTTTTCTATTAAACCCTTGCTATATAAACCCATAAAAATAATCAAAGTCAGTCATTACCGCCGCAACTAAAAGCCTTGTCGGATCTATCCGCGAGTAAATTCCAAAGTTTGTTCTCGTGACGCTCCACGCCTAGGCAATCGGGGTTCCTAGATCGATAACCAGAATTCAATTTTAAATTAAAATTATTGTCAGATCTATCCACGAGTAAGACTCACTGAGTCGATTTCAAAATTCATTCTCGAGACGCTCCACGCCTAGGCAATCGGGGTTCCTAGATCGATAATCGCAACTCGATTCTTTTACTTAAAATATAAATTACGCGACTCAAATTTTATTCTTAAAACCTTTCCTCGTGAGGTCCTACGCCTAGGCATCTGGAGTCCTAGGTTGGATGCCTAGAGTAAAAACATTTAAGTTCGCATTAAATTTAACTAAACTCCTTCACGTGACGTCCATAGCCTAGGCATCTGGAGTCCTTGTTCGGGAATAGTTAATCCAGTTAATAAAAACCCTGAAAATCATTATAAATTCACTCGAAGGCAAAGCCGGCCTCTTGGTTCAGCGTGCAGTGCGATCGTGTGAAAAGATTCAACCTGTGAATCTCAACTAAATACCATCATAAACATTGTAAAACTCCTGTGTACACAAATTCAAATTGGTGAATTTGGAGTGAGTGTGTGTGCAGGTATATCAACCCATTGAAGTCAGTTCATTACTATAATATTTTTGTAAAATTTAATCTGTTAATATACACATGTTTTTGTATACACTTGCCTTTTATTTACTGTCCTTTTCTCCGACATTCAAAAGTGCTGGTAATTTAAGTCATAGTAAAATATAAATAAGACAGAGAAAGAACACGGTCTTCTCGAGGGCCCATATTCACCGACCCAACATCCCTCTCGCTCAGAAATCCCGGACCTACCCTAACGCCACGCAGGTCATTGATTGGGACGGTCTTTAGTACATCCGCTTGGTACAAATAGACAAATAAGTTATAAAACAACACGAAATTATAAGATTCTCATATCAGCCACGTGACGCTAAATTCCTTGGTTGGATGACAGAATAAAAATAATTTCACATTTTAATTTATAAATTAATAACCGGTGCCTGATCCTTCATACGTTCTCACACTAACCACTCGTCGTTCAATCGAACTCCTTGGCTGAGTTATAGAACAGGGAAAATCGGCATTCCGATATTAAGTAATAAATTTTAAATTACCCTTTCGCCCGTCGCCTTCACTCACTTCGATCGTGACAACCTCTTGAGAAACGTGGTCGTCGATCACTTGAATTCTTGAGTTCTTTTTGTAATTATTTTCTGAGCTCTGGTGCCCAAAATTATAAAAATTATTATAGTTTTAATGAGCTTTATGAATGCTGAATTTAATTAAATTATTATTTAAATTAATTACGCTGAGATGAGCACAAAATGATAAGATTTAGAATAACACGTGTTATCTGTTGAATGTATATTGCGAAAGATAATGGCGTCCGTCTTCTCGACACGATGCATGAAAATTCGATGCGCATGCGTCGCACTGCGCTAGTCACGTATAAAATAATATCAAGTTTTATTGTATTCATATCATCAAAATTTTTACTTGCATAATATATAGTAATTTAATTTGTATATCCAAAATCTTTTATTTCAAAATAAACCTTCTAGATAATTACTCAGTGTGATGCAGGTCTATTGGTCGAAAACTACGGCCGAAAATAATAATAATAATAAATTGTCCAATATTACTGTACAAGCTACATTTTGGACATAACAGTTGCTAATTAAAATTAATGCCTCGTTTTATTGATTAATTTTTTAAATTCCTCGAAAATCTTTTACTATATTAAAAGGAGTACCTCAAGTACTCAGTTAAATAAGCCAGAAATATGAGCTCTTAAAGACGTCTATTTTTTGAACTCAGAAAAATAAATCTATACTGAAACCTTATTTGAAGCCAGAAACAAATTCTTCGAGAACTCTTTTAAAGGCGTCTTCCTGAGTTTTCTAGGTAGCGCATTTAACATCTTAAGAACTTCTTACAGCCTGCATTACATTATTGAATAGGACGACCAAATCATAAATAGGAACTTATCAAGAAGTCATTTTGCTTTTTGGGTACACATATGATTTTTGGTCATATATGTTGGTCTTTATTTATAAATCACTTCCAGTGGAATTATTTACTATATATAATTTTATAATCAGTCATAAAAGGTGAAAATACGATTTTTCCAAACAAATTGACATTCAAATACGAATTGCTATATAGAATTTCAAAATTACGAGAACTTTCTGAAAAATAATTCGAAGAGAATAAAATGATCTACGAAAACAGTCGTAAAACGTTTCGTGATAACTCTGATATTTTTACCAGCAAAAATTAGAAAAAATTAGATTCATCATAAATTTTTTCGAAAAAACCTTTTCTGTAGAGTATTCGATTTCCTATGAAAATCTGTTTTTAATTTTATTGTCAAATGCGTCATTATTAAGTTTTCGAATTCCAGTGCACGCTAAAATAATTATTCCTTTGTTATACTTATGGAATATTGAAAACTGTGATAAAGAACATCTGAATATTAATCGAGTATTGATTTACATGATTTATCAATTTTTTTGTCTAATAGAAAATATTTATAATTGACAGTTCATGAAATCTATTTTTATAATTTAAAAACATATGAAATAGACGATTTTTATATGTTTTATGATATTTCTAACTTCCATAATAATACGGATAAAATACAATTTTAACTCACATTTGGATATGACAATGGTCTTAAACGTTCATAATCTTCTTGGCCAGCTGTATCCCACAGTGTCACATTGAACTCTTGACCATCAACATGAATGTTGTCGATATAATTATCAAATCTAAAAATGTTTTTTTTTTTTTTATTAATTAAATACTTTACGAAAAATGTTGGCTCGAAACCTATAAATTTTTATTGTGCTGCCGAGCAAACTTGAAACAGGAAGTAAAGCATCCAAAAAAAATTATCATGCTGATACGAAAATTTATTAGGCTCTATCACAATACTTACTACGGGCAAGAAACTTATTGATAAACTTCAAAAATAATTACTTTCATACATTCCCGAACAAAAATACCATATACGATAAATGTATAGGGAATAATATATAATAAATGTAGGACCATATAAGTGGCCGAAAACGATATATATTTTTTTATATATGTATCTATATGGAAGCCGTATACTTTATACACAACTCATTATATATATAATATAGTAAGTTTTAATGTACGTTATTATATCTTTAAGATTATAAGTTAATTCATATAAGGATTACATACATTTATAATTATGTATATAAACTTATAAGTTAAAAGTTGGCACACTTATACATTTATATATTCTGAACACCATGTTTGAAACTTATAAGAGAGAGAAGGAGAGAGAAAAGAAAAGGTTTTATTTATTCTTAGCTATATGGGGAGACTTATATGGTTCTATATATCGAAAAGTACATAAAAATATATAAAGTTAAATATACGGTTCATGTATCGTACCATATATTGATAAATTATATATAGAGGGTTTTCTGACGCAACCTCGTAACTCGATTTTTGACGATTTTGAAGTTTTGCCGGAAAAATAATCAATAAACGCCCACGCATAATTCTGTAGTTATGAATAAAAATATTGAATAGTTTTTTTTTTTATTCAACAAATCTCAATCGCGTATCTCAGCTAGTGAAATAATGTTGTACGCAACTTCATATCTCAAAAATATCAGACAGCGCATAACCAAGTTTGCTCGTAGCAATCTGATTTAGTTTATTGTTGTGATTGAAAATTTTAATATTCGGTTAATTTAATTTCTTCTCAAAGTGAATAAACAATATACTGATTCATTATATTTGTGAGAAACAATATCACACTTTATTAAAAGAAACGGTTTAAAACAATTAAAAAAAAATTTTTTTAATACTTTTTATTGCTTTCGAATACTTTGAATACTTTTGAATCGCGCTTTTCATGTGCATTTAAAATTATAAATCGTTTCGAATTGTTTCTTTTAATCAGGAACGGTGAGTAACAATCATAATCAAAAATGAATTCTAACCTATCACTGTAATAATTGTGTTCAATATACATTTAATTTTATATTTTCCAGTAGTATGACGTCAAACGATGTTGTTATCTCTATCAATAAAATCCACCGTAGATTCTTATATGGGTTCGACGGAATCCACAATATGCCAACTCCATATGAAAAATCTAGTATGGATTCCCATGTGTATTTTTACCTCGCTTTTCCATGGAAATCTGCTGCATGCCAAAATCCATATCGGAATCTTGTATGGATTAGGAATTAGGAAAATTTACATATAAGTACACGTTATTGATACACACATCATAAATAGTGTATGTGTTTTCATTAACTTTCCTGAAGTACAATGCTTTTGATCGATTCCTAATTTAATGTTTTATCAAAATTAGTTTCAATTTCTACAAAGAAGTAATACTTCTTGAGTAAATTAATATTAATAAATCAATTACTTATTACAATGACTGATATAAAGAGCATCATTTACTTAATTTTTTTGTTAAAAGATTCTATGCTCGGATTCTAAAGTAGTTTCGTGGATAGAAACCCAAATTCCTATATAAATTTTCTACACAGGAATCCACTTATACAAGTTCTTATGCCAATTTCTTACATAGGTATCTAGGTACTCACGATTTTCCATATTGGAATCCAGATACCTTCGATTTCCTACGTGGATTCTTATGTAAATCCATACACTCCTATATTAATTCCTATGAATTCTTACATGAATCCGTATTTTCCTATATGGATTCCTATGTATTTTCACGCAATCCCACAAGGAATTTTTTGATAGGGTAGTCAAAAGTACAAGAACCTTTCGTCTTTGAAACCATTGACACTCAAAGATTATAATGCTTTTTATGATAATTTGGAATAGATCCGTCAAAAATAAACATATGTTTTTCGATAACAGGTAATATTATCTATAAGTGGTGTTGAAGCATAATATTTGATATTTCTTTGATTTCAGAATTTTATTTCAAATGATTACAAGTGTTATTGAAACTACATGATACTAATATAAGCTATAATTTAAAAAATAATGTATCTCGCGATAAATTTTAGGAAAATAGTGTGTTGTCATAGTTAATAAATAATAGCACCAATAAGTTTAATAATAATATTGTTATTTGATTAAAAATATCTAAAAAGTTGATAATATATTCCTGAATAGAATGATCCAAACAGCTAATTCATGTCTGTGCTTTTATTTCAATTACAAATATCGCAACCACGGATGTTACGTTTTTCAGCAATTTTTCGATATAGACAACACGTATCTCATAAAATGAGCAAAAAAACAATAATATCATACATTTACTATTAAAGTTGTCTTAAAAATTTATAGGAAGTTTGATTACTTTTTTGATCCTGAAAAGTCGTAGTTTTTGATATATGAGGATGCGTCAGAAAACCCTTAGTTTGTATTTTAATTGTTTCCATACATAAATAACATTTATTTTTAATATATTAAGACTTAAAAGTCTTAAAAAATATAAACAATATATTAAAAGTATACAAAAATATATGATTTAATAAATCATTTAAGAGAAAACATACATTAAACTATGATAAAATCAGCAAAAATCTACATATAGTTCTATATAAGATTTCATGTATTGTCACATATATAAATATATCGGTGACATATTTTTTTAAATATATGTTTACCATGTGTGATATTTCTATGTGGGTTATGATAATTATGATGCGGCGTAATAATGTTTTATAAGAGCATAATAACTTTTTGGATGCTTCACTTCATGTTTCAAGTTTGGTTGACACTATAATAAAAATTAGTAGGTTTTGAGCCAACACTTTTCTCCATGTTTACAGTGTTATTCGAATTATTACTAACACAGTTGGTACATATTCAGTTGGAAATTTTTTAGTGGTGTATGTTATTAATAAACACGTTTTTCCCACCATTCCATCACCTACAGCTGTTATTTTAATGGGTCTAATACGTGAAGCCATTTTTGCAAATTTTTTATTGTTTAACTGAAAAAATAAAAAAAATTTTATATCCAAAATGTTTTCATTAAAACGACGAAAACCAAATATGAAGATTTTTTTTGAAATCGGAAAACAAAATAAATATAAACTGTTTTCAAACTTCCAGCGACGTACAGGACAATGACCAAGGTTATTGCCAATATTTATATAGACGTTAAGTTTAGAGAATCAATCCCTTATTGCATATCAATGAATCAATACAAATACTAGCGAATAAAATTGAATACAAATTATTGCGTTGTATTATTTCATGCATTCATCATTATTCATATAAGCAGAACTTATATTTTATGTCTTGGTATGCTGTGACAAAAGTATACAACTTTCTTGTTATTAAGTATGAAAGAATTTTTTTTTTGTAGTTTATGATCTTCATGAAACAATTTATTCGCTCACCCAGTCTAAAAAATAAATGAGAAAGTATTATATACTTGACAAGGACAAAAAATTATTTTAAAAAAATTATTTCAGGAGCCATATATCAATAAGTTTTTCAGTCTGAGTGAAAGCTGAATCGATATTGTAAGCTGCTTTTAAGTTTCAAAAATCTCAATTTCTTTGATGTTGATATTGGCTGCACGGACAAACTCCAAACAACTATCGCCAAACTAATCGAGCAAACCCTGATTCAGAAATCTAATTTGGAATAATTCAAACACGATCCAAAACAATTCAAAGTTGGCAAAATTGACTATATATAGGTATACACTCTAGCATGGATTGAATCATTCCAAATTAGATTTTCGAATCAGGGAAGAGTGAAAAGGGGTTTAGTTTGATTACCCAATAAATACTTGACCTACTTAACCCACAAGAATTGTAAATATTATTTCTTAATGGGTGTATTGTGTGGATAAAGAAAAGCTAAGTGTAAAATGAGTGGATAAAACCAGATGGACCTGGTTTAGGCGTGAGGTTTTTGAACAATTAAAAATTACACAAATATTATCAATAAATAAACTAGTTATTTATTTACACTTAAAATTGTAAGAAATTTAACATTTATAGCGAGTGCGACTTAAAAGATACGCGATAGCGAATGCAAACTGTAATTGAATCACGTATAAAATTCGACACGTGAACGATAGCGGTTATATTCACGGAAATTAATTATTAATTAATTACACGCGAATAACAATAAAATTTAGTCCCAATAAATAGCAGCCTTATTTAACTGACTAAATATTGAGGATAATTTATCGTAAGTTTAGCGTTTTTATAGCACAAGAATAATTACTATAAGTATAGTAATTAGAAAATACGAGGTTGCAAGTAGCAAAGCAAGATGTAGAAAAGATGATGATGAGAGCGTCGTAGCGTCGTCGTGAACGCTTAGTGTTGACGTGGCAGCCTTGCTGCATAAGATGAATTTTCCCATTGGCTTAAAAGTGCGCCAGCAGGAAGTAGTTGATGACGAATTTTCCTAATTAGCTGCCGAGCTCTTAGTATAATGCGAGTTCTAACATTAGCCGGCTAATATAATACGAATTATCTGATTGGCCGACTTGTAGCAGATTCTCATAGCGTCTTGACACGTTTCTGAGGGAGACTTTTGTATGTGTTGGGCCCAAATAGCGAGTGACCTGACACTATACTCTCTTTGCGGACAAGAGAGAGTTCAGCAGCTCCCGGACTTAGCAGAAATGCACGAAGCTTATTAAAATTGTTAAGCTCGTGACTGAACACTAAGACTTATATAGTACGGATGAATTATCATTATGTGTTGTAATAATAATTAAATAAATACATGCCAGGACTGGTTGGTGGTTGGGATATTAAAAAAATGCGCATATTAAAAAATATAACAATATTTTCATTTGTCACAGCACATAATATCACTGGGTTACATAATTAAATCGTTGATTTAATTATTTAATACTGTTAATTGTCTGAGCTCATGAATACGCAATTAATTGAATGCAAATTACAAAATTGAGCTCGAGTAATTGATTTAAATAATTAAAGTAATTAGTTTGAATTTAGTTGGACACTGATTTGATTGGAAAAAATGTCATGAAAAACAGTAACATGAAATCAGAGGTTACCGAGCGAAGTTTATAATTGAACACTTGAATTACTATTTTTCATAGCACCAATGCATAAATAAATGAGATTATTGAGTTTATAATATTTATGATCATGTAATTTAATTGATTTGAATGAGTTTATAATCAATTTCACTGAATTGAATTTATTTATTGAACACGTGGTAGCATGATTGCAGAGGCTACTGAGCGAATGTTAAATTTTAATTTGATTGCAATATTGACCATAATGGTAATTAATTAATTATAATATTGAGTCTTTTAATTTAATTGAGCACTGGTAACAATTAAATATTTAATAAAAAAAGCACCTGTGATGTCTCCCTTGTAAATAACCTCTTGAGAAATGTGGTCGTCGATCACTTGAATTCTTGAGTTTTTTATGTAGTTATTTTTTGAGCTCTGATGCCCAAAATTATAAAAATAATTATAGTTTTCCCAAGTGGAAATCTGAAGTGTTATTCCAACGTCTCGAGCGTCTCAAGTATTACTCCAACGCCTCGAGCGTTACAAACGTAACTCCAACGTCTCGGACAATGCAAATGTAAAATCCATGTTTTAAAAACATTACAAACATGAACTGGTTCAGGCTGGAGTAGCAAGGGCACTAGCTGTCAGTTTGTAAGACGATGAAAGGGCTCAGATTTTTCGTGAGGGCAGGAGGGGGAGTAGAAAAATTATGATTAAAACTTCCAACTGGTTCAGGCTGGAGTACTAAGGGTACAAGCTGTCAGGTTAAAAGATGATAAAAGCGTTCAGATCTTTCTGTAAGTCGGAGGGAGGGGCAGAAAGATAATGATTGAAAATTACAACTGGTTCAGGCTGAAGTACCAAAGGTACAAGCTGTCAAGTTATAAGATGATGAGAGGGCTGGGATTATTTTGTGAGGGTAGGGAGGGAGAAGAAAAATTATGATTAAAAATTCCAACCAGTTTAGGCTGGAGTACCAAGGGTACAAGCTGTCAGGTTGTACGATGATAAGAGGGCAAGGATTTTTTTATGACGGTAGGGGGGGGGGGGAATAATAATTGAAAAATCCAACTGGTTCAGGCTGGAGTACTACAGGTACTAGCTCTCAGATTATTTAATGATGGAAGGGCTCAGATCATTTCGTGGGGGGGAGGGCAGAAAGATAATGACTAAAAAATCGAACAGGTACAGGCCGTAGTACCAAGGGCACTAGCTCTCAGATTCTTCGATAGTGGAAGGGCTCAATTATTTCTTGGAGGTGTTGGGGGGGGGGGGGGGGAACTGAGTGAAAAAATCCAACTAGTCCAGGATGGAGTACCGAGGGATTTAGCTGTAAGATTGTTCTATGATGGGAGCGCTCAGATAATTTTCTGCTCTACCTGAAAGCTAGTACCCTTCATACTCCAGCCTGAACTAGTTGGAATTTTTAATCATAATTTCTTTTCTCCCTCCCTACCCTCACAAAATAATCCCAGCCCTCTCATCATCTTATAACTTGACAGCTTGTACCTTTGGTACTTCAGCCTGAACCAGTTGTAATTCTCAATCATTATCTTTCTGCCCCTCCCTCCGACTTACAGAAAGATCTGAACGCTTTTATCATCTTTTAACCTGACAGCTTGTACCCTTGGTACTCCAGCCTGAACCAGTTGGAATTTTTAATCATAATTTTTCTACTCTCCCTCCTGTCCTCACAAAAAAATCTGAGCCCTTTCATCGTCTTACAAACTGACAGCTAGTGCCCTTGCTACTCCAGCCTGAACCAGTTCATATTTTTTATGCTTTTAAAACATGGATTTTACATTTGCATTGTCCGAGACGTTGGAGTTACGTTTGTAACGCTCGAGGCGTTGGAGTAACACTTGAGACGCTCGAGACGTTGAAATAACACTTGAGACGCTCGAGACGTTGGAATAACACTTGAGACGCTCGAGACTTTGGAATAACACTTTAGATTTTGACTCGGGTCAATGAGCCCGATGAATGCTGAATTTAATTAAATTATTATTTAAATTAATTACTTTGACATGAGCACAAAATGATACGATTTAGAATAACACGTGTTATCACTTGAATGTATATAGCAAAAGATAATGGCAGACGTCTTCTCGACACGAGGCAGGATAAAGTCGATGCGCATGCGTCGCACTGCACTAGTCAAGTTTAAATTCAACAGCCGAGAGGCCGCAGTAGGTGCTGCCTCTAGCTGTCGGAAGTGCAACTACATTTGAATTTAAATATAGTGCGATTACGCAACATTATGTTAACTATTAATTTAATTTTACTTTACAACGAATACCTTACCAAAATTCGTGACGAAGACGCGGATTAGTCCAGTAACCCGTATGCCGTCGCCCACGCGTGATGATAATTAAAAGTAATTAATACATAAATCAAAATAATAATTGTCGTGCCTGGACAAGGCTAAGTTAGGGCACGCAGGTGGCAGACCGTTTATTCAAACGGACAAAATAATTGTTCAGGGGGAAATTTACGATGGAAAGATCCGAGTAAGAAGTTTGCAACAAGGCGGATAAAACACACGAGTGAAATAGTAAAGATTGAATAAATAATGAAAAATTACAGACAAATAATAAATAAGATTAAGAAAATACAATTAAAGCAGTAGGAAAGATCCAAGGGAGATAAATATTAAATTTCCCCGACAGCTGTTGGTTTCCACTTATTTAATTATATAAACAATGAAAAAATTAGTATTTCTCGCAATATTTAGTTTGCTTAAACTCAAAATATAAAAAAAAAAAAATATAATTTAATTAATAAATAATATTAGTTTTTACGTAAAAAACACATTATTCATCCTGAATTAATTTAGATAATAAGAAAATAACAATAATACTGCGCTATTATCTCTCAACACATCTGAGAGAGAAAAAGATACGGAATTATTTTCACTCACTCTCGAGTAAAACAAATTTTTCCGGTACAGTAATAATTTATATAATGATAATTAATATAATAATAGTTAAAAGTAAATTAAATAACTTTCATTGACCGCTGGGGTAATTAATAACTTTATAATGTTGATAATTTTTAGTCAGGTAAACAGTAACATCAATATCTCAGGGAAAAAAAAAATATTTTTACAGAAATAGCTTAGGTATAATGTAAATAATTACAATAATAATAATTTGTTGCGTAATCGCACTATATTTAAATTCAAATATAGCTGCACTTCCGACAGATAGAGGCAGCACCTACTGGGGCCTCGTGGCTGTTGAATTTAAAATTGACTAGCGCAGTGCGACGCATGCGCATCGATTTTTTCTGCCTCGTGTCGAGAAGACGTCCGCCATTATCTTTCGCAATATACATTCAACAGATAACACGTGTTATAATTTAATCTTATCATTTGGTGCTCATCTCAGAGTGAATAATTTGAATAATAATTTAAATAAATCCAGCGATCATCAAGCTCAGCAATAATATAATTATTTATATAATTTGGAGCACCAGACCTCATAAAATAAATATTTTTAAGAACGCAGAATTCAAGTGATCAACGACCACGTTTCTGAAGAGGTTACTTCGACGGAAATCATTACCGGTGCCTTTTTATTCAATAAATAATTATTACCAGTGCTCAATTAAATTAAAAGACTCAATATTATAATTAATTAATTATCATTATGCTCAATATTACAATCAAATTAAAAATTAACTTTCGCTCAGCAGCCTCTGCAATCATGCTACCACGTGTTCATCAAATAAATTCAATTCAGTGCAATTTATAATAAACTCATTCAAATCAATTAAATTGAGTGATCATAAATATTATAAACTCAATAATCTTATTTATTTATCCATTAGTGCTATTGAAAATAGTAATTTAAGTGTTCAATAATAAACTTCGCTCGGTAACCTCTGATTTCATGTTACTGTTTATCATGACATTTTTACAATCAAATCAGTGTTCAACTAAATTTAAAATAATTACTTCAATTATTTGAATCAATTACTCGAGCTCAATTTTATAATTTGCATTCAATTAATTACGTATTCATGAGCTCAGACAATTAACAGTATTAAATAATTAAATCAACGATTTAATTGTGTAACCCAGTGATATTATGTGCTGTGACAAATAAAAATATTGTTATATTTTTGAATATGCGTATTTTTCCAATATCTTAACCACAAACCAGTCCTGGCATGTATTTATTTAATTATTATAACAACACAATTGATAATAAGTCGAGACACACGGCAGTATCTCGCGCCAAGTACACGTTTAAACACACGTATGTGTGTGAGTGTGTAGCGTGAGCCTGCCGTATCTCTATTCTGTAGACAGACCTTGTTTTGATAGCTCCAAATTTTCAATTGCCATAAAATATTTATTTAAACCATAAACAACTTTCAAAAGTATAAATTATTATATATTTTATTCATTTTTTACTAAATTAGTTCTTTTTCTAACAATCAGTTATTAATAAATAATAATATACTCTATTGAAATATGCTCGCCCACGTTTTGTGATCCTACGAATTTTTTTACATAATTGTCTACATTTCGACATTTGTCATGGTGGTAGCACTGCTCTCATATACTATATGAGATATTGAGTATTATGTTATAGTAGTATACATGCTAAAGCATATTCAAAATTATTTTGTATATATTTTTAAGCAATTATTAGGTTGGATCATTAGTAACTTGAAAATATAATATACATAATGGGTTACTTTGATTGAACTGACCCTGATAGCCATTTTATTGTCAACTTGGAAATTTGAATTCCCTAATTACCACTTTAGCGTGAAGTTAACAGTAATTTGACAGTTGAAATTATCTGAAGTTTGCAGCCAGAATTTTTCAATAATTTGATAGCAGAAGTGGAAAGAGAAATTCGCGGTTAATTTTTCCTCGATTTAGGGGCAACTTATTTTACTAGAAAATAAAGTTGGAAATGTTCATTCTCACCATTACAGAAGGTAAACAATTTGATAAATAAAAGTGTCTACAATTTGACGGTAAAAAAATATTTTACAATTTTTCAAGTCTAATTAACAATAAATTGGTATAAAAATTTTCCTGAAAATTGACAACTTTTTTCCAGTAACCTTTTGAAGTGAATTTGGATTCTAATGCGGGTAGTAAATTTACCTCAAATTGTGTAGCAAGTTGTATACAAATCGTCGTCAAAAACAGAAAAGCCCAAAATTTACGGTCATTTGACGAAAAATTTTATAAAGTAAACCTCTGCTAAGTAAACTGTGCTATTAGGGTTAGTTGAAAGTTACTACCAGGATCGGACAGCAAGTTGCTAGCAAAAGTCAAACAAGCAACTTTTGCGGGCAGCTTTCTGTTAATTTGTACAGTATGTTGTACTCAAATTGCGGTCATTACAGACCTGAACAGCAAAAGTTCACGTATATTTGCTGCTAAATTAGAAGAAACATCTGTTTGGCAAACTTGTTCACATTTTTTCCGATCTATTCATAATATAAAGAATGTCAAGCATGCAATATACGTCAAGGTGAATTGTCATTTGATTATTTATCATTCTCTTTGAAAAAAAAAATAGCAACCTACAATAAACTTATAATTATTTTGGTTTAAACCCTGATAGCCAGAGTTTCTGATCAGATAGTTGGTGTATATACCATAAGTTCTGACCAACTTGATGACAACTTTCAGCTTTTGTAACTGTTGACTAAAAATTTCCCAGAAGTGTGGAGCCAATCTATTGTCGCAACCTGTCGACAACTTCCTGAGAACCTTGTAGACAACTTTCTGTCCGCTAATGTAATGACAACTTTTGCTACCAACTTTCTCAGAAAGTTGCCATCAACTTATGGAAATGCCAACTTTTGCGGCCAACTTAGCGACAGGTCGCGGCAATAGATCGTCGCCAAGTTGCTGTCAACTTGGCTATCAGGGAAATTTTTCTTCGAATTCTTTACCATCAATACCCTAATAGCACAGTTTGCTATAGCAGAAGTTTACTTTACAAAAGTTTCCTTGAATTTTTCGACAAATGTCCGGCAACTTCGGACTTTTCCGTTCTTGAAGACAATTTGTATGCAACTTGCCATACAATTTGTCGTAAATTTACTGCCCGCATTATAATTCAAATTCACTTCAAAAGTTGACTAAAAAAAAATTGTCAATTTCCAGGAAAATTTTTTTTATCAATTTATTGTTAATTAGGCTTAAAAAATTTTCAAGTATTTTTTTACCATCAAATTGTAGACAATTTTATGCATCAATATGCCTACCTTCTGTAATGGTATAAATAAACATTACTGACTTTTTTTTAGTAAAAAGTTACCTCTAAATTGAGAAAAATTAACTGCAAATTTGTCTTTCCAACTTTTGCTGTCAAATTGTCGAAAAATTCGGGCAGCAAATTTCAGGTAATTTCAACCTCAAATTTTTCATGCTGAAAGAGATGAAAAATCTAGTCATTTTATTACCATGATAAAAAAAAGTTCAGCATGGATAGAAATAGACGATTTACATGTTCAATCATTACGGTGGCTTTCTAATGCAAAAAATGCTTATGTTCTTTTTTTAGAAAAAAAATAAAACGATTTTTAATCCTACAAAAACAACATTAAATCCCACCAAAAACAGATTCTCTGTTATAAGGTCGCGCCAAGTACACGTTCAACATTTATCTCTTACTGCATAAAACATAATTTTTTTTACAAAAAATACTGAAATCATGAAAAAAAATACCAAGTAACTGGGATATTGTAAAGATAACAAAATTTATTATTTTGAAAATATACAAATAAAAAAAAAGTTATTCGAATGTACTTGGTGTGCGCTATTAAGGACGATCAATTCAAAATATTATCGAAATATAAAACATTTCGAAGATATAACAGTTATATTATTCATTATTTGAAAATGTACAGATAAAAAGAAGTTATTTAAATGTAATTGTTATGTACTATTAAAGTTCATTGAACCAAAATCAATTGAAAATACGATCTAAATATAAAATAATTAGTAGGTATGACTTCACTAAAGAACATATATTTTTTGCGTTAGCGCACACCAAGTAAATTCAAATAACTTTTTTTTTATTCGTATAGTTTTAAAATAATAAATTTTTTTATCTTTACAATATCCCAGTTACTTGGTATTTTCCCGGGAAAAAAAATTTATATATAATTATATAAAATTCTATATAATTATATATGATTTTGTATAATTATATATGATTATATCTAATTTTAAAAAAAAATTTTTAATTTAATTATATAAAAATATATATAATCATATATTTATATATATAATTTCATATAAATATATATAATTATATTATTTTATACATAATCATACATATTTATACATTCGGTCCAAAATTTTTTATATAATTATATAAAATTTTATATAATTGAGTTCTAAGAAATTCTATCTAATGGGAATTTCTGAGTAAATATATATTAAGTTGTGCGGGTGGAATCATAACATTTTTTAAAATAATACAGATATGATCAAATAATGTAAGATTAATTGAAATAACTGATTTCACAATGATTTATAAAATCTATAAAATTTTGAATTCACTGCATTCATAAACGTTATTAAATATACAAACTTTTTTCAAATTTTTTAGAAATACATTAACAAGACCAAAAGCAGAATGACAGTAAAAAAATTTTGAAATTTCAACAATGAATTAAGTTATAAAAAACTGAGATATGAAATTTAAAAAATTCTAGTTAAGTTTAAAAATCTATAACTTCTGATTTTTTTTTAATTTACCAAAAAAAGTCATTATCGCCCCGCTACTAGTGGGTATACCGCTAACGGTCTTTTTAATTTATGAACAATAATATAATTTATTACAATACTAATAACAGAATCAATTATTTATTGATGTCTTTAATTTTCTTAAGTTCATTTGAATTCAAATAAATACAATTAACTTGTGCTCTTAAGTTTGTGATATAGCACTGTGGATAACAGCTCAGACTTCGGATCAGAAGGACCCGGGTTTGAGTCCATGAGTCGGCGGGTTTTTTTTTTTTTTTTTTTTTTTCGATAATTATTGTATATATTTTTTTATAGAGTTGTATATAATTATATAAAATTATATAGAATTAGATCAAATCAAAACTTATATCTAATTTCATCTAAGCATTTATGTAAAATTTTATATAATTATATATAAATTTTTTTTCCCGGGTTTGTTTTTTGATTTCAGTATTTTTTGTAAAAAAAATTGTTTTATGCAGTAAGAGATAAATGTTGAACGTGTACTTGGCACGACCTTATAACAGAGAATCTGTTTTTGGTGGGAATTATCCTTACTTAAACTTTCAATTTTTTTTTTTTTTAAAGTAGGCGCGCAAACTTTTTCTTGCTACTTTGACTCTACCACTTAATTTTTTGCGGCTGTGGCCCGACTTGTGCTTATGACTGTACTGCATCATTGCGGTGATGTCTTACTACCTCCCTTGTGCAATGGAGTTGCAGTGGCGTAGGAAAACCATAGAGAAAACCTAGCCAGTACAGTTTCGGTTTGAGTGTAGCTCTAGTGGTCGATAAAATTCCCATTTAACCGATCAGTGGATCTTCATTTCGCGCCTAACGATCAGAGACCTTCGTTCGAACCCGATGCGTGGCTTAGCAGTCACCCAGCCAAAAGGTAATCATGCTCGATGCCACTTAACTTTGGTGATCACCCGAGTCACGTGCGTGCTAAACGGCTGCCTCAGCCGCTTCATTATATTAATTATTTGAAATGATACAACATTTTGAAATTTAGCTACATTACCTGAACAGAGAAGAATGATCTACAAATCTATACCCAAAATTTTGTGACTGGTCACTTAACAATAATAAAAAAATTTTTAAATCTGACCCTGCAGACCAGCCCAGAAACTTCCCGCTGTATTCGAGCTCAAACAACTCGAAAGCATTTTTGTCATAATACCTACTTGAGCTCGACGAGCTCGGAATATCTTCTAATATCTTCGTATTTTTGTGGTCTTCAAGCTTCAACAAGCAATTCTTAGAACTCTGTTCAGGATTTTGTTTGATGACATCGATGATTTCAGACAAAAATCAATGAATGCGAGTTAAATAAAAAGTTAAATGAGTTTCGAATTGGATCAGAGCATTAATATATGAAATATCCAAGAAAAGTTTATAGAACAGTGACTTTTCTTATATTTTTTCGATAATATACTATATATACCATATTACATATTCGTATACTATATAATATACTATTTAATTACTCATACTAACGAAACGACTGCAATAAAATCTGTAGTGATCGAAATACACTGAAAAATAGTAGACTTAATTCAATTTTAGGAACTTTGCGGCCACACGGGGTAACTAGTTACCTCAGGCTCAGAAAAAGTGGAATAAAAGGACTAAATTCTTTGAAATTAATACAAGTAACCGCATCTGCTGGGAGTAGACATGTGTAAGATCTGACTCCATCACATAGGAAACCGAAAAAACGCGTGGCGACGTTTTGAGTATTCGTTTTCTCGGCGTGGGTTAACTACTAACCCCATGTCGCCGCAACCATTGCTCGACACAAATCTTTTTTTTTCATATCGACTTGTTTGTGGTATCAATCGACAAAATAAAGGTAAGTTTTAGATATTCTAGTAAAAAAAAATTTTTTGATTCTAGTCTATATGGAATCTTGTCTGTTCATGTTAAAAAAATTCAGTATCATTTTTGTATAATATTAGTTAAGGAATAAATCTAGTGTACGTTCATCATAGAACGCTCCACGTATATATTTCCGCTTGTGCGTGTGTGTGTGTGTGTGTGTGTTATTAAAAATGCTACCGTACGATGGATGGTGTGGCTCAATGGGCATCGATCAATGGAACGAAATTTGGCATAGGCTTGGATAGCTCAACTGGAAGAGCTCTCGGCGCGATACTGATATGGTCTGGGTTCGATTCCTAGTTCGCACTATCCATATTTTTCTCGTTTCATTTGTAAACTTTTCATTGAAAATGTTTCAAACAACAAAATTTTAATAATGCTGTTAAGCGGGAAAGTATATGTGGTTACACACTCATAAGAGACTATATGCGTGAAAATAATATTTTTTACTTTTTTTTGTACGCAAAGACATATTTAGAAGCTAATAAAAAACAAAAAAAAACAAATTTTATGATTTGTAATTTTTTTCTATTTTTCCTCTAGTAATTTTGCAAAATAAATGTACTTTTCGAATAATCAGCGGATACTGTTATTCTTTTATGGTAGCGGTATATGTTGTGCGTAAAATTCTAAAATTTCAGCCCTTAAGGGGTTAGGGGTAGTCAGGATTTTCAAAAAATCGATTTTTTTTTTTTTGCATTTTCGTTAAGTGTAATATCTTAAAAATATTCTCTGAAAATTTGAAGTTGATCCGATAATTATTTTTCGAGTTATTCGACAAATAACAAAGAGCGCTCGGTCACTCCAAAACGCTCGGGAGCAGGTAGCTAGCGGCAGCTGCAAGCAACCGGTTTCTCGGGTTCTATTGTCATCCATGAACTAAATTTTGATGTATGTAGTAGTACCTAAATTTATGAATACCCTACTATATATATTTACAATTTCTAGGTAGTATAAGTACTACAAATTTTTTGTTTTTCGCCACGTCACTAGTATGCCTGTAGCAGTTGCGGAGAGCAGTCGATAGTTGTGCGTTATTAAAATAAATTATTTTTGAAGTTATTTATTATGGGACGTGATACAAAAAAAGTTTCGAGAGAAGTTCGGAGATCTGAAAATATCCGTAAGTCGTATTCAAAGAAACGAAAAAATGTATTTAACCCAAAAACGGCGGAACGGGATGAAAGTGTTCGGAGTACATCGTTTAAAAAACTGAAACAAAATACTGAAAACGATGTACCCGAAAGTTACACCACTGAATTTCGAATAATTAATTTTATTACAGTATTCACTGCCATTTCTTGTGAAATGTAAAAAATGTGATGGAAACATTGCATTTCAAACAGCTAGTACACGTGGGCTGGGATTTAAAATTGTAGTTTCTTGTAATAACTGTGACAATGAATATATTCCTTCGTGCTCTTTCATTGGTCATTCCTATGAAATAAATAGACGCTTCATTTTTGTGATGAGAATACTAGGGATAGGATACGAAGGTAGGTTTGTGCAAGTTTTGTGGCCTGATGGACATGCCGTCTTTTTTAGATAAAACTACGCATACAATATTATTGAAGCACATTTTAGATTGTGGTAAAACCGTTGCAGAAGCCTTGATGAAAAAAGCTGTGAATGAAGAAAAAGAAGCAAGTAGTAAAAATGAAAATAAGAATGATTTGACTGTATCGGGAGATGGAACCCGGCAAAAAAGGGGATTTACATCGTCATTTGGAGTTTCTTCTATAATTGACTATTTTACTGGAAAGATTCTTGATATAAACATTAAAAGTGCTTATTGTAAGCTATGTGAGTATTGGAAAAATAAAAGAAATACGGTTGAGTTCGAGGAATGGTATGATTCGCATGAAAATGAGTGTAGTGCTAATCACAAGGGGTCTTCTGGGAAAATGGAGGTGGATGCGATGATTGAAATGTTTCAGCAGTCTGAAACAAAATATGGAGTTAAATATATCGACTACATTGGCGATGGTGATTCGAAAACCTATTCTGGAATTATAAAAGCAGATCCTTACAAAAATACAACCGTAAATAAAAAGGAATGTATAGGCCATGTTCAAAAGCGGATGGGGACTCGACTGCGTACTCTGAAATCTAAACAAAAAGGTCTTGGTGGTAGAGGTAAGCTTACAGGAAAAGTTATAGACAAATTAACTGTGTACTATGATTTATCTATACGTCGTCATTGCGATTCTATGGAAGATATGAAATCTGCTATTATGGCAACTTTTTACCACTACGGTTCGACTGATGAAAATCCGACTCATAATATGTGTCCAAAAGGCGAAGATTCTTGGTGCTCTTATCAGCGCGCTGAAGCACGTGGAGAGCTTGATACTTATACTCAAGATTTTTCTCCCTTACCTCCTGATGTTTTAACAGCTATTAAACCGATTTACGACGATCTCAGTAATGATAATTTACTTTCAAGATGTGTAGGTGGATTCAATCAGAATAATAATGAGAGCTTCAACCAACTAGTGTGGAAAATATGCCCAAAAACCGTAAATATTAGTTATACTATCGTACAAATTGCTGCATGCATAGCTACTTGTATATTTAATGAAGGTATTCATTCATTATTAATGATTATGAATACCCTCGGACTTGATTGTGGGTCTAATTCCCATCGGTATGCTGAAAAAAAGGATGCTGCACGTGTGAAAGTGGCAGATCAGCGCACCAACGACAACACTCGGGAAGGCAGAATGCTTCGTAGGCAACACCAAATTGACGTTTTGGAAACTTCCACAATGGCTGAAGATCTATTATATGGCCCAGGAATAGATGACTCTGTGTAAGTAATTAAATAATTCGTATTTCTGAACGTAAATCTAGTGTGAAACTTTAATTGCGTTTTTCTCAAAACTATGTTTTTTGAACTGGTGACAACTGTAACTCGATAACCGCTCATTAGATTTTAATGAAATTTATACAGCTTTTAGAATACATAATAAACTCAGGCCTGATCGAAGGATTTTTTTTTTTTTTTCAAAAATTTCGATTTTTCAAGACCAATTAACTGTTGATTTTTTCCTGAAAATCTAGAAAAAAATTTCCTGAGGCCGCCATTTTGTTAATTTTAAAAAAAAAAAAAAAGCTTCGATCAGGCCCAGGATTATCTATTTATAAAACTAATTTTTTTCATCCGATTGATTTTAGATGAATCTCTAAGGACTTATGACAGTCACCGCAAGGACCTTTTTTTGAAACTGGGTCAACACAGACAGCTATAACTTTGAAAACTATAAATTTTTTTTTTTCAAATTTTTGTGACTTCAAGTCAAAACATTGTTTAATAATGCCATATTATTACTTTTGTAAAATAAAATGATTTAATAGCAAAAAAAAATTACTGAAAATTCTTATTTTTTCGTGTCTCTGACTACCCCTAACCCCTTAATATTGAAAAATGGCGGGTTAATAAATTTTTTTCAGAAAAAAAGCCATTTTTGCTGAATTTTTACGTACATGAACAGTTTTTAGAACGCCATATATAAATTGACCTATCAAAATTATTAAAAAAGAACTCTTTAACAAACACGAAACAATCGGTTAGGAATCTTATCACCCATATGTCTAGTACAAATAGGTTTTTCAAATAGGTTGTAGAAATAATCAATCGAACGTTGTTGATTTTATTCGAAAAAAAACCATTTTTCCGAAATTTTTTCGTGGATGATATCTCTCAAGCAAATGATTTAATTGCGATGGATGAGGTTGCATTTAACGAGGCTTATAGAGTCTCAGAGCTGATTTGATTTTGGAATTAATTAATGGAGTAAGTTAGAAGTTATTCGCAAAAAATATTTTTGAAAAAATGTTGTTTCTGAAATATCTCTGGACGTACCGTAATGATTTTGCTCAATATCTCAAAAATTTTTCAAATTAATCAGCAACTTCTTATGTCGCCTCAAAAAGCCAAATCAGTTCATCCGTTCCAAAGTTATAGAATATATACATACAGGCATACGTACGTACGTACATACACACATACATACACTCGGACATCTCATTGAAAATAGTCAGAGTAGATTTCTACCTGATCCGAAAAGTTTCAGAATTTTTAAACTGATTAAGCTGAACTGCACCTTCAATGGAACTCACTACGCTGAACTATACCCTACTTGAAACTGATTACGCTGAATTGACCCTTAAATTAGGTTGTTTAGCCAACCAGGTGTCATTAATTCAAATTAATCAACCTGCTAGTGGAATTAATTTAAAGCTGGATTCAAGCTGAACAAGCTCAAGCTTAAAACTGACGTAAAATGTTCAGGCTGTTATAAAACCGAACAGCCTACTATAACATTTAAAAGATACTGAATCCAAGCTGAATAACCTGTAGGTAATGTAGTTTCTAAATAGCAGTGCTCACGGACTTTAAAAAAGTAGTTTCGAGGAAAATGTGTTCGAAGTTTTAGAAGAAGAAAGTGAAAAAAAAAAATTTTTTTTTAACTTAGTTGAGGAGGGGGCGAAAAATCTCTCTGAGGTAAGAAGGCTTCTCTGAAAATTTGATTAAAAAAAATTTGTTTTTTTAACTTAGGGGAGGGTAACGCAAAGGTGGCTCTGATTGACTTGAAATTTTAGGATAATATTCTTGAAATGATTAACTATAAGAAAACCAAAAAAAAAAATCCGATTTTTCAAAAATGCTAACCTTTACCCCCCCCCCCCCCCCCTTAACCTGAACAGCCTGCTACATAATCATTTTTTAAGCATGAACTCAAGCTGAACAACTTGATTTGACGGTAAAAATGAATGTATTTTTTCAATCTTCTGTAGTGTACAATTAAATTCAGTAGTCACTATCAGTTGCGTCGTGTAATTGATAAAGGGTCGATTTTTCATACGTAGGGCCTGGGTTTGAATTTCACTAATGCGTGTGCGGTCGTTAATAAGTATAGCGTTTTTTCTCTAATTGAAGAATTACTAATTTCAATAGTAATTCAATTATTTGCATATCTAACAATCCGTGCATTGCCACAATGATTGAAGAAAACATTGAAAAAAGAAGAAGACGTATTTTTTCTTAATTTAATCAAATATGGTCATATCCAGTTATACGGGGCCATATTTTGCCAATATCCATATATGAACATAGATAATTTGTTTTTTTTGGCCATTCAAATAAATATTAAATATTTATAATTATTTTTATTTTATTTGATCAAATACAAAAATCGGCATTGGTAGGACCTGTGGTTCAGCCCCAAAACTTCCTGATGTTTTCGAGCTCGAAAAGCTCGCAAATACTCTTGCATGTCATTGTTTTATTAGAAAATTTTCATACTCAAGCGAGTTACGTTTCATGTTAAAGTTTATAAATTTATGACTCGGAAATTACTAATAAACAATCGTTTTTTCAATGTTTATAGAACAAGTTATATTTCTTTATAAGATGATCGAAAGAGACCATAAAGACGGAAATTTTACATGAATTTGAACTTATTTTAGTATATTATTTGATGATTTGTCCGGGAAAAGTGACATAAAATGTTATTTTTCAAATATTTTGACACCCATATCTTTTGAACTAATCAACCGATTTTGCCTTTCAATGTGCCAATTGAAGCGTTTTATTGAGTTCTAGAGTTGGTTAAATGTAAAAATTGATCAGATAAGTCATTTCCAAGATGATAAAAAAAAAAAGTTTTTTACCATTTATTTCTCGAACGATCTCTCGAACGAATAAACCGATTGAGGTGGTTGAGGACACAATCGACGCATTCTTTTGAGTTTTCGAGCTGATTAGATTTTGAAATCGATCGATTAAAACGTTTTTTAGAAATTTCTAAAAAATGAAAAATAAATTTTTCGTATTTCTTCTATATCTTAGAGTCTATTAAATCAATTGATATGAAATTTTCAGGAAAGTTAACGATCAACAAACTTTTTTGATTGCTGCAAAAACCATCTCAATCGGTTAATTTATTGAAAAGATATGGAGAATTGACATCCATACACAACGTACACACACACGCATACGCGGACGCACACATGCATGCGTACAGAAATTCGGACATCATTCTGAAAATAGTCAAAATAGCTTCCGAGAACCTCAAAACGTCGACATCTGATGAAAACTCGGTTTTTGAAAATCGGGGTGCAAACAATAACTTACCAAATTTTTGAAATTTTGTAATTTTCTCAGCGGGAAATGAAAAATAATAATAACAGTATAAATCCTTGTCTCCTACTTAATGTCAGCCAAATTTCGGCTGAAAAAAATATTTATTATGTTTTGACTCGGGGAACCTGATACCAAGCTGAAAAGCCTTGAATTTTAATTATTTTTAAGCTGAAGAGCCTGATTAATTGATTTCGTTTCCAAGCTTAATTTTAGCCTGATGATGACGTATGACCACCTTTCAGTCTAAGTTCAGGCTCATTTATTATGTATTTTAAATTACCAATTTTTATTTTTTACAGCTGTTAGCCAGCCACTGATTCAGTTTGAAAAAAAATGCTATCTGGCAGCCGGAATGGAAGGTAGATTTATCAAAAATTCTCAGCATCTCCCTGACTTCCATAGCTCGCGGTTAGTTTGAGACGAAGGCGGTCCTTGTTCATTTTAACTAAAGTTAAAGTCAATTTTTGAAGGTCAGTTTTTCACTTCTAGATTATTAATTCGTGATTTAAATATTGTTAGTACACTTTTATATTTTCATATAAATCAACGAGCAATACTAATTTAATTACGTACTACGAAAACCTCGGATTGACATACTAGCTTTGGAGTAAACGGGGTTAGGAACGAAAATATACATACGTAACAAAATATGTATTGATGAAAAATTATACGATTCATTAAAAATTCGAGATTTGTAAATTCATTAAAATTATCAAAAACGGCAAGAGCAAATATTCAAATATATAAGAATGAAAAATGAAATATTAAGCTCAAAGATTTCTCATGGAGTTGGTAAAGAATGTTGATAGATTAATAAACAAATAGTTAATTAACAGTTATAATTTATATTCATCTATTATTAATAAGTTTAAATACGAGAGAGATTAAAGAGGCATATGATACTGGTATAGAGACACGGTTGACTCACGCCACCACGTTCATATATATAAAGACTTGGAACATATAAAATATTTTCAAAGTTTACAGATTATTTCGTTCACAACGAAATATAAATGACGGAATTAGATTATGATGAAAAAAATATATGTATTATCCGGAATAAACTCCACACTTTCTAATTTTCTTGATAATGTCCGAATCGTCAAGACTAACAAATTATTGGAAGAAAAAGTCAAAACATGAAATTTAAAGTCAGTATTAAAGCTTACTAAATAAGCTTTAAGATACTTTATACTAAAATTGTCTATCAATTTTATTACTTAAATTGTCTATCAATTTTATTACTAAAATTGTCTACCGATTTTAGTTTTGATGTTGTATGAACTTCAACAGTGAATACAAACTGATTTTGACAAAGAATCATACAAATTTCCAACAACCATGACTTCAAAACTAATAGATCGATTCAGCCTATCTTCTAATTTGATCAAGATAATCGCCTATAGAATAAGTGTAGAAAATTTCATTAAGATCCGATGAGAACTGTGGGTGCTATAGTAATGAAGAGTATCAATAATAGAGCATACAAGTATATTTGAAACATCATTAGTGATAAAAGAAATACTTTTTAAATATAAAATAGATGTGAAATTTACAGGTTATTTTGAGCACGAAAGAACACAACTGACGCAACTGCATTATAGTGAGACATGCATAAGTTACGTGGAATGAAAACCATATTTTCGAAATTTTTTGATTCCATTGAAATTTTGAAGGCTATCATATTATTGAAAGAAATGGTCAAAACATAAAGTTTAAGGTCATAAATTAAAGCTGATTAGACGAGCTTTTAGATACATTTTACGGAAATTCTCTATAAGTGTTAGTTTCAAAATTATATGAGCTTGAAAGTGGATGAAAACTAATTTTATCGAAAATTAGTGGAAATTTCAAACAGCCATAATTTCTAATAAGTGTATGAAATTTCATTAAGATCTGATAAAAATTGCAAGGAAATCATGTTCTCAAAACTGCCTTACATCCCATGTATATTAGGGCGCTCCATTTGAAACGAACATTTTTTTTTTAGCGGACTCAAGAAAATTTTGTTATTTCTGTTAAGAGAAAAATTCCCTGAGAATTTCAGCTCTTAATTTTAATTTTAAGTACTTCCGATCGAGCATCAAAGTTTTTTCATTTAAAAAACATGTAAATCAAATAACTTTTCTTCAAAATTACTATAACTTAGCCCGATTTTGAGCTATCGTTTTGAAACCAGTTTTTATTTGTAGAGTATTTGTTGCTTTTTAAAAGTGTATAAAACTTTTTTGGTCTAACTGGATCTATGTCGATTGTATCAGCTCCGAAAGACAATTTTTCACTTTTTGCATTTATTTTTGTTAATAGTGAAGAAACCGCTTATCTTACAGAAAATATGCATATGACTAATCTTTTAAGAAATTTTGTCCTCTACAAAATTGTTCATGACACTTATATTGCTAAAGTGCACTGTTCATGAGATACATGCATTTTAACATTTAACAGTGAAAAAAAAAAAAAAAATGGTAAGCTTACTATGGTACTAATCTTTTTTATTGAAAAATGTTGAAATGCATGTATCTCATGTACAGTGCACTTTAGCAATATAAGTGTCATGAACAATTTTGTAGAGGACAAAATTTCCTGAAAGATTAGTATCATGCATATTTTCTGTGAAATGAGCCGTTTCTTCACTATTAACGAAAATAAATGAAAAAAGTGAAAAATTGTTTTTCGAAGCTGACACACACACACACACATACAGACAGACACTCGGACATCATTCTAAAAATAGTCAGAATAGCTTCCTAAGACCTCAAAACGTCGACATCTGTTAAAATTTCGATTTTCGTAAATTGGGATGAAAACGATAACTTCCCGAAATTTTTGAAAATCATCGATTTTCTTAGCGGGAAGTTAAAAAATGTTGGTTTCAAGTGGAGTACCATAATGTATATATATATAAATATATATATATATATATTTATTTATATATTACAATTTATAGATGAATGACGTGGTTAAATTACGATGCATGCGCGCTACACTCGTCCATTCTACTCGACTGTTCTCAACTCCCCCCACTCTTCAAAATATATATGGCTTGCTGTACAAGCGATTCCACTTCTCGCCTATTCTAAACTTTCACTCAATGTTTCTCCTCTGGTGCTACCTCCCCATTTCCGCCTCAAATTGTTCAATTTTAGCCTCCGTGAAGAAACTTCACTTCAAAAAGGGCGCTATTTTTCATACTTTTTTTCTGTGTGGATATATTCTTGTAATTGCACACATCTACGCTGAGAGAACAATTTATTTGAACCAAATCAGATTTGTTTCAGGCAAATAAATCCCATATTTGAATGGGTCCGATTTGAGACAAAGATATGGTTCATTTGAATGAAATAGTGATTTGTTCATAGTTAACAAATCTTTATTTGGAATTTTTTTTGACCAAGATTTGTTAACTATAAACAAATATATATTTGAATGAAATACACTCATGCCATAAATTAAAAGAACAGAAAAATTTTAGAAATTTTTTAGTGATTTTTGAAAGGCTGTAACTTTGTGAAAAATAATCGTATCGAAAAACAAAAAAAAGCATTTTGTAGCTTGAAATCTCTAGTTTCAACTCATTCTCATCAATTTTTTTTAGACCTCCAGCCATTGCGCAAACATGAGAAATACCGCGAGAAAAAAATTTTCTAAATTTTTCCTTTTCTTTGAGAGAGTCCACGGGCTGCGAGAAAAATCGTTCAGCTAAACCAATGCATAGGTCAGATAGCAAATTTAATCAGCTTTAATTTCCATTTTTTTGGAGATTCGTACGATAACTTGTCGCTAAGATATCAGCCTTCGAACGGAAAATGATCCTTTTGGGTTTGATCGTCGATATTTCAGGTACTAATGAGCCCACAGTAAATTTGAGGGTGGCGTTGAAAACTTGAATAAATTCCCTACAAGACTCTTTCATCAATTTTTATGAAGAAAATTTTTTTTTATCCTTAACATCCCTATGAAGTGAGTACAAAAAAAAAAGTGACTTTTTTTGGCTAAACAGTAAATCAACCGCTACTTTGTAAATATTGTTGAAAAAAATAATGTTGCCAGGGAATTTTTTAGCTTAATGTACCCCCAATAACCCTGTAAATTTTTAAATTGATCCATCGAGCCGTTTTTCGGGGTGGATTGATCAAAATTTTCCAAAACAATTAAAGGAACAAGCTTTGTTCCTTTAATTTTGTTATGACTATCGAAATGAAAACAATTATCGTTTTTTCATTGTTTTTGTCAATTTGGTACTCATTAGCGCTTGAAATTAAGAAAAAAAAAAAAATTTTTTTTTGAATTTTTTTTTTTGAATTTTTTTTTTTTTGATTTTTTTTTTTTTTTTGTGTTTTAAAATGTTTCAAACATCTCAGGAAATAATGCTCACTGAATTTTGACATGATTCGGCATAGGCGTACCACAATTTTCCTTATCCCAAATTAATTGCATTAAATTAAAGTCGATACCCCTAACCGGTGTTCATGTACTCAACCTACGAAAATTTATGCGATTAATTATTGATACTCTCAGCGAAGTTTATTTGTACTCTAAAAAAAAAAAAAAACAGTTTTTTTCAAAACTAATCTTTATTTTTTTAATTTTGATAAATTTATAAAAAAAAAAGAGTTGTTAAAACACACGATATTAGAACACATAGACACACCCACGCACAAATACACACACACGGACAGTCACATACACCGGCATTTCACAGCATTAAAATGTTTTAAACATTTCAAAACACAAAAAAAAAAAATTCAAAAAAAAATTTAAGAAAATTTGAAAAAAATTCAGAAAAAAAATTTAAGAAAATTTGAAAAAAATTCAGAAAAAAAATTTCAAAAAATTTGAAAAAAATTCAGAAAAAAAATTTCAAAAAAAAAAGTTCAAAAGAAAAAAATTCAAAAAAAAAAAAAAATTCAAAGAAAAAAAATTCAAAAAAAAAAAATTCAAAAAAAATTTTTTTTTTTTTTCTTAATTTCAAGCGCTAATGAGTACCAAATTGACAAAAACAATGAAAAAACGATAATTGTTTTCATTTCGATAGTCATAACAAAATTAAAGGAACAAAACTTGTTCCTTTAATTGTTTTGGAAAATTTTGATCAATCCACCCCGAAAAACGGCTCGATGGATCAATTTAAAAATTTACAGGGTTATTGGGGGTACATTAAGCTAAAAAATTCCCTGGCAACATTATTTTTTTCAACAATATTTACAAAGTAGCGGTTGATTTACTGTTTAGCCAAAAAAAGTCACTTTTTTGTACTCACTTCATAGGGATGTTAAGGATAAAAAAAAATTTTCTTCATAAAAATTGATGAAAGAGTCTTGTTGGGAATTCATTCAAGTTTTCAACGCCACCCTCAAATTTACTGTGCGCTCATTAGTACCTGAAATATCGACGATCAAACCCAAAAGGATCATTTTCCGTTTGAAGGCTGATATCTCAGCGACAAGTTATCGTACGAATCTCCAAAAAAATGGAAATTAAAGCTGATTAAATTTGCTATCTGACCTATGCATTGGTTTAGCTGAACGATTTTTCTCGCAGCCCGTGGACTCTCTCAAAGAAAAGGAAAAATTTAGAAAATTTTTTTCTCGCGGTATATCTCATGTTTGCGCAATAGCTGGAGGTCTAAAAAAAGTTGATGAAAATGAGTTGAAACTAGAGATTTCAAGCTACAAAATGCTTTTTTCTGTTTTTCGATACGATTATTTTTCACAAAGTTACAGCCTTTTAAAAATCAATGAAAAATTCTAAAATTTTTTTGTTCCTTTAATTTATGGCATGAGTGTAAATTATTGGGTTCGATCAAATAAATCTATTTATTTGGCTCAAATAAATTGTTCTCTTAGTGCACAAAATTCGTGAAATATGGGCGCTGTGTGTCACACCCTTTTATGTGTGGGAACATTTTTTTAATTACACACACATAATTCGTATGTAATAATAATAATTGTTGTAATAAATATTTTATAGTATATCAATTATAGATATTTTGGCTTGCTAGTATTTTTTGGTGGGTATTTTGGTTTGAGGGTATTTTGTCGGGTATTTTGTCTTTGGGTCAAATGTTACGTAGCCTGAAAGAACTTTACTGACAATAATTTGTGGAGAGTAAAATTGTCAACTAAAAAGGCCTTACAACATTTTGTGATAAGTCTGATTGTTCAGTCACGAGCTTGATTAATTTCAATCAGCTTCGTGCATTTCCGCTAAGTCCGGAAGCTGCCGAACTCGCTACTGACTGCAAGTCAGAATAGTGCCGGGTCACTCGCTATCTGGGCCCGACACATACAATTTCTAGCTCAGAGCCGTGTCAAGACGCTATGAGAACCCGCTACAAGCCGGCCAATCAGTTAATTCGTCTTATATTAGCCGGCCAGTAATAGAATTCGCTTTATACCGAGAGCTCGACAGCCAATAGGGAAAATTAGCTGTTAACTAGTTCTAGTCTAGTCAACATGTGCTTTTGAGGTCAAAATTTTTTATTCGCCTCGGAAAATTATGATCGAGGTGTCATTCGATTCGTCATTGCATCTGGAAACTTTCTGAAAAATTTGGAGTGGCGCTTGCAAAAATTACAAAAGTTATAAACAATTTAGTAAAAGAAAAAAGCGTTTCGTTTTTTGTGAATATCTCAAAAAGTATTCAAAATTTTTGAAACCTGAAAAAAGATCCAAAAAGAGGAAGAAATTTCCTAAAAAAAAGTTTTACCTCCCCGAACTCTAGGACCAATATTTGTAATTTTTTCAGAGGGTCAAAAATATGGCCGAAAACGAGAACTCTCACTTGCGTAAGCCCCGCCCGCCCACTTCGAACCTTGAAGAAAAAAATATTATTTAAACTTATTGAATATAAAAATTAGGAAATGAAGAAATTCAGGCACCTACAGGATAGATTAATGAACAAAAATCCAGCGATCAAAAATTTTTATCGTGATTTTTCGATTAGTTATCCATTAATTAATCAACAATTTGTTGTAGCGCTAACATAAACATTGAAAGTGCGATAATTGTCAAACTATAAATCTGGGATTTTTTTCCTTTCATGGAGCTATTTTACAAAGGCTATAGAATAGATTCCCGTTGAAAAAATTAAAAAATTGTTAATTTTCACTTTGTTATTAACAATTTACTTGTTAAAAATTATAAACCTCGATTAAACATTGAAAAAAATATTTTTTTTCATAATATTGCTATTGGTGCATTTCCTTAAGCTACTCAAAAATGATTTTTAATCATTTTTATCCCATATTGCTTAGAAAATAAATCAAAGATTAATAAAACATTATCTCTGATGAAAATTATGATAAAAAAAAAAAACCGTTTCTTGAAACAATTGTTTATTACTTAAAAACGCATTTGTTAATTAACTATTTTTTTTTACCACTTTTTATGAAAATTAAGGAACCATTTTTTTTTTTTATTCATCTTGCTCTTCGATGTCTAAAAAAAAAATTTTTATTTTTATTCAAATTTTAATTGTTTATACAATAAACAATTCTTTATAAACAATTAAATTTTCTATTAATATTTTCTTTTTACTCTCAAAAATACAACAAAAATAGCCTAGTATCAGTTTTTGGAAAATAATTAATTTTTCGATTTTTATTTAATTTTTAGTGTTCTTGTATATTCAAACTTACCTTTTGCGCCTGCTTTTTTTTATTTATTATTAATATAACTTATCAACTATTGCAGATACAACAAATTCATCGAGACTTTTTTTCTGCTAAATTAGCTACTAAACAAATTTATAACTAAACTAAAGCTCTAACTTAATTATTTATGTAATTTTTTTGCAATTATTTATAAAAATTAAAGGAAAAAAATTTTTTTTCATTCTGACACATTTATTCATAATTCCTAAGATTATAAAGTTAAAGCCTCAGCTAAGAGCTTAATTTGTTCATTAACTGATGCAGAATGGAAAAGATATAAGCAACTTTTGTCGTATCTGTTATATTTAATGAGATATTTCGACTTTAAATACGAAAAAAAAAATTTTTTCCTTTAATTTTTTCAAATAATTGCAGAAAAATTATATAAATAATTAAGTTAGAGCTTTAGTTCAGTTATAAATTTGTTTAGTAGCTAATTAAGAAGAAAAAAAAGACCATTCGGCAGCCGAAATGGTAGGTAGATTTTCCAATTCATCTATAAAAAAAGTTTCATACATACATATCTTTTGATACATGTTAGTGTATAGTCATGATATGAAATAAGGCTTGTTTTTTAAGAGTGAGGGTAAAAAAAGACAACGACTATTTTCGATAGAGAACTTCAGATAGTTGATTTGACATAACATCATTTAGGTAATATACCAAACTAACCTTCACATAAACAAAGTATAGAAAATTTAATTAGTATGAGATAATAATTGTAATCGCTATTACGATTGCAAGACCAGTTAGTGATAGGACGTACAGGTACGATTGAAACGTCATAAATAATATAAGAAATCCTTTTAAACTATAAAATAGCTGAGAAATTTACAGGTTATTTTGTTCACAATAAGATACGACTGACAAAATTGTATTACAATGGGAAATGCATAAGTTATGTGTAATGAACACCATATTTTTCAAATTTTTTGATTCTATTAAAATTTTCAAGGCTATCAAATTATTGGAAGAAATGGTCAAAACATAAAGTTTAAGGTCAAAAATTAAAGCTTACTAAACAAGCTTTAAGATACTTTTTACTGAAATTGTCTATCAGTTTTAGTTTTAATGTTATATGAACTTCGACTGTAAATGAAAACTGATTTTTTCGAAAAATCGTGAAAATTTCAAACAGCTATTACTTTAAAACTAATCGACCAATTTAGCTTATCTTCGAATTTGATCAAGGTAATCACCTATAGAATAAGTATAGAAAATATTATTGAGATCCGATAAGAACTGTGGATGCTATCGTCATGACAAGACCAGTGATAATCATAGGGCGTAGAGGTACATTTGATACATCATAAATAATAGAAGAAATACTCTTAAAGTATAAAATAGCTGTGAAATTTACAGGTTATTTCGTTTACAATAAAATACAACTGATGAAACTGGATTATAATGGGAAATGCATAAGTGGAATGAAAACCATATTTTCAACATTTTTTTAATCCATTAAAATTTTCGAGGCTATCAAATTATTAGAAGAAATGGTCAAAACATGAAAGTATAAGTCATAAATTAAAGCTTACTAATCCAGCTTTCAGATAAATTTTACGGGAATTGTCTATGAGTATTAGTTTTGAAATTATATAAACTTGAAAGTGGAACCCAAAATTTAAATATTTAAACCTCGCTCAACAATTTTGAATGTTTCCGAGTGCTGTCATTTGGACGTTTTCGAGCGACCCTTGAATATTAATAATAAAGCTTCTCGATTTTTTCACCATCAATTTACATGACAATGAATGAAAATATAACCCGAGAGATAGAAATAAGAAGTTTTTTACATACTTATTTATTTTTTAATTCAATTTGTAGATTTTTTCGCTTATTTAAAACTTACCAAATTTCATTGATAAAGCCTGTCCTGTATATTTTTGGTTCTGAAAAAGTTATATTTTACTGAAATGACATGATTGAGTTATAAAAAAATACAAAAAATAATTCAAACTATTAGTTACATATTATCAGTTAATATTCAAAATTCTTGAGCGCCGTTCAAATATTTGAATTTTGGGCTGAAATTTTCAGCGTAGTCATGATTTTACCAATGTAAACTATTGCAGCCACGAAAAAAAAAAATTTTGAAATCAAAAATCCGAATTTTATTCATTTTTGATATTTTCAAAATTCGGCGGCGACCTCTTAAAAATTTTTTATCGAGCTGATTTTTGGAAAGGCTTCTTATAACATCGTAAACAGACAAATTTTCATGCAAGATCGAAAAAAAAAAAAATAGTCGGTTTTTTCGCGCCACCCTAATATATATAAATATCTATATATATATACATACATATATAAATTTTTCAACGAATGACATTTTCGAACTCTACTTAACTAATTATGTTAGGTTATGACAAAATTCCTTGAAAAATCACCCATGAGGACAAATACAAAACCTAGATTTTCAAGAAAATCTACCGAAAAAAGTCTTGATGAATTTGTTGTATCTGCAATAGTTGATAAGTTATATTAATAATAAATAAAAAAAAGCAGGCGCAAAAAGTAAGTTTGAATATACAAGAACACTTAAAATTAAATAAAAATCGAAAAATTAATTATTTTCCAAAAACTGATACTAGGCTATTTTTGTTGTATTTTTGAGAGTAAAAAGAAAATATTAATATGAAATTTAATTGTTTATAAAGAATTGTTCATTGTATAAACAATTAAAATTTGAATGAAAATAAAAATTTTTTTTTCAGACATCGAAGAGCAAGATGAATAAAAGAAAAATGGTTCCTTAATTTTCATAAGAAGTGGTAAAAAAAAATAGTTAATTAACAAATGCGTTTTTAAGTAATAAACAATTGTTTCAAGAAACAGTTTTTTTTTTTTATCATAATTTTCATCAGAGATAATGTTTTATTAATCTTTGATTAGTTTTCTAAACAATATGGGATAAAAATTATCAAAAATCATTATTAAGTAGCTTAAGGAAACGGACCAATAGCAATATTATGAAAAAAAATATTTTTTTTAAAGTTTAATCGAGGTTTATAATTTGAAAGTTAAGTAAATTGTTAATAACAAAGTGAAAATTAACAATTTTTTAATTTTTTCAACGGGAATTTATTCTATAGCTTTTGTAAAAAAAGCTCCATGAAAGGAAAAAAATCCCAGATTTATAGTTTGACAATTGTCGCACTTTCAATGTTTATGTTAGTGCTACAACAAATTGTTGATTAATTAATGGATAACTAATCGAAAAATCACGATAAAAATTTTTGATCGCTCGATTTTTGTTCATTAATCTATCCTGTAGGTGCCTGAATTTCTTCATTTCCTAATTTTCATATTTAATAAGTTTAAATAATATTTTCTTCTTCAAGGTTCGAAGTGGGCGGGCGGGGCTTACGCAAGTGAGAGTTCTCGTTTTCGGCCATATTTTTGACCCTCTGAAAAAATTACAAATATTGGTCCTAGAGTTCGGAGAGGTGAAACTTTTTTTTAGGAAATTTCTTCCTCTTTTTGGATCTTTTTTCAGGTTTCAAAAATTTTGAATACTTTTTGAGATATTCACAAAAAACGAAACGCTTTTTTTTTTTACTAAATTGTTTATAACTTTTGTAATTTTTGCAAGCGCCACTCCAAATTTTTCAAAAAGCTCTCAGATGCGATGACGAATCGAATGACACCTCGATCATAATTTTCCGAGGCGAATAAAAAATTTTGACCTCAAAAGCACATGTTGACTAGTCTATTCCTGTTGGCGCGCTTCTAAGCCAATGGAAAAATTCGTTTCATGCAGCTAAGCTGCCACGTCACCACCAAGCAGCAACGAAAGAAGAAGATGTCGTTGCAACATCTCAATGTTCACCGTGGATCGATTAGTACGAAAACAGCTATCCGTCTAACCGCTTCGCTCAGTATAAATTATTCTTGTGTGATAATTCCGCTCGACTTATTCTAAAATATCCTCATTGAATAGCTAGTATTTCAAGGCTACTGATTATTGAATATATACAGAATTTGTTGCTCGCATCTAATTAGTTATAAATTAATTACAACGCGTTCTGATCTGCTATCGACTGCGTGTCGAGTTTTTATACGTAAATTTAATATTGTTTGCATTCGCTATCGCAGATATATATAATTGCATTTGCTTTCAAGTATTTTACTCATAGTAGCAGATAGACAAGGGAAGTTCTGGCTCACCATGGACACGAACCCACAATCTGCTGTACCGACGGGTGATAATATACCAGCCGTTGATAGGTTCTGTTTTACCAAGCTAACTTATTTTGAGCTTATCTAGGAGCCTTTCGACATCATTTTGACGCTAATTGACATCACTTTGAGCTTATCTAGGACCCTTTTGACACCATTTCATGTTAATTGACATCATTTTGACACTAATTGACATCATTTTGACCTTTTTACCGACCGATCTCAGTTTAAACTTATCTAGGGCCCGTTTCATGATAATTGTCCGTCATTCCAAGTTCTTATCTACCATTTTGAGCTTGTACCCACCACTTTGAGCTCATGTTATTATAGGTCGCGCCTCGTATATGTATATATATTTTGAGCGGGAATTTTCGAAAAAATCAATGCTCGCGTTGGCCTTACCGTTGGTAGATTTAAGCTCAGTCTACCATTTTGACTTAAATATTATGTCCATTTCCGACATTTTGAATGAAATATTATGCTAATGTCCGCCATTTTGAATTAAGTTTTATGTCTCCTTTCACCATTTTGAATAAAATATTATGCCCATGACCGCCATTTTTATTTAAATATTATGCCCATTCCCGCCATTTTGAATCAAATATTATGCCCATGTCCGCCATTTTGAATCAAATATTATGCTAATGTCCGCCATTTTGAATAAAATGTTATGCCCATTCCCGCCATTTTGAATGAAATAATTATGCCCATGCCCGCCATTTTGAATCAAATATTATGCCCATGCCCGCCATTTTGAATCAAATATTATGCTAATGTCCACCATTTTGAATTAATTTTGAAACTTTCGAGCTTGCGTTTTCCTGAAGTTACTGAATGAATATGTAGCATATTTTCAAAAAAATTATCAAGCATTACTTAGAAATTGCAAGATTTTTCATTATTTTTTAGTAACAGCGAATATTCTTTATTAGCTATGGCTTATTCGATTCTATATGTAGATGATGTCATCGAGTTTAATTTCAACTGCGTAGTAGATAACGTCAAACTCACCGTGGCGCCATCTAGATCTTAGTTTATGTTGATACAATCTAGGAATTTTTTGCCAAGATTCTAGGGGATTTTTGTTGTATAATGTTGGTACTTAGTTATTTTCTAGGGAATTTTTTGCAAGTCTCTAGGGAGTATTATTCCATAAGGTTGGTACTCATGAGTTCTACAACTTTCTACTACACAGTTGATGAGTCATCCCCCACCTATAAAAGCACCGCGCGAGAGCATACTTCACAAAAAAGAAGTACGAGTTCACTCAATGAAGTACGAATCTCTAACGATTTAAAAGTTCTTTGTTTACGCATTTTAAAATTTTTTTTTAATAAACAATTTTTTAAGTGACTATTTGAACAATATATAAATAATTTGAGTGATAAATTTTTAAATGAACAATCGTTATGATTTATATTATACTAGTGTAGTGGTAAACAATTTTTAAGTGGTTATTTGAACAATACATAAATAATTGAAGTGTTTTAGTGATAAATTTACAAATAAACAATCTTAGTGATTTTAAAAAAATTTTTTTTTACTAAACTAATTAATTTATATAAAAACTACTTAATAAAAAATACCAGTGATAAACTTTTAAAAGACAATTTTAAGTGTTATTATAAACATTAACTTTAGTGATGAACTTTTGAAAAAATGGCACAAAACGATTTTATTGTGGTGCTTCAGCGTCCAGTAGATTCAATAATTAAATCATTCAATGATTTACATGATAAGCCATTGGCTAAAGAACATTGTCAGAAGTGTTATCAAATGTGCGCTGATGCAATTGATTACTTCAATGAGATCTTGCTAGATCCACAAATGAATGTTCAAGTCAGAAGAAGTGTACGAGCAAATATTGTACTTTTATACTGGTATGCAGATCAATTTGCGCAATTGAGTGGAGAAGTAACTGGTGGTGATTTGCGTGCAAACCGACGTCTCATCAAGTGGCAAGATCTTGAAAATGCATTTTCAAATAACATTAAATCTGGATGCGTGGTGAATCATGCTCTCACAGATCTTCGTAATTTTCTTGATGATGCTGAAGACGTCATCATTGAAAAAGTTGAAAATATGCTCAGAGATGTTGCTGGGCTTAAAGTAAATGTTGAATTGATTTGCAAATTCCGAAATGTAAAAGCTGATAATGTCATCGAAGAAACAAAGTCATTCAACACCAAGAGCCGAGAAATTTCACATGCAACATCTCTTGCTACTTGGTACAAAGTTCATGTCAATGATAAATTGTTAAAGAAAATCGAGGAATTCAATCAAAAGGATTCTAGGTGGAGTTTAACTAAAATCCACAGTTTGATAATTAAAATGTTAAGATATGCACCTCTTAAAGCTTGTTATGTCTGGATTTAATTAATTAATGAATAATTAATTATTGGAGAAGGTTGCGTGGGCCTCAAGTGGGAGGCAACGGGCAGACAGGGTGATTTTTCTAGAGGGTTAGCTCTAGGTTTTATTTTTATTGTGGAAACTCGAACGATAAACCCCGCAGGGGCCTCTCTGTGTATTCGATACAGAATTTGGATGCGATATGTTAAGGAATTTGGTAATTTCCCCTACCTTTCGTTGTTCACTGCTTACTAGTCAGTTGGTCTCCGTGGTCTTTGAACTGCAACCTCCTGGGTACGGCTTCTGTTGGTCCTTGATTGAAAGATGAATTGGCTCAGGAAGAAGGAACGTAGTTCTTAATTATTAGAAATAATCTAATATACCGGTTTTCCCAATGATAGATGTTTATTGAAATAATTCCCTATGGGCTCGCCGTACTCAGTTCACAAGATGTTGAATTGTTCTTATCACTAAAGTTCTTTCTTTAACTTAAATCGCTTGGATTTACACTTAATTATTAAACTTAAACTCATGGTTTTACACTTTGAATTTATTGAGTCTTTGGCTCATATGAGTTCGGTCTGAATCTCCGACTCCAGCAATTCACTCGGACGAGAATCGCTATTTACACACTTAACAATTATTATAAAAATCACTTCCCGTGAAGTGATTTTAGGAATAGGAAAATATAATTTCGAAAAGACAAATTTTGAATAGAAATTTTACGGTAACAAGCAACTTGCCACGCCTCCTCGAGTGCAATATCGAGACGATCTTCCCGTGGGATTTTATAGTGTACTTGACTGTTTAGATTTTATGAATGAAAATGAACTAATCGGTCTAAGAGAAAATAGAAAATAGAAAAGGGGTTGCCTAAACGTAACACGGTTTAGAACTTACGCGGGCCAGCAGGGAAGATACATTAACTTCTCAAGCGTCATAGGCTGCCGCACCTTGGTGTTCGTTGTATTTATCGGCTCGGTTCGCGGTTCTGGAGGGAATAATTTAGAATATATAATTGGGTGAATCTAAAATACAGTCAAGTGTAATTCCCTGATTGGAGGAAACGTTGACGACGTGCAACGAGGTGTTGGCCGAAGTTGCTATCCCTAAAATTGTTAACGCTGCACTTTACAGCGAGCGCGACAAAGAGGCCCCTTTAATATATACGGCAAGCCGGATATAACAGCACCCTCCCCCCCAAAGAAAGGGTACTTTTAGTGACCTTTCTTTGTACACTGCGGTCTCTTGTATTCGCCCGCTGGAAAGCTCAGCGTCAATTTTTGACTTAAGTTAAATTTTTATGATATTTGCTGAGTACTGCGTCCCTTTACAATAAATGCTAAGACTATTCTATAACTTCGTTTGCTTTAAGCAATATTGTTGTGTTTGTACGTACTATAATCTTCATAATAATAAAATAACATAGTTTTATAAGTATATAAAGTATAATTGTTGTGGTTCCAAAAGTTTATGGTTTTAAGACAGTTTTACATAAAAAAAAAAAAAAATATTTGGTTTTTGACGAAAATTTTGAGTTTTTCGAATATTTTTAAGTTTTTTGAAAAAAAAAAATTTTTGAGTTTTTGACAAAAATTTTGAGTTTTTCAAAAATTTTTAAGTTTTTTGAAAAAAAAATTTTTTTTTTGGTTTTTGACAAAAATTTTGAGTTTTTTTTTTGTCAAAAATTTTTTTTTTCAAAAATTTTTAAGTTTTTGAAAAAAAAAATTATTGAGTTTTTGATTTGTTGAAGAAGAATTTAATTAACTATATCTTTTAAATTTTCACTTATTTTTGGTTTTGCAAAGAAGGTTTTCGAAATCAAGTTGCCGAAAAGGAAAAGAAAAAAAAATTTAATTATTTAGACTTCTGAAATCATACGTTATACTGGATTCTGAAATTTATTCTTAACCTCGGATCCTCCGTGCCAAAACCTACGTTGTAATGAGAATTTTGGATTTTTATAAGTGTCTGTTATCTGTAAATTTCGTTTTATTATTTTATAATTTGAATGTGTCAATCTTCTATTCGCCGGGGTTTCTTTATTATGCTTTGTCTTTATAATTTTTATTCTCATTAGAATAATATTATTTTTCCTCTCGCTCACTCTAATGTGCGAAAAAAGTTTGCTCTTAAAATCGTGGATGCATTGTAGCTCTACGATTTTATCAAGCATTCTTATGGATCTAATTACTCCTTATGACCGAATAAGTCATTCGTCTTGGAGATTTCAGTGAGTGAAGGTGCATTTATTTTTTATATTTGCATAAACCCCTTTTTTCAAGGATTGAAACCCGCGAAAAGAAAATTTGTCATTTTTTTTTTATTGGTTTTTTTTTGTGATTCGAAAACAGACTATAAGTGAAATTACTCCAGTGTTTAGTGTGAAAACTATCAAGTGTAAGTTCCTGTTAAGTTATTAGTGTTGTGTATAATAATGGTTTAATAATAGTTTCTTTGAGTTTAGTTTGAATTTGTATCATGGAACGTGGTGCGCTTTTGGAGTTACTTTGTCCAATACCTGGGTTCTGGGTGACCCCTAAGGATCCCATTTGGCATTTTTGCAGCTGGAGGATCCACGGTTTTTGGGTGTGGGAGGTAGTTCCCGCTGAGCCACCGCTTGATTATTGGGGCAACACCTGTCGTAATTTTTTGGAGATAAGATTTTCTAACATGTTTTAGTTCTTATCATTACCTCGTTATTACTTTTTTTTCTTTGTGAAACATTTTCAAAAAAAAATTTTTACTTTTTGAAACTCAAATTAAAATTCTTCCGATGGAAAATTTTCAAAAATTTTATTTATTTATTTATTTTTTTTTTTTGACCTTAAATTAAAATTCTTTTTATGAAAATTTTATAAAATTTTTCTTTTTGAAACTTAAATTAAAATTCTTTTTGTGAAAATTTTATAATTTTTCTTTTTGAAACTTAAATTAAAAATTCTTTTTATGACGATTTTATAAAATTTTTCCTTTTGAACTAAAATTCTTTTAATGAAAATTTGATAAAATTTTCCTTTTTGAATTAAAATTCTTCTTATGCAAAATCTTCAAAATTTTTTTTTTTTTTTTTTTTTTTTTTAACTTAAACTAAAATTCTTCCTATGAAAAATTTTCAAAAAAAAAAAAAAAAATTTATTTTTTGTTTTTTTTTTTTGGAACTTAAAATAAATTCTTTTTATGAAAATTTTATAAATTTTATTTTTGAAACTTAAATTAAAAAAATTTTTTTTTTTTTTTTTTAATAGTATCTTCTTTGTTGTTCCGACAAAGAATTTGACGACATCGTTAGCGCTGGTCCCTTGGACTTGCTGCTAAAGCTCGTGCCGCTTCGGAAAAGGATTTTACGAAGACGTGCTCTCCGGTTCCTCAATCGCCGATTTCAAGCCAGTGATGCTCCATTCATTGTTTGGCGATTGTTCGACCCCAAGCCGCTACGGACGGAAAACCATATTTTCCAGGAGTGTTTCATCAGGTGTTGACGAAATTCCGTTTTTCTTTTTAGTTGTTGACCTGCTCTAGCAAACTCGTATATCTTGTTGTTCAACAGTTTGATTGTAAGATCTGTTTTCTGCTCGTGTGATAGGATCTTGTTTATCTCGGCTTTGATTATATGCGTGTTCTCGCCTATTAAGTGTGTTATTTCCGCTTGATCTTTAAATAATTTATCTATTTCCTTTGAGATATGTTCTTGATCGTCCATATCCATGAGGCCAAAAACTTCTCTTGCTGCTTTTCCGATGAATCCAAACCAAGGGGCCCTGGATAATCGTTGATTTATTTGTGAAATTTTTGTACTTTCAAGATTCTGTTTCAATCTGTTGACAATATCTATTTTATCTTGGCTTAACTGAGACAAGGTCTCATATTTCATGTATGTTAGACATTCTGGACCGGTCAAAAATTTCATACAACTGTCTCTGGTTTGCGTGTTGTCTTTTATTCGATGTGAAGTTAGGTTAACCAGGGCGCCCACGTCGATTGCTGATATTATTTTCCATTCTCGTTCTACCAGATGCATTTTTTTGAATTTATCGAATGTTAGCCCTGGATTGAATTTGTTTGGTGATATGGTCAGGAACTCTGCTATTGCACCCTCAATGAGCCATCGTAGTAGAATGCTTTTGAGGATCATCATTGTCTTTCGAGTTATCTGAAACAAAAACTTTTGACAAAATTATTTCTATTACTCTAATGCGGGTTTTAATTTACTTGGATGTTTGATTATCTGTTTCCCGTTATGGACTCAATAACGAGGTTACCCTTGTCGGTGATCTCAATGACTTCGAAGGGACCCGCGTAATAGTTGTCTAGTTTATTCTTTCTCGCTTCATTAAGCGAGTAGACAAAGTCGCCAACTTTGAAATTTACGGGGTGCAAAGACTTATCGTATCTTTGCTTCGAATCGACCTTGGCTTTGAACAAGTTGTTACGGGCAATATCTCGTGAGGTACTTAATCTGTTAATTAAGTCCACGAAATATTCTGGGTAAGTATCGATCTTTCCATAATCAGGGAATTCTGTTGGGGCACGAGCTCTCTTACCGAAGAGTAGCTAGTAAGGTGTGAATTTTGTATCCACATGAACTGAGATGTTGTAATTGAACATTGCCATTGGCAAGTATACGTCCCAGTCATGGAATGAGTCAATGAAAACTCGTAGGTATTCCACGAGAGAATGATGACTTCTTTCCAACGAACTGTTAGACTGAGGATAGTATCCTGAAGTTGTTACTCTACGAATTTTCATAATGCTTGCCAATTTTGCCAGCAGTTTGCTCGTAAACGAGGTACCACGGTCTGATAGTATGACTCGGGGGCACCCGTAGAGAGATATGTAGTTATGTACCAAAGCTTCTGCAATAGTTTGGGCCCGTATATCGGGTAGAGCTACTGCTGCGCAGTGTTTTGTGAAATTGTCTTGTATCGTTAAGATGTGTATGTTACCGTTCGGTGTCATAGGTAAAGGACCCACGGTGTCGATCGAGATTTTGTCGAAGGGGTCAAATGGCGTGTCAGTGATAACCATAGGCTGACGCGTTTTGATACGTGATAGTTTCTCTTTTTGACAAATAGCACATCTTTTGATGAACTGATAGATTTGTTCCTTCATTCCAGGCCAATAGAATTTTTCGCGGATGCGCCAGTAAGTCTTGAGGACACCCTTGTGACCTCCAACTAGACTTTCGTGTTTTTCTTTTATTATGACCAGTCGAGAACTTTCTGGAGGTACTTCGATTTCTCCCTCACAGAGAGTAACATGGACTGGACAGTCGCTAAGTTCTCTTAATAGTAGGGGACGGATGTTCATGTCGCCGTACCCATCGCCATTTACGGCCATTCGTAGCGAGTGTATGTCATATTTTGCCAAGGCGAGGCGGAAACTCTGGAAAGCGAGACAAAGTCTTTCGTTCTCAATTTTCTCACAGGGAAATTTCTCGACGAAAATGGAAAACACGTAGTTTTTACCAATTTTCGTAACTAGTACATCGCCCTCGTCTGGTTTAGCAATTTTAAGATTCTCCGGGTTGATGAATTTCAGGTCTCTCAGCAATTTTGCAACGGGAGTCGCTATCTCACAGTCGATGGTGAGAAAGTGTGCTATGTGGTCTCGGGTATAAGTGAGGCCATCGCGACTGCAGGAGAGTTTTATGGCACAATCGGGGTTGTCGTTCAGCCGAATTTTCCGAGAGGTCGGTATTGGTAACGGCTTGTCTTCCGGCAGGTCCTCCGGGTCGATTATCGCAACGCCCGATTTCTGAGGTGTTGTGTGGACCTGAATGGCTGGTACTATTGTGTTTTTCGCATTGGTCGTCTGATTTTTTCTTGCTACAACACGGCCTGGTGGACTTGATCTTTTGTCAGCGATGACAGTGGCTGGCCCAGGTGACCGAGTTGTTATTGTGATTTGTTCGGAATCAGAAAAAGGATCGTTTTGAGCCTGTATGGAGTCCCTTTCGTTTTCAGGTTCAGCAAATGTAACTCTCTTCCCACTGATATTCGACTTTTCAATTGATTTCTTTGACGGAGTTCGATCAGATGACTTGGGTGTTTCGAAAACCCTGCTGGAACTGGCACCTGGGCTATCATTTAAATTTAGAGTGGGACAGCTCGACACGCGTTGACGCATTTGAGACAGGATGGTCTCGTCTGCAATTGGCCGAAACGGCGTCGACCCTTGATGATTGTTGGTGTCGATGAGCTTTTTTGTCAATGGATCCCACTTAAATCCTTGGGTGTTGAGGTTTTCTAGCATAGATCTCAACACCGTTGGTGTTTCTGGTGCTAGACGAATTTCTTGATCTCTTGAGGATGGGGTTGAGGCAGCCGTGGCTGTTGGCGTACTAGCTTTTTCTGCCTCGAACTGGTTGATATTCTCTTCCGTTTCACTTATGACGCTGGAGCTGTCCGTTTCTTCCGCAACTTCTTCTGCAACGAATTCTTCTATTTCCTCCTCGTCCTCCTCCTCGTAATCGCCTGGGTCTTCTTGTTCGTCCTCTTCTCTGATTGTATTTTGAAACGTTTCTAATGACCGTTCGACCTCCTTAATTGTTTCGTTGTTCAGTGGCAACTTGGGAAAAGGATGGTATTTCCTCGGATCGGGCTCAGTCACAACTGGATCTTTTTCCGACTTCTTCGATTTGTCGCTACACCATTGATCAAATTTCTGAATAGATTTCCTCAGGCTGGTTCTTGGTGAGTCTTCTTCAGGAATATCTTCGTCAGAAAGGAGGTCTGCTTCATCCCCCCCCCCCCAAGTTCCTTCGAAGTATTCGTTTACTTCTTCATCGACGTTATTACCTTCGTCACTTTCGGCACTTGAAGTGTATAGGCTAGCCGGACTTAACTCCCGGATTACCTCTTTTTGCCTTATGGTGATGTTTCGAGCCGGAGGTAAGAACACGTTTTCGTCGTCAGAGGTCAGTTGGACATCTGGTAGGTCAGCTGAATCTTGCTCAGAATCAACGGATTCTGGTTCTTTATAATTTAACAAAGGTTTGTGAGAACCACGGCGTAATTCTGCTCTTAGTCTAGACGCGATGGTTCCTCTTATCTCCGGGGCGCTTTTGACTCTAGGTTTATTCTTCACCCCTGGAGGCCTACCTCTTTTCTTTAGAGGTGGGTTTTGTTCGGCTGTAGGTTCTGTATTTATTCTGCCTATTGCCGGAAGAAGATATGAGTCCGGCGCAGAATTATCTTTACGTGGGACGGTAGGGGCTGGATTTTGACGCCCCACAGGATTATATGACAGAGCATCGGCATATTGGTCACCGACGTTTGTACGGATGGCGACTTTAAATTGGAATTCGTTCAATTTGGAACGCCATTTACGTTGACGCTCTGTGAGGTCTTGGGTGTCTCTTAACCACGAGCCACACGCCTTTCTTGTATAGACCGTGAACGGTCTGCCGTATAGGTACGGGCGGAACTGCTGGATGGCGTATACGACAGCCAGGCACTCTTTTTGATCTGGAGTGTATCTGGTTTCGGCGTCATGCAGAACCCTAGATGCACAGGATACGATTTTATCGTTTCTCGCGTTATTTGGTCCAAATTTATTCGGAGTCTCGTTCGTTAACTCCACTTCTTGGCTAAGGATTCCCGATATCCCCACATCAAAAGAGCTGATGGCCAGGATAAAGGGTTTATTTTCAATTGGATACGCAAGGGTTGATTCTTCGCATAATGCTGTTTTGATGTCGGTAAAAGCTTTTTCAGCTTCTTGGGACCAGGAAAAGGTCTTGGTTTTACTAGTTAAGTCCGTTAAGGGCTTTGCCCTGACGGCGTAATTTTCGATAAATCGACGATAGTAATTCGCGAGGCCAAGAAATTTTCTCATTTCAGTCTGGTTCCGAGGTCTGGAGGCATCTCTTAGTGCTAGTATTTTTTTCGGGTCAGGTCTTCCCCCTTCCCTTGATATGACATGCCCCAGGTAATCTACTTCCGAGCATAAGAATTTGCATTTCTCAGGTTGAAGGGTCAATCTGGCGTCACGTAGTACCTGGAACAGTCTACGAATTCGTACGCCATGTTCCTCTAGCGTTTTAGCGTGTAAAATAATATCATCTAAATAGATGAGGATCCACTTCAGTGCACCCAGAGTATTGTACATCATCCGCTGGAAAGTGGCGGGGGCACCCTCCAACCCGAAAGGCATTCGAGCGTATTCAAAGTGCCCGTTTGGGGTGGAGAAAGCCGTTTTGTGAGCATCTGCCGGGTCCATAGGTATTTGATGGAACCCGCTTGCTAAGTCAAATACGCTGAAGAACATAGCGTCACCCAGTTCGTCTAGCAACCCAATTATCGGAGGAAGTGGATATGCATCTCCGAAAGACACTTTATTCAAGTTACGAAAATCGATAACCATACGCCACTTCTTGTTACCCTGTGCATCTGCCTTTTTAGGCACGATCCATACAGGGGAGTTATATGGTGATTTCGAATTTCGTATGATGCCTTGTTTTAACAAGTTTTCTACTTGTCTTTTAATTTCGTCTTGGTGTTGTTTGGGAAAACGATATTGCTTGATATTTACCGGTTTATCGGTGTTCGTTGGGATTTTGCAAGTTGCTCTGTTAGAGCAACCAAGATTATCGCCCGGTAGATGGAAAATGTCTGCATATTCTTGGACAATTTTTTCGATTTGTTGTCGTTGTCTTGTGTCAAGGTGAGACATGGGAATTTTTCCCAGGATTTCTGTCGCTCTCTCCGTGATCGGTTTTACAGCTGGCGAAGCATCGTCGTTTGCGTCGCTGCTGGTGGAGGGAGGGTCATCAACCTTGAAATCGAATTCCTCTACCATTTGAGATTCGACTTGGGTGGTTATAGGCTCGTCGGAAGTATTGATGACCATACAAGTTGCGATACCTTCCGATACAGTAACCAGTGCTTCCCCCAACAGAAGCGCTTCCGTTAATTGTATGTGGGGTAAATAACCTTGAGTGAGGTTAGTATTTAAGATCGGAATGGGTATTACCATTCTTGTTCTTAGTGGTACCGTGAACATAGGTGATTCGATTATATCCAGGCTGAAATGGATTAGTTGGGAAGGTCGTGAGAGTATCGATAGGGTTTGTTCGAAGTACGAAATTTCGGCTTTCTCTCTATCCAACCAATCGTTTCCCAAAATACCGACACCCGGGACTGGTAGGTCATCGTGACAAACTTGGCACTGAATGGTGGTGTTCAGAATTTTTAGCTCGATGGTACCCATAGTTTCTACTGGTGTACTACCAATACCTGCAACTCGGATTTTGTTGTGAGGATTTATGTAAGTATTCGGTTCGAGGGCTGAATGATTTACGATTGTGACGTCCCCCCCGGTATCAACGACAAAGCGTTGGTATTTACCAAGTAATGTTGAACATGAGACGTCAATTTTTGGACCAGCTCCAACCACTAGAACCTGAGGTTGACACGATCCTCTTTTAAGGACAAACAGAATAGGTTTTGTGAGGCGACTTCTAAGCACCAGAGTGTACCAATAAAAGGAGATGTTGGCCTTTTCTCGTGCTAGGAAGTCGTTTCCTAAGATCGCAAGATAACCGCCCAATGGGCGAGGTACTACCTTGAAGTTTATAACTTTATCAAAAACTTCAAGAGTGACAACGCCAATTATTGGTTGTTTATTTGAAGCGATCCCCCCCCCCCCCCCCACGTGTCCCATGTCTTTCTGCAAAAAGATGGTATCTGGTGCTAACGCTGTTACACTGATGAAATTATAATTTGCACCAGAGTCAATCAAAACATCGCATTGACCACCGAGGAGCTTGGTTGATTTTAAAGTTACCACAGGTCCTTTTCCGGTAGCCAACGCTAAGCCATCTACTGCTTGTTCTTGCAGTAGTCTGCTGCAGTCATTGGTTGAGGCTTGCTGGGCTGGCTCACAGTCACCTCTGGCTGGCGAGTGCCCGTCGAGTTTAAAGCCTGTTCCAGGGGGTCTTCCTCTTTCGCTACAGCTCTTCTAGGACAGCCTGGGCAGTTGCATGGAGCTTTGCTTTTAATGTGGTGCTCTATTTGAATAGAAGTTAAATCTTGAGCAACTACTTGAGGAGTCTGTAATGGTTGTGCTGGTGTTGGCGCCGGTTGGATTGACGCTGGTTGGACTGGCGCTGGTTGGGGTGGAGGATGTTGGGTTGGTGCTGGGCCGTATTGTTGATATTGACGGTAAGGCCGTTGATAGCTTGAATTGTAATTTTGCTGATAGGTCTTACGATATGGGGAACGAGGTGGGTAGTTAAATTGACCTTGCAAAGGCACCGCCGAAAAAGCTGGTGCTTGGTCGAGTTCGCATTCGGGGTCTATGAACTCCTCAGCCTCCCAGTGAGGTTGCTGGTATGGATAGCCAGGGAAGTTTTGGGAATCTCCCAACTGTCCATAGTAGTCTATGGGTTCAGGCACCACTCTGTATGCCAGAGCCTTGGGTTCTACATAAAGTTCGGATTGAGGTTGTGTCGCCCAGCTGGGGCCTTGGACAGGTCCGCGGTTTTGCCCCTGAAAATAGGATTGATACCTATTCTGTTGGACCGGAGGATCGGGTTGGTAAGCTTGAGGTCTCGGCCTCGTTTGTTGTTGGCGCAATTGCGCATCATATTTTTTTGTTTGTTCTTTAATAGCTTCGATGAGATCTGAAAGATTCTGGTATTCGCGAGTGGAAGCTAAACATTTTAAGTAGTCTGGGAGGGAGTCGAAAAACGTGTCGACCGCCAGGCGCTGTGCTTGATTGATTATTGACGCGCGATCTGCTTCTGGGACAGAGGATTCGATTTTCCGAAGAATCGCTCTCAATCTATAAAAGAAACTTTCTACTGTTTCGAAAGTTCCCTTTTGGATGGTAGTTAATTTGTAGAGGTAGATTTTCAGTGGATCTCCGGTCCGGAAATTACTTCGAAGAACATTAATTAACTCCTGTAAGGAGTTGTTGTAATAATAATAAAATAAATACATGCCAGGACTGGTTGGTGGTTGGGATATTTGAAAAATACGCATATCAAAAAATATAACAATATTTTTATTTGTCACAGCACATAATATCACTGGGTTACACAATTGAATCGTTGATTTAATTATTCAATACTGTTAAATTGTCTGAGCTCATGAATACGTAATTAATTGAATGCAAAGTATAAAATTGAGCTCGAGTAATTGATTAAAATAATTAAAGTAATTAGTTTGAATTTATTTTGAACACTGATTTGATTGTAAAAATGTCATGGAAAACAGTAACATGAAATCAGAGGTTACCGAGCGAAGTTTATAATTGAACACTTGAATTGCTATTTTTAATAGCACTAAATGCATGAATAATTGAGTTCATTAATTTATAATATAATTTATCACTGAATTTAATTTAATTTGAATGAGTTTTTAATAAATTGCACTGAATGGAATTTATTTGATGAACACGTAGTAGCATGATTGCAGAGGCTACCGAGCGAGAATTTACTATTAATTTTATTAAAATATTGAGCATGTTTATGATTAATTAATTATAAAATAGAGTCTTTTAATTTTATGAACACTGGATATAATTATTTATTAAATAAAAGGCCACCTGTGATGTCTCCCATTTGAGTAACCTCTTGAAAAACGTGGTCGATGATCACTGGAAGTCTTGAGTTTTTTATTAATTTATTTTTTGAGCTCTGGTGCTAACAATTACAAAAATAATTATATTTTTGTTGAGCTTGATGAATGCAGAATTTATTTAACTGATTATTTTAATTAATTACTCTTAGATGATCGCAAAATGAAAAGATTTTGAATAACACGTGTTATCACTTGAATGTCTATTAGCGAAAGATAATGGCGGCCGTCTTCTCGACACGAAGCAGGAAAAAAGCAGATGCGCATGCGCCGAGCTGCGCATGATCAAGTTTTAATTTATGAACGAGGCCCCAGTAGGTGCTGCCTCTATCTGCCGGAAGTGAAACTATATTTGAATTTAAATTAAATGAATTTAAATTCTTTTATAGTTTCGATTACGCAACAGGCGTGTATTTCCATCTCTTGAAGGAATTCACGAGCACGACCTTTTAATTTCATAAGAGCTCGAGCCACAAATGGCCTCTGAAGTTCCTCCGGGACCATGTGGAGCCATTCTCTTAGTTTGTAATCAAATTCTTCGTAACTCACTACGCCATCACCAGAGAATTCAGGAAGGGTGTCAGACAACTCCCGAGACAGTAGATACGTCCACCCGTCCCGGTATTCTTTCTCGTCAAGAGCAACAGTAGTGTTGAAAAATCGAACGCCCGGAGCCTGGGCTGGTGGCGGATCATGTTGATTACCGTCCCCCCCTCCATTCAGATTTCTGTCTTAGTTTTCAACCCTCTCTCCATTTAGAACAGCGTCCCCCCCTCCATTTTGATTTCCAGCCCCTCCAGGTAAAACCATTTTTACAGCAGGGTCTAGTGTGGACTTTTAAGAAGTAAGAGAAAACGATGTAATTGGGATTTCCGTTGCATTTAGATTTTTTTTTTTTTTTAATGAGATGATTTTGCTTTAAGCTTCGAGTACAAATCGGGTGGGGCTCGTACGTCGGAAATTATTTTTGGCTTAGGACTTTCGTTGGGGGTTTTCTTCGAGTTAACGCCAGCGGGAGTGTAAACCGGCGAATCTTCTTCCCAATAACGCGTTTCTATAAGAGGTTGGTGGTAAACTCTCCCCTCTAAATAGTCGAGGTACAATTTTTGCAATTGGAAACGGCGACCCGCACATCTATTTTTTCCCACCATGAGTTGGGTTCACTGAGTGAGAATTGGTGCTGGTTAAGCACCCAACTTCCACGCGGTGATACCTCAATTCACTGCCGAGATGTGCTAGCCAAAGCACCAACTTAGCTGGTCAAATTATAGGCGAAGAACTCGATCGTAGCCAGTTTATTCGTTGTACCTCACTCAATTTCCAGAGTAAATTTAGAAAACATAAAAATATTGATAGTGCTAGAAATAATTATAAAAAAAAAAAAAAAAAAATAAAAAAAAATTTTAATATAATTCGGAATGAAAATGGCTAAATTTATAGGGGAGGTCAGATAGTTTAGTGCCAAC